>JBAMHW010000017.1:10888965-10944518 GCA_037177495.1 Rhadinocentrus ornatus
CTGCCAGTGGAGATTAAACTTTCACCAAATGTAGACATTTTTAAATCCAGGTTAAAAACATTTCTTTTCTCATGCGCATGTGCATGAATGTTGAACTTTTCAACTTCTCTTTTTAATCATTTTAATGTAATTTATGATTTTATTGTGATTCTTGCCGTTTGTTGCTGCCTTTTACTATTTCTTAATATGTGTAATGCTTTTGCTTTATGTAAAACACTTTGAATTGTCCTGTACATGAAATGTGCTGTACAAATAAACTGCCTTGCTTTTACAAAACTGCATTTTGAAATTATGTTTGGAAATGGTGGATGCAGCGTTCTCTAGATTAAAGACAAGCGGGAGAAACTACACCCAACAATCACTTAACAAGCCTGCATTTCTGATGATATGTGGGTTTTCTTTGTGTGACAACATGCACATCTATTAATGCGCCAGACAGTGAAAGGTATATACAGGTTTTAGAACATACAGTATGGTTCCCATAATGTGACGTCTGCTTCAGGGAAAGACGGGCATATTTCAGCCAGACGATGTTATACAGTATTTATTAAAACAAAGATGCTGGATTGGCCTAACTACAGTCCCGAACTTTCACTAACTGAAACATTTGGGGCATCATGAAACATAAAATATAATGACAAGCAAGACCCGGGGCTGTTAAACAGCAAGTATCCAATATCAGGCACGAATTGAACAATAGTTTTCTCCCAGAGGTCCAGTAACTGGTCTCATCAGGTCTCAGATATTCACAGACAGTTGTAAAAAAATAAAAATAAAAATATTAATGTGTACAAGTTGCTGCTAGTAAATTTTTTTAGTATTCTGTTGTAAATAATATATTAAATTGTTAGATTTTCAAATCATTAAATTCTGTGTTTTGTTATTTTACACAGGTTCCCAACTTTTCTGGAAGTTACTCCACTTATAAATATTCTCAAACAAAATACTTACTTTTCCAACAAGTAGTACACTGTCATTTGTAGAGGCCTGGCTTTAAAAAGCAACAAAGGGCACAAAGTATTGAGGAGCGTCTGCAGAGGCTCTGGCAGGTTTGTCTTTTGGTCTGCTATGAACCGTGGTGGCAGAGAATTATGGTTTAGTTGCTGCACTGGCACATATGCAAGAGCCAAACCAACTGACTGCAGTACAGCCATAGGGAACACAGGGTCATCTGGTTCAGCAAAGGCCTCTGTTTTAAGACAATAACAGAACTGATATTAAAAATCAAACCAACTACTTTGATGATTTCTTACAATTATATATTTCAGAACATGGTGGAATTAGTAAAAGTAGCTACAATAACATCTACAGATAAACATTTTTGTGGCCATTTCAAGTTCATGCTTATGGCATATAAGTCAGAAAAAAGAAAATTTTAATTACACTGTAATTACAATGTAGTAATGCAACCCTAAACACAGAGAAAAAACACTGCCATGTACATCTTGTTTCGTGGGTTTCTCACTTCTGCACAGCAGAAAGAGAAAACATCAATACTAGGTCCATCAGATATGGAGTCATTAGCAAGGAGAGTTTCACCAGCTGATTAAAGGGCTGTAAGATTATTTCACCAACCAATTATACCACCAACTGTATTTCAATATGTCCATCCAGTGATCCAGTCTAAGACCCCACTGGTAATGATCTGTTATCTTTTTGTATGGCAAGATCTGTTCCTTAATTAATCAGGAGTGCAGTGGTTTCCAACAAGAGATCAGCATCCACTTAGAAGTCTTATGTTTAATTAGAATGTTAAAGTAAGTTTGGGAAGTGGTACATTGTGCAAAATAAAGAGAAGTCTCTGCAGCACAGCAAAAAGAGTTGAAGAAGTTCTTTAAGAAGAATTTACCATGTGGATAAAATAAGCCAGATAATTTAACTTGAACCAAATAAAGAACAAGTATCTTCTTTACATTATTTACATATACACTCCGTGTAGAACTTTATAATGTATAATGTGGTAATTTTGATCTGTTAATGTAAGCTGTGTTCGGGAAACTAGATAAATGATCCAACATGATGCAACATGAAGCTTTTACCAGGATTCTATGAATTACAAAGGCTATAAATAAAACATATTAAGTAATAACAGAAAAAAATCAATGTGCAATGTAATGCTAAATAAACCAACATTTTAGAAAAACCTCTATAAAGCAAAACCCACATACATACCAGTGATTTTAACTGGTAGAGGTAACAGCAGGTTGTAGATTCCCTCTACAAAGAAATCTGTCCATTCACCAGTCAGTTCTGGTGGCAGCTTCTCCAGCACATTGGTCGGAGATGACATGAAGAACTGGTTTAGCATCACGATCAATGAAGCGTTCTCACACACAAACAGCTGCACCCAGGGGTTCCAGAGACTACCCACATTCTCACTGGCAGTCTGAGTTTGGAGGCAAGAAAAAAAAAAAAAAAGAAAGATAGAAGAAGAAGAAAAAAAAACCATCAAAACACAGCTACAAAAAAACAAACTTAGGAGGAAACTGAGGACGCCAACAAGAACTGAAAACATCTGAATGACAAGCACCCTGCTTACTTGTTACCTCTAATCTCAAAGCTATAAAACACATATGAGCCACATCTCACCTCCAACCAGGCTAACATAGAGCAGAGCAGAAAATCCCACTGCTTTGCTTCAAGAACTGCTGGACAATGAGTCACCAGCCAGGTCAGGAAACGTATCATCTCAACACTGAGGTTCAACTGTTCAGATGTTGCTTCAGACAGGTCACTGAAATACAAACATTTGACTTATTTAGTTCTAGGCAGAAAACACAGTAATCAGCCAGAATATTAAACTTACCTCTGTAAGGAACTCCATGATCTTGAAGTGCGAACACTAACAGATGCTTTATGTAATGTATGTTGAAAAGTGTGGTCTCCATGAATAAGTCTTAAATTATCACTTGCCCATTTTCCTGCTTCAAACATTTAATTTTGATAGGTGGTTGTTTACCTCCAGCCTAATATTCCGCATCCCAATGCAGGTGGGTTACATTGTTATGACCAATCAGAAAACAAGCATAAACTGTAGAGACATAAAAAATAGTTTATTTGATTACCAGCTGAAGAGGAACCAATCCTCCTTGTTGTTTCTCCATTCCATCACAGTAGCCAGGACAGCCTGCACAACCTCCTCCTCTACTTGTGTGTTGGCATTTAGGCAGCAAAGCAGCACTGCCAGACATCCATACACATCTGCAATACAAAGTCAAAAATGATCAGTTTCTTCTATAATTCCTACATATCTAGGCATGTGTGTGGGTTGAAGTGTTAATCTTTACTTTCCGTCTCTTGCCAGTTGATTAATCCAGCAGTGGCCAACGCAATGAGAGTCTCTTGGTCTTCCTTTGTCATAAATGGGCAGAGCACCTGGAGTGTGCTTAACTTAGTTTGAGACACTGGAAATAGACTATTTAAAGAAACAAATTTTATCATACAATAAAACAAGAGCAATTATTAGAAACATGGGCTCAGATTATTTTGTCTGATAAATTACTGACCTATCCGCACTCCCATAAAGCTCCCTCACACCTGCACTGTGAGTGGCTACCAAGTTGTTGGCTTGGATGTAGTTTTCTAAAGTCAGAGACCACAGACCTCCATCCGTCACTGACCTTAAGGATGACAAAAACAACATCATCAGTGAATATCATTAAAAACTATTGTAGAGGGGAAAAAAAGCCTAAGGTTAATGGAAGAAATTACTTAGTTAGACACACTGGATGACTAAAGCTTCTTGTGTGAGGAATCAGTGAGTAAACCTTACCTTGAGTAGAGGGTTTCTAGTAGGGCTTTCATTGGGACTTGGGTTTGAAGTCCGTCTGACATCTCCCATTCAGTCAGCAGGCTGTGATAGGTGGATACCATTGTAGGACTATACTTGAGCTCCTTACACCACTGTAGTGCATACAGCAGTTCTGAAACTGTCAAAGACAATATGCATACAGATAATTTTAGTAGCACATTAGATTTTTGAGAGGCAACACTGGAATATGTATTAAAAGAAAATGTTACAAAAATTAAGAGACGAATGTAGTTTGTGTCCTGTCCTAGATGTTTACCTGTGAACATCAGAATTGGTAGAGATGAAGGACTATTAGCCTCCTTCTGTCTACAAGGTATTACTACAGCAGCAATCTGGGCCACCCTCCCTAAGAGAGCACAGACACACAGGTGGGCTGGAAGTTGTTTTGATTCCCTAAACTTCCAGGTGTCCTTGGAGGCTTTTTCACAAACTCCTCTGTAATGGCTGGACAACAAAGGGGTTTTGACCCACTAAAAACAGAAAAAAAAGGTGGAACAATGCATTAATGTCAAACCTTTTAAGTCCCAAGTTTATGTCAAAACCAAGTTCGGTTATATCAAGTATTTAAAAACCCTTGTGTGGTTGAACCTCCTCTTATTTCCAGCAGTGAAGTATTGGCTTACTGACCTGAGGTGGCAGGGCCTGTCGGATTCTTGTCCATTCAGATTGGCTAGGCATCAAGAGGGTAAAGAAGGGGAGGAAGATGGAGGAAGCTTGATCGCCTACAGAGATGACCGTCTCTGCTAAACTTTTAACAGCTGCAACTAGAACTTGCAAACTGAAAAGAAAAAAAGAAACCTTCAGCAAGATATGCTTGCACTGATTTTAGAGAAAGAACAGGCCATGCTGTTACCTTTTAATATCTAGAGAGACAGTGAGTAGTTGCTTTGTCACCCAAACAGCTGCACTGTGCAAGAAGCCACCTTCTGTGACCTCATATTCACAGTGTTGCACCAATGACTGCACCCCAGCAACACACACCTTCTTCAGCTTATGTACAAGCGAGTCTTTTAAAATAATAAACAGAAATTAGTTTTTTAACTCACCAGGCAATTATAAATTTGATTGTGCAAAACGTTGAATATCAAATACCTACCAGACAGGTGAGTGTGTCTTTGATCTTGGGCTGTGAGCTGGAAGATGGTGAGCAAGAGCTCCTCAGCAGAAAGAAGTAGAATGCAGTCTTGTACGGAAGAGAAGAAAGAGGAGGCCACATCACATATGAAGGAAATGAGCGGCTCCATGTTGCCGGCATCTGAAAGGCTCTTAGTTTCAGACAGAGTGGTGTGGAGCTTCTCCAATATTTTCTCCATGTATACGTCTCCTATCAGAGACTCTGCATATGTAAAAGACATCAAAACAATGGTTAAATTACTTAGCGACTCCTGAATAATACCACACAGCTTGTGTAATTAGAGTCCAAAGACATTTACCATTGTTGTGGTTGTGAGAAAGGACAAAGCTGATAAGTGTCCAACTGTGGCTGCTTGATGACGAAAAGGAAGCATGAGTGCTGCTTCCCACCTTGCAGAGTTCTTCAGTTAATCCCAGGATTTTCTCACCCAGAACTGAACCTTTTAGCCAATCGCTGCAGCTCATTAGGGTCTCGGGATCTTTACACGCCTGGAAGGACAATGGAAGAAAAACACAGACGTTTCTCAGTGTAGGCAGGTAACTAACTGTGATTAATAATATAATAAAAACTAAATCATACCTACCCTCTGAATAATTTGCAGGATAATTCCACACTGTAAACCCATCTATTAAAAAAAAAGCAAAACATATGAATAAAAAAAAAAGAAACTGAATCTCGTAGCGAAATCTACAAGGCATTTCTATGTTACCATGGTGATGTGATTAAGGATCCGAGTGGTCTCCTGCTGACTACAGCAGTACAGTGAGCTGAAGACCATGTCCACCAGATGCTCAGTGTCACTGCGCCCCATCTCAGCTAGCCACACCACAACTCGCTCCAGGAGGAAGTGCACGGCTGGATTTTCCATCAGTGTCTCATTCTTCCGTTTGTCGTCTTCAGTTTTTTTGTCATCAAAATCAACCAAGGTCTAAGACGAACATGGTTTATAAAAAAATTGAGAGGACAAGGGAATTTTAAAACCAATTAAATGTATCTATTATAAATATTTGTGTTTACTCCACACATACCTGTGTTGTGTTTAAAAACTTTTAACTGCAACCATTTTTAAGCATAACACACCTTTTTATCCCGAATTTATCAAATTTATGAACTATAATAAAGCTGATTTGAAAAACAATAAAAAGCTTAACAAAAAAAACCCTGACACTGAAATATCACTTACACTGAAAACCCTGGGTGTGTGGAAAGACTGCAGGAGAAGGGAAAGAAAAACAAGGTGTCTTTCTGAGTTTTTCTCATTCACATGCACCAGACAGAGCTGTGCCAGCTGGCACACGATGTCTTCAAAATGCTGAGCCTGTAAGGACCCAAACGCCTTCTCATTCGCAGTTTCTGAAGCAGTCTGCACAAGCTTCTCAACATCATCGCCCTCAACTCCACACTTCTCTTCTTTTTCTGGCTTAGACAAACACATTTTGACAGATTTCTTCTTCTGGGCATGTCTCATGCTTGGTCTTTCAGGATAACGCATCACCTGGAGAAATACATGGGAGTAGAGAAATACTTAAGCAACATTTTATTTGTTGCATTGGCCACATGTTGGCATGAACTGCTCTGAGAGCTATTTTGTTCATTTATACCCTTCTTTTCAAAACAGATCAAGTGCATATCTGAGGAGATACTCTAAATATAATAAAAAAAATATTATAAAAATAAACTTTGTGTATTAAAAAAAAGGGGGGACAAAGAGCTTTTCTATTAAAACATACCTGCAGCAAAGTGGCTACACCTTCCAAAGCCTGTGGATCTGCTTCCTCTTTGTCAATATGTCGCACAAACAAAAGAGCAAGATCCTCCCAGAAGTCTGCCAGAAGTCTTTGAAAGACATCTTTGGTGTCATTTACTTCAGTTTTTTCAGCTACATCTGCTCTCCTCTCCCAAGAAATTAGCATTTTAGTGACCATGAGGAAAAGAGGCCCATTCCGAAGAGAAGGATCTGTGAGAGCCTTTTCTAATAAAGGTAAAAGCTGCAAAAAAAACAACAACAACAAAACACTGTGAGAAAGATCTGGACTTCAGCAGGTGATGGAAAAAGGATGCACTACTGTTTGCAACAACCTGCTGCAACATAAGCATAGTCCTTATTTTCCCCTGGTACTCCTCTTCTCCTGTATTTTGCAGTACGCAGTACCGCAAGCACTCGACAAAAGACGTCACTATTACTGCACTTTCTGATGGACTTGTCGCTGCACGTTCACTAGACAGGCTGAAAAAACAAAGACAATTATGAGTCTGAACCTGTAACTACAGCAGTAAGTGTCAAATTTCATACGAAAATATCTGAAGGTATTGACAATGAATAGATCCAATGTCATGAAACATCAAGTAGAATGTTCATTGAATGAATTTGATTTAAATAATTTAAACTAAATTACTTATTTGACCAACATCTAAAATAATATAACATATGCATTATGATCACATAATCCCACAGCCCAAGCAAATAAAAAAATGCAAACAGGTTACCCTTGAATGAAAGCAGAGAAGAAGGTGGTGTAGAAATCCAGGCTTGGATCGGTGACCTGCTGTGGTAATTTGCTGAGAAGCGGCATTAGATTCGGGTGGAGCGCTTTAGCCATTCCTTCACCACCCTCCTTCAATAATGTCCAAAGTTTGGGTAAAAAGCCTTTCTTGGCATTTACATATGTCCAGCAATCCTAAGATAGTAACATAAAATGCCAATATTAGATGCAACCATCATAAACATAAAAATTAGCCATGTGTAACAACAGGGCAAAGAATAATAAACAGAATTAGCGCAAGTATTATTGGTCTTAGATAAACACTTACAGGGAGTGCAGTCACAACGTGAAGAACAGCTTCCCACACAGGAGGCAGTACAATAGGATCTGTGTCATCAATCGTGAGGAGGACAACAGGGCACAAACGTGCTGCTTCAGCTTGGACCAGTCCAGGAGTGAACTCACATAGAGCACACACCATCTCAAAAAAGGCCCCTCTCACCTGTAGAACAAACAAGGTTGGAGTATTTACTTACTTAAGCTGTCACATGATCAACCTAACATTAAAATGGTTTGACCTTTAATGTAAATGAAGCCATATTGAGATAAACCTGAAAGCTTCTTTACAGTGGGGTAATACAATGTTAAACAGTATTTGTTTCATTTCAAATCACAGCTCATTATTAACAATTTAAGATTTTTGTGAAAATATAAGGAAATTGAGCAAACTGTCTCTGAAATATAACATTTCATCGGATCTACTTGAATGCACCTGGATCCCGTCCTGATATTCAAGAGTCTACCAGACGTTACCAAGTCAATCAGATTATTTAAATCTGAGGCAAGTTTGACATAAAACTTTCCATCAAAACAGCTCTCAGGCACAGCATTAGGTCACTTGTCTCATTACTGTGATAAGCTGTAGCACTAACCAAAACACATTTAGAGGCATTTCAGTTAGCTCCTGGCTAACTCACATTTGCACATTTGTCTGTCAGAGAAATAAGATTTTAGTCCAAGATTAAACCAACAGCACCTTGTTTTTAAGGTTAAACTGCATTGCATACATACCTGTGGTTTCTTGTGCTTGCTGTACTTCCAGAACTTCCCAGAGCTAAGAAGACTTGCTAATCTTTGCTCCAGGACCACCCTGTCATTCTGAAGCAGCAGAGAAAGCAGTCTCTTAACCCCTAACAGGGAACTGGTTAACATGCGCACATACTTGGCTTCTCTCTCCTCTTCTGTCACACTTCTAGAGAACAGGGAAGCATGTCTTAGTAATTTCTTAAACAGATTATACCATTACTATGTATACACTGTGAGAGGAATAGTTAAAAACTTAAATAAGTCAAATTCTCAACATACTGTGGGTCACTCAGTGTATCGGCTGTTTCTTTTAACAAAATGTCTTGAAGTACCTGCAATAGAAACAGTTTAAATGTTATGTTAACCTTCTTGTGTAAAAAAACAAAACAAAAAAAAACCCCACCTGAAGTCATTACTATTACTCACATTAATGATTTCATCCTTGCAGTAGCTGAGAGCCTCAGGCTGTTTGGTGGGGGAAAAGGCAGCTTGGAAGGCCTGACATGCAGCAGAGGCTGCAGGTGTGTAAGTGTCACATTGTGACAGAATCCAGTGGCCCATTAAACTCTTTAGAAAAGGGGCCAAGCTGCGACGTACTTTCAGAACCAGCTGCTCAAAGGCCTGCTGGGTAGCCTCCCTGATGCGGCGATCATGATCCTGAAGACAAAGATAAAGAGAAAAGTCTAAGTTATAGTAGTGGAATTGGTCATAGTGTTGATTCTACAGAATAGCAAAAATATGTGTAGTGATTATGCTGATAGTAGTTTCATGAATGCCAGGTGAAGGAATAGCTCACCACTGATATCTTGCAATAAATCCTTGGCCAGTATGGTAGGACTCCCTTTACCTCTTCAGGATCCCGTTCCTGACACATGAACCCAAAGTCCTGCACAGCCTGAGAATTTTATACACGATTACAAAACACACCTGGACTTAAAACAACCTTTAACATATCAAATGACAGACTGTGATTTTACCGTGCATTTTCTATGTTACTGTATACAAATCCAAAATCAGCCATATTTGTTGAGTAAATATGAATAGTTTTTTTCTTTTCTTTTTTTTTGGGGGGGGGGGGGGGAATAAACAGAAGCGAGGGAGCTACAAGAATACAGGTAACGTTTAAGCTTACTTTCAGTCTGGTAACAACATCCCTCTTCGACAGTTTTCTGAGCACCAGGCGGAAATCAGCATCCACTAGGTTGTCTATGTCCTCTGCACCATGGACAGCTGGTACATAACTCAATTCAGAAGTGCCCGTCGAGCCGAATCCTACGAAGCCCGGAATAACACCACTCTCCCGGGTCAGGACGTCAGCAGCTCGGCCACTACTGGACGGCTAGTTATGAGAGTAAAATTTCATGTTTAAATGATCATTGCATCAAATAAGAAAGAATCAGAGTCCTAACGGTTGTGACTGTCAAACATAGAGAAAGCCACACGTAAACCTAGCCATACTTAAAGTTTAAAGTGTAACTAGCTAACTGGCTGTTGGTTTTCTTTACTACTTCAGCGCCGTTACAAAAATTGGTAGAAACTTACCCTAACATTTCCTTTTGTTCGTTGTTTATTTTTACCCCCCATGGTTACTTCCTTATCTTTCAAATATATATATATATATATTCGTGTTTATAAGTGCGTGTTCACAAGCGCTCACAAGACTTGATTACGAGTTTTAGTCGAATAACCCGGAAATAAACGGTGTTAACATGTTAGCTTGTCAAAATAAGAGCTCACTGCCCAAATTCTGCACTGCTTCTACTACTACTACTACTAATAATAATAATAACAATAATAATAATAATATACATTCTTATTGGCTGGTAACTTTAGGAATCTACTTGTCATATTAGTTGGTGAATAAAAGAAATCAATTTAGAGCATTGATCAATGATTAATCAATAATAAAAATACTTTGTTATACAAAATACTTGATACATAAAAATCTATTGCTTAGTGGGTCTCCTTGACATTTAGTTGAACAAAGTAAACTCCTTTCAAATCTAAAGCAACTCCGCGCAGAAAATCAGCAGATCATGCAGTTTGATTACAAAAATTTTTTATGTAAACCTTCTTTACATTAATAATATATTCAAACAATTACACTGTAATTATGTACATCAGATTTAATTGATGTATCACATTTTAAAACATCTCTCACTCAAACATGTATTTTGAAGCGTATTTTTGACAGCTGATTTTTGGTGAGCTAAGTTGATCAAGTGAATGCAGAAGTTAGAGTAGCCAAACCACCAGAAATGTGTGCACAAGATTAATCATGAAGTCCAATTACATGAGGTTTTTACTGAGAAGTCATCTACATTATTATAAAACTTCACACTACTAAAGTTTGACATGAAGCACAGAAGTAGTCACCATCTACGTTATTTAACAGTTACAAGGTGTTAAAACATAGAAGTAACTTCTCTGAGAACAATGTTTTTGGCAGACATCCTTCTGTCTAATCCACAATAACCAAAGAACAAAAGTTAATTGCACTGTGTGATTTTTATTCTTCAGGTGACGTTGTTTCATTGTTTAACAGTGAAGCTCAAGCTGGAATCTCTGTTTAGGGTGAATTATAATGCAAACAGCAAACACTTTTTTTCTTTTTTTTTTTTAATAAGCTGTGTTGGGTTTGGTTGTACATCCATTCAGATACACTGTTAAATCTCAAAATAAAATTTAAAATGAATGGCTTTAAATAGGTAATACTGCAGTAGTTAGCAGACTATTAGTAAAAATGCAGGCATTCTCACAGCATGACGACACAAAATGTTTCTGCCAAAATCCACTGACAAAATAATCTCATTGAAAATGTTAATATTTGTTTGATTTGTTTTAACGTTTTTAAGATAAGTGCTCTGAATGTTGTTGATTCCCCCAGTCCAAATAAATTTCACCAAGTTTCATGTGCAAGATGGTTTTTTCACTACCAATAACAAGTAAACAAGTAAAGATTTACTTTTTCCTCCATGAGATGGACTAAATGCGTATTTTTGAGGTATAGCCACTGATTTTGCCATTAATGGCTTCAAATTTCAACAAAATTTTTGTTTTTTTTTGCAAAACATCCTTGACATATTCTTTATGCCCAGTAAGTCTGTAAAAGTGGCTAAAACAAAAACTTCTGATGAAAAAAAATCTGTTTTAGGTTATATTACTAAAAAAAATTGCGGTTCCACTGGAAACTTTCTGATTTTGAAACAGTCAAAAATCAGGCATTTCTGGTTCTATTAAAACAAGATTTGTGAGTTTCACCAAAAGATTTCTGACAAAGATGGACCTATTCTATCAAGAAGCCAACCTAGAGGTGCCTTAAAGTGCAATACCACTGATAGGTGCAAGGCACTGGTTCCAAAACATTTCCAGCTCCAACGAACTACCATTCAAAATGTGTCAACCTGCTTCGAGTTGATAAAACTTTCCCACAAGTCAGATTCACTTCTTCAGTGTAATAACAATACCTCTGAAAATAATTCTATAACTAAAAAGATTCTCATCTTTAAAGGTACATACTTTTCATTCTTTTATAGAAAAAAAACAAAAAAAAAAACTGCAAGTATCACTTTTCAGCTCCCACTTTTTGCCCAGTCACTTTTACCTTATAATAGAAAAAGAAAAAAAAACAAGATGGTTACAATCAAAGGCTAAATTTGAGGCTTCAATGCAAAATTCACAAACTGTGAATTAGTCCATCTTTTATTTACAATCTATGGCTTCACCCACTGCAAGCAATGCAAACAAAAATGGGTTAAATCACAACAAACTTGCTAAATTAGAAGATGATTCAAAGATAAAAAGGAATGTGGATGTAATGTATGCTGACTCATTTTTTAAAAAGTTGCTAAAGATGCTGATAATTTAGATTCATTAGAATATTGGTAATTTTCAACATAATATGCTTTCAATTAAATTATGCATGTTTTTTTTTATGAGATACTTGTAAATGTGCATCTCTTTGCCTGTTAGTTCACGTGTGCAGCTTCCCATTAAAAACTTGCTTTGGACAAATCTTAGGCTTTTGTATAATCCAAAGCACATCCCATCTCATAACACAAGCTCATTGTTTCTAAGCAGTTGTATAACTTTTAGAAAACAGTTAAGCTACACTGAACCAATGGCCAGGCTGTCCATTTTCTTTTGAGGTAACCTTTCATTTCCTCCCTAAGAATCCCGTGCCATTTCATCCAAGCTGGATGTCACCCCCAGGTGGAAGCACACTTTGGCTGAGAGCTGTGGTGTAACGGGGATCCAGTTTGGGAACAAAACCTTTAAAGTCCCTTGATGCCTGAGTCCCAAAAACATCGAGCAACTCTCGGTTCATCAGAGCAAATCTAGAAAAGTAGAAGAGAATAATGATGAAACACACAACTTAAAATATTGATTGATCTAAAACGAAAGTATTTAATTATTTGTTTACTCAGCTACATAGCAAATTCATAACATACTGTAGTTCACCTCTTGGATTTTAGAATCCCTGACAACTGAAATCAATACATCACAAACTCAGCTTCCCTGAAAACTTACCAATCTGTCATTAAATGTTTCAGAAACTGACCCATTTATTCCCCTTTGTAAGATAAATGTCAGATTGTTCATAATTAATAAACAAGGCATTTCATCCTGTTAAATTTAAAAACCTTTTACGCAAATCTGTTCGTTCTGTTTAAAAACATTAATTAAAAGCAGAGATTTGACAGCCCACAATCATACCTGCCCTTAGTTAAACGCAGCAGGAACTTCCAGTATGAAGGCCTGAGGTTCTGCACTTCCATCACTGCCTGTGTAAATGTAATGAGTCGTACATACACTTGATTAGCTGAAAAAAAGTGTATTTGAGGCATACTTATGCGAGTAGCTATATTAATTACTTACGGCTTGGAAACAGATGGCAGTGGAGATGGCATAAATGACCGTGTCTGCATGAGGAAAATAAGGAAACCGGCCAGCTTCAATGCCCTTAAAATACATGGTCTGAAAAAAAGAAATAACACGTACTGGAAATGGCAAATATGACTAAAGAAAATTAGTTACAGATAAGTATAAATGTCCAGTAACATGCAAACATACACCAGCTGGCTACAACATTAAAGCCACTACTCTGTATGACCACCTGGAACCAGGTGCTGGGTGGCCTTGACCTACTTGTAGCTTCTTTTTACATGACCACATCCATGCATGTTTTCTCAGAAACAAAATGTTCTCTCTGCTATGATAAGTTATAAATTCAGTGATACAACATATGATTATCTTCATGTGTTGGTAGCTTTTACCTCCACCAGCTTAGAGAACAGATACATGGTTATCGATGTGCTTTTGTAGAAGAACATTGAGATACCAGCCAGGAAACCTTGAGACAGAAAAGAAATATCAGCCAAAGCATGACAAAAATCCCTTAAGAGGATTTAGGGATTTTATTGAACAATTAACACAATCTTGTCTCACCAGCTATGAGAGCATGAAGTTCGTCATCAATGTTACGCACCCAGCGCAACAAGCAGCTTGTTCCCTGGATCGGAGAAACATATCAATGAGCTCGTTATACCAAGAACATATGGGATATTAACACAGGAAGTTCCATTTAATGTGTGAGAAGGAAAACTGGAACAACTCCTGACAAAAAAGCATCTACTAAAGAAAAAAGAACAGCAGAGAGAAGAACAAATGTCAATACCTAAAAAAAAAAATGTAAAAAACATGAGAACTGAATGTACCTTATAGATGCTGACAAAAGAACCTAGAAAGGCCCCAAGCTGGAAGTTCTCCTTGTTGTAGAAGACAGAGGGGAGGCGTGAAGGTTTGGAGAATATCTGCCTGAATGCTGAGGGCACTTTTAGACAGCACTGGATAAGATAGCCAATACTGAACATCCTGACAAAACCCTGGATGGAAAAATGATGACAATCATGCTTATAGGTAACTGAGTTGTAAATTATTGAAGCATGATAACTCAGTTATCAAGTAAAATCAATCTCAAAGGGGATGATGGGAGAACGGCGTCTTACTTTGACACAGTATGAAATGCAGTTATCTTGATAATGTTTACAGCATCTGTGTCTTGGACCCTTTCTGCATCTGGATTATTACAAAGACAAACAAACAAGAAGTACTGCCCATGAGTCTCCACCAACCCATGTGTGTACATTTAAAGTTGCGTTTTCTCTCACATTGATTCTAGAAGTTCCCTAGCGTAGGCTATCAGAGTTTTCTTCCTGGAGCTTAGTCTTTCTGCTGATGCCTGTGAATCTTCGGTCTCTACAGCACCTGGCCTCTCAAGGAGGCTTGCACTGGCAGGCTCTGCTGGTGTAGAATGACTTGGAATCTCTTCTTTCCCAATGATGAACCTGTGACAGAAAATGCACACATCTACAGCCTTTATCAAAACACTAATTGTAGGTATATACAAGAGCAGGGTCAACTCACTTTAATGCAGAAAATCCAAAGCCTTTGAGACCTTCTTTAGTCCTGCAATATAAAACCAAGTTTATCTCAAACTTAAAACAATGACCAATATAAAACAATATTTGAAGGCTATTTGTTGTGCAGTGCAATATTGTGTCCACTGAACTGCTCTGACCTGAAGAGGAACATGAAGAGTGATGCAGTAATGCAGAATAAGAGCACCTAAAGGGAAGCAGTGTGAGAAACAAAATCAAGACTACAGTAAAAACAGCATTCTATTCTTATCACTCATTTCACCACCATCACACAATGTGCTGAGCTATGTGATGAAAAACGATAAGTCAATACTCACAAATTTAAAGGGATCTGTTCACACTGTACCAAAGTGAAACTGGCTTTTCATAACTATACTTCGCTCTTGTGACCATGTCAGGTAAAGATTGACATTATCCTGCTACTGCTTTAACACTCATGAAGAAGACTGATGGCCTGACAGGCTGGGTTATCTAGATCTCCTTTTAGCTTACCTCCCCATGTTTGATGGGTTTGACGATACCACGTGTCACTGCCATGCGGAACAAAGTCTCACTAGCCTGGTAACGAGATTAAGTTCTTAGATACACATATTATGATAAAAGTAGATGTTTATCTTCACATGTATGAAAAAACATAACAGCTCTTACAAGATTTGTCATGTATATTGTCAGCATCCCTCTCCTGGCAGGGGTGAAGAAGGAAGGGAAAAAATACATTTTCAGTTAAATCAACTAAAGTGATTTTCGTTCACCAAATCAACATGTACAAGAACTTTAATGATAACACTTTTTTTTTTTAATCATAAGAAGGTAGGGGCCTCTTTATGTGCCATGCTTGGCAAAGTGAAAAAATGGGTATATCACCTGCTCTTGCGCTCCAGGAGGATGGCAATATAGGAGGCAGGCAGTGCTGCACCAAAGCCAGATGACCAGGAGTAGAACCCTCCCAAGAGTTTCCTGAAAGAAGATAAACACTACAGGAAATTTTCTTTTCCATGTAGAAAGTCATACATTCATTAACACAACACCTGGTATACTTTTAAATAAACTTTATTTCCATTTTTCACAGCCATTTTGTTAAAAACAAAGTCTGCACACTGGATCATTTGTGTTCATGGCTTATCTTTTCTCATTTGGTATGACGCTAAAATCTCTCTCCTAAAGCTTTTGACAGGAATTATGTAGTAAAAAATAAACTCAAACTGACAAACATGTCATTTTCAACACATCTAGAAATACTACAATGAAAGATGAATAGGTTACTGAGGTACAATGAGCTCAAAGATAGTTTCCCATGTCCTTATGGCAGATATCTTTTGACCAGGCTACATCATGATGGGAAGTAATGATACACATAGCCAGCACTAGAGGAGGTTATTTTTAGAGATTCAGATTTAAGACCTTCTGTTGAGACACGCAGTTAAAATAGTCACGAGATGGCAGCGATACCGTTTGTTGAGTTTCTTAAATCCCGGGTTGTGTTAACTGAGCGCTCGTCTTTGGCGAGAAAAAAAAGAAGTTATGTTTGTTTATAACTTTGTAAAATCTGTCTCTGAGGGCTGGTGGATTATTTAGTCGCAACTCACAAAAATTGGAAATTTTTCTGTTTTCTTGTGTCGCGTCGTAAGCTCCTGTGTGCACGTCTATGTGAACATTTCACATGCAAGAATGTCGCCTGTCGCTTGGCTGGAGGAGGGCAGCGATTTCTGCCTCATCGTGCAAGTTCTATAGAAAATTAATGGAGAAGGAGCAACATCGCTTCCCGTGTGTCCAGCCCATAACTTGAGAGGTGTTTGCATCTCGAGTTGAATTAAACCAAAGCGTCTGGAACTGTGGGAGGAGTCTGCAGCAGAGCGCAGCGCTGCAATGCCAGTGGCGCTCGATTTGCAACTGAAAACAGCACAAGAGTAAACTGCGAAGGAGCAAAATAATCGGACTATTTCATTTTTATGATCGTTGAAAACCCAGATCGTTATTGTGATTAAAATTAGATTAGTCGCCCAGCCCTAAGTTACAGTGACTTTATGGGTGGCTTGTGAGTTATTCATTGTCATAACAAAGTTCAAATAAAGAGTAGGAAGAGAATATGTTTAATGGAATCTCTCATAATATCATGCTTTCTGAACATAAGAATGATTTCCTAACTATTAGAGTACTACGGTAATGAGCTGTTAGTTGTATGTAATAAAGTGACAACCATGATCTATTCTGCAGCAGACTAGTGGTATATATACTCAGAGCAAATTTAGATGGGTGTAATGGAAGAATGACATGGCTCACTGCTTAGTCATTTTTTTATCTTACTTTCAGCCTGCATGTGGTATGTATTTGAGGTGTGTTTGACCTACTAACCTGAGAATGCAGAAGAAAACAATGTAGAGACTTCCATTAGCAGTTAGGAAAGAGGTAGACCAAAGGATCTCGGGTAGAAGCCTTCTTAAATAGTAATCCTTCTTCCTTCTCCGTAGAACTGCAGCTATCTGCAATACACAATTAAGTGGCGTTGAGTGTGTTGTAGGTACTCATTATTGGGAGTGTTGTGATTGTATCATGAGAGTTAAGAAAGCTCGGTCACATTGACCTATAACCATGGAGTCAAAATTAAGTAGAGGGCATCAAAAACGTTCAACAGAACTTGGCTAAGTAACTTGGTTAAATAGTCAAAGTTTAATTCTAAAAATCACTAGCAATAGTTATGAGGGTTTTGACTTAGCTGGATATCTACTATCATTAGACACAGTGCATGCGAGTTGGACATAGATCTATGTTAGCATTCTTTGACATTGCCCTTTGATAATCACTGTATCAGTAGTGATGGCACCAGCATGTCAGTATGTCTTATCTGAAAACCATGGTAACCAAGTCTATGTCTCAGAAGAGTATTAAACTTTTGTCCTTATCATATAAATTATACATTAGAAAGGTCAAAGGCACAAAAAGAAGTGTTGAGTTTCCATTCTTGCTCTTTTTTTTATCTCATTTGAAGTGTGCTTTAATTTCTACAACACTTGTTTGCTTTTGCATTGTCTACAACTTCTGTATAATGTTGCACCACCTTCTCATCTGTATGTTGTGTTGTTTCATCATAATCAACATTTGAGGGATACTGAGGACATAATGTGGAATAGAGGGATGATGTGACACTTGATGTTGCTAATAGGGCTTATTGCTAATTTAAAAAATGTTTGTAACAGTACCTAGCTTGTCTGCTCGTCTGCTGTGTAAAAGCTGGTAAAGTTAAATCTATGGAGCTCTGCTAATAGAACCTGTGTTGGTTTTAGAGCTGTGATAAAACAATTTAATCCAAGTTTAAAGTAAAGCACAGTGACAGCTGTTTTATATCGTGACTGTTGCTTTTATCAGATACAGCCTGTGTACCAGCTTCTCTAGTTTACTTTAGTAATGTAACAGGGCAGACTTGAGAATAGATTCTCCTTTTAGTCTCAACTACCTGTATCTGACAAACTAGTAGCTAGGGTTAGGCTTAGGGTTAATACTGCATTATAACACAACTGAGCCTTTCTCTGTGGGCAGAAGTTATTGCAAGGTAATGCAAAACGTACTGTAAGCTAAAGCAAAAGTACTGAAACATTCAACAATTCTAGGCGTGTGCAAAACTGTAGCAAGGAAAGGCTTTAACAGTCCTCAACGTGACCTTTGAGTACACTGCAAAAGGGCAACGTTACATGAAATGTTTTGCTCCCTTTTTTGATCGCCCACGTGCATTACTTGAACTTAGACCACAGTTGTAGCTCTAGCTGATCTTTACTGGTTTTCTCGGAACTCTTTAGCCTTACTTGGTTAGCTAGCTAACTTTTAGCTGGTTCCAGAGTCTACACATAGCTCAAATTCTGCGGTTAGAACATCTTACCAGGTAAAGAGGCGCGTAAATTTTAAAAGAGACTTCAAGAGCTCCCCTGGTTATATCCACAGCAGACTGTACACACGATGGGTCCCATGTATGACCGATCTCGTAGCAGCTATGTGGTATTTTACTGAGAGCAGCCATGTCTGTAAGCTGTATGTCTGAACTGAAACAAACTGCAGGAGGAGGGCGCGCTCTCGTGCGCAGTCGCGAGACGGAGCTGTGCACGCTAGCTGTGACAGTGACTGTTTTGTTTTCGTTTTTGTTTTTCTCACGGTAGCGTACTGCATTCAGTTGAAAGGTAAGTAAATAAATAAATAAATAAATAAATAAATAAATAAATAGCTGTGCACGGGATTAAATTTGTGCCAAAAAGATCAATAAAGACGATTGCGTCTGGGTCTTGCAACTCCGATTTGGCAAAGTAACAGCTCGCTAAAAGCTAGCTAACTACGTCGATAGTACAGATACCGATAATTGAAATACTTTAAGGAAACTGCTACAGATAAGGCGAATCTATGAAGTATCCATCCAGCATTCAGATTATGGGTTTCTTTCGAAGTTGGATGAAGTCGAGACGCAATTGTGGCTGTCTAACCAATGAGAGAGATGGTTACATTCGTAGAGCAGCTGTGATTGGTTTCCACTGCCCCAAAATGTCACGCAACAGCTGTATGGAGAGGATAACCATTAAGGAAATTCAATTGCAAAAAGGATTTAAAATTTTGAAAATTGATATAGAAAAGGAAATTAGCATTTTAAATGAATGAAATGACAAAGGTTTTTAACCAAATTTATGAATTGTGTTATTTATTTCCCTTTTTAGAAATACATTTACAAATTATAATATTTAAAAAATGAATTAATTCTTCAATATGAAATTAATCTTTCATATTAATTCTGTAGAGTAAGTTTAGGTACAATTGGGGAGCATCAACGTCCTGGTGAGGCAGTGCCAGATTCCGTGTAATGGCAGCAACATTGTCTGACACACCGATGCATCTACAGATGATAACCTCCTGTACATGGTAAGTGAGCTCTGGTGAGAGGAGATGCTGAGGGGTTGTGCTACCATTGTTAAGAAACTTCCAAAAGATAATCCAGAGTTTAATTTTTCAAATACAAGATTAAACTTGCTGGCATCTTCTACAAGATTTCCTCTTGTACTTCCTCCTGCAGACACAAGATGACAGAAAAGTAACTAACACAAAGCAAAAATGTTCTATTAATTTTTTGTTTATCCTGGTCTTGGCAACCCCTTGCAAGAGCATTTAAAATATTTAAAATCTGAAAATTACCCCAATGGAACCATTGTCTCTAAGTAGGCGTGTTTAACATTCTGTAATACAGATAAGAAAGAAGTGCATTGCTAAATAAAACTTGTAATCTGGCAATGTTTGCAACTTACTGGCTATCTGATGGAAATTTGAGATCTTGTTGACATATTGTTTTAAAACCTGATAAAAAAAATTTGTTATACATGATAATAAACTGTATTCTTTGAGACTTCATCTTAAGTTTGCTTGAATCCTGCTGAGATCCCAGAGTAATATTGCTCTACAGAGAGATAAAAGTTAAATATGAGTTAGCTGAGTGATGGCTCATTCAGGCTCCACTTAGCTAATTAGTAAAGATGCATTTTTTTGCTGTATTCAAAAATTGATTCAATGTAGTAATTAACATAATATATAAGATATAACCAGCATTGAGGATGGGCCATTAGGATTAGTCTGACATAGCCTCTTAACCCAAAATATTCTGTTGAATAAAAGTAGCTATAGCTTTTAGTCATAGATAAAGACAGGACGTTAGCTTATGTGATTAGGTAAAAGCCAATATATTTATAGTCAAATGTAGCTTTATTTAAATATTGACACTTAAAGTGTCCAAGTACACACACAAATGCATTTATTTTGACAGCCCTATAAAAAGTATTGGTATGGACAATACAAGTCCTTTTTTACTTGGTATCAGTGAGATACCAAATCTTGCCGTGTCGCCCACTAGTGAAGGAGTCTCTTTTTGCCACAAATCTAATCCCATAGGTGTCTTCTTACAGACAGCAGGATTATGCGATAATGAAGCATATTAGCAGGAGTATTATTGGCAGTAACATCTGGAACACTATACCACTTGCAATTAGAGAATGTCCCACATACACCAATTTTAAATTTCATCACAAAAACTGGCTTTTAACTTTCCAAACCTGTTCTCACAGCTAGACAGACGCTCTACAGTGCACAGATACAGCTGTGCACTGTACACACCTGCCTCTCTTTTGAATTTGACTGTTTTATTCCTATTATATTTTGTTCTATGTGGGACATGTTTAAATATACATATGTATACATGTACTAATCTCTCTGAGTTTGTATACTTATCCTGTGTTATTAAGTAATAGCCTATTCCACTGTGTTCTAACTTAATTATAGTGTTTGTATTTTATCTTGTATTTTTAAACTATAATCTAACCTCATACACTTGAAATATGCACTTTAACTTTTGCCCTGTAACTCACACACTTTATACAATATTTACTAAGACCCATTTGCATGTTACTTTTTATGTCTGTACGTTTTAATTGCATATTTGTTTTTGTAGTTTGTCTGTGACCTGCCAACAGATGAAAATTAGCAGTAATGCTAAGTTTGTGCACATTTACATTTTATATTTTTTACTTTTGTTCTTTAATGTGCAATACATCCCTAATTGTATACACTGAAATTCTTTATTTAATATTGCCAGCACAACAACATAAATGTTCTTTTTGAAGACCAGTGGTTTTCTCTTTGTAGCTTTGACATGCACAGACGGGTTGTTTTGTGTTGCTCCGATTGTGAACTCATGTTCATTAACATTAACTGATATGGGAGTAGCTTAGATTTGCTCAGAAGTTGTCCTGGATTCCATCTGGTTATTATTGCATTGATACTGTTACCTTATTTGTATCTTTGGGTTGTATTTATATACTTTTAGAGCTTGTGTATAAACTGATGTTTTTTTTTAAAGTCATATTAATCCAGAACCTTTAAAAATGTGCTTCACAAACTTTTAAGCAGCACAAACATTTGACCACAGCTATCTCAGAATAATTGGTGAGAATCTAAACGATTTAGTTAAGGTTCATATCAGTAATGTATACAGTGGATTGTAATCTGCCATTGAAAGGTGAGGTGACATGCAGAGATTTCAGTTTTATAAAAATGTGCTGGATTGATTGAGACAACAAAGTCATATCCCAAACTTGACATCTGGATGGCAACACAGGCACATATCAGAACATCATCATGATTTATTTAAGGGCCAAATAATCCAAAATGTTTTTGTTCTTTTCCCACTCCTTATTACTGTCATGCTTTGAATGATTGTTTTACCAGATTCACAGATATATGAAGCTCCATGATGGCACTCACCACCTTAAGAAGAGACTTGCATGCAGTGACTGGAAAATGCCAAAACACAACAAGTTTGAGCTCTCTCTATTTTTTTTTTTTCTGACTGTATTACTCACTTTTAGTCAGCAAGTGTCAGCCTTACCTCCTGACCACTGTTCACAAAGTATTCCTGCAGCTGCCAAAAGGCTTTAATAACATCCCAGCATAATTTTATGTACTGACTATTTTATTTTATGTAACATACTGATAATAAATCTCAATCTTCTTTACAAGAATGTACATAAAGCATAATTCTGGAGATTATTCTCAATTTCTTTGATACAAAACATACTCTGAGCTTGCCAGAACAGAAAACTTTGTTTACACTGAACAATAAATGGTTTTGTCCCTTTGTCCCTCCTCAGCTAAATATCTGTAAAGTGTCTGATCCTTAGCATTGCATTAGATTATATTTGTTAAATTTATTTATTTATTTATTTATTTATTTATTTATTTATTTATTTATTTATTTATTTATTTATTTCCATCCATTTTCTATCGCTTATCCGGGGTCGGGTCGCAGGGACATTCACCAGTTTGTCCAGGGGATTCTAAGGTGTTCCCAGGCCAGCCGAGAGATGTAGTCGTGCCAGTGTGTCCTGGGTCTTCCCCGGGATCTCCTCACAGTGGGACGTGCCTAAAATACATCACCAGAGAGGCGTCCAGGAGGCATCCTGACCAGATGCCCGAGCCACCACATCTGGCTCCTCTCGATGCGGAGGAGCAGCGACTCTACTCTGAGCCCCTTCCTGATCATTGAGCTTCTCACCGTATCTCTAAGGGAGACTCTGCGGAGAAAACTCATTTCAGCTGCTTGTATTAGCGATTTCATTCTTTCGATCCTTACCCACAGCTCGTGACTATAGGTGAGGGTGGGAGCATAGATCGACCAGTAAATCAAGAGCTTTGCCTTTTGGCTCAGCTCTTTTTTTTACCATGACAGACCGATGCATAGTCTGCATTACTGCAGATGCTCCCCTTACTCGTGAACAAGACCTCGAGATACTTGAACTTGGGGCAGGACCTCATTCCCGACCCGGAGAAAGCACTCCACCCTTTTCCGGCTGAGGACCATGGTCTCTGATTTGGAGGTGCTGATTCTCATCCCAGCTGCTTCACTGTGAATCACTCCAGCAAGAGCTGTAGATCACGGCCCGATGAAGTCAACAGAACCACATCATCCGCAAAGAGCAGAGACCCAATCCTGAGGCCACATAATCGGATCCCCTCAACGCCTTGGCTGCGCCTAGAAATTCTGTCCGTAAAAGTTATGAATTGGCAGAGTCCAACCCTCACTGGAAACTAATTTGATTTACTGCCAGCAATGCGGACAAAGCTCTGGCACCGGTCGTACAGGTACCAGACAGCTCGAACAAGGGGATGTAGCCAGTGGTGTAGTCTAGTTTATTCTAGTGGGCATACTCTGATTTATCCCCTCATATCTGATTTATCCCTTGGTGCAACATCTGTCCTGCAGAATCTTTCCCAAAACAGCAACTGTTCTTAAATGTTTACTTTGGTAAAGAGCACCACAGTAATTAATAAAGCTTGCATCCACACATAGCTGAGATCATAAAAGACTGGTTATGTGGTATCTAAATGTAAACAACACACATTCCTTTCCTCATGGGGATCCTTCGCACCAGGACCTTTGCCTGCTTGGATTGGGGGTTCTTTCCCTGGTGATCGCCCTGGGACACAGTGGCTGGGGGTCCTGCACTTCAGTCCTACAGCTGTGATGTGGACTCTGGCCTGCCCTGATCTGGGTGCTGTGGTGGCCTCTGTGGAAATGGGTGGGCTGGCTCTTGGTGTGATCAGATCCCCAAGATCTCTGGGGGGCTGCTCTGTTTGTGCATGTATGTTGATGTCTGTGTGACTGTGGAGAGAATGATGGGGTGTTTTTAAATTGCTGTTAAATGCTTTGGTGTGTGAAGGCTTGTTTTACTTTAATATGCAACATTTTTTTTATCAAATAAAGCATTTTGTGTTGCCTTTGGCAAGAAAAGCACTTTATAAATAAAGTTTGGATGTGAACTGATTAACAGCTGCACTTTAATTAACCGCTGAACAGCCACTGACAGAACAAAGTCAATCATCGAAATACGGCCCAGAGTGTCCTGGTGCCAAGTGCACATGTGGACACTCTTGTGTCTAAACATGGTGTTTGTTATGGACAATCCATGAAAAGCACAGAAGTCCAACAACAAAACACCACTTGAATTCAGATTAGGGGGGGCCGTTCCTCCTAATCACGCCCCTCCAGGTGTCACTGTTATTGCCCACGTGAGCATTGATGTCCCCCAGCAGAACAAGGGAGTCCCTGGAAGGACTGCTCTCCAACACCCCATCCAAGGACTCCACAAAGGGTGGGTACTCTAAGCTGCTGTTTAGTGCATAAGCACAAACAACAGTCAGGATCCTCCTGAAGGCGGAGGGAGGCTACCCTCTCATCCACTGGGGTAAACCCCAACGTACAGGCGCCATGCTGGGGAGCAATGAGTATGCCCACACCTGCTTACCACCTCTCACCGGCAGCAACTCCAGAATAAACGAGGATCCAGCCCTTCTCAAGGACAGTGGTTCCAGAGCCCAAGCCATGTATCGAGGGGAGTCCAACTATATCTAGCCAGAACCGCTCGACCTCACACACCAGCCCAGGCTCCTTCCCCACCAGGGAGGTGATGTTTCACGTCCCTAGAGCTAGCTTCTGCAGCCGAGGATCAAACCGCCAAGGTCCCCACTTTTGGCCACCGCCCAGCTCACACTGCACCCAACCCCTATGGCCCCTCCTGCAGGTGGTGAGCCCATGGGGGGGAAGCATGTTACCCTTTTGGGCTTAGCCTGACCGAGCCCCATGGGCAGAGGCCCAGCCACCAGGCGCTCGCCTCCGTGCCCCACCTCCAGGCCTGGCTCCAGAGGGGGCCCTGGTGACCCACATCCGGGCAAGGAAACCTGGATCCACTGATTTCACTCATCATAGGGTTCGATTGAGCAAATATTTGATTGTGACAGACCCATCCTGAACATCCTTTGTCCTGTATAATGAATTCTATGCAGAATTTTGAATTGTATTAGTTATTTGAATTCTTGGTCATTTTAAAGGTGTTTAAACATATTCGTGACCATTCATTTTAAATAAAGTTGCTTGATAAGTAAGCTTCCAATTTTGAATAGAGATAGAATCTTCAAGCTTCTATATTTTGATAATAGCTTTGGTGCATCCATATTTAAGAATTCTGCTACCCTGATATGTAGCTGCAAGTTTAGTTGATTAATTGGCATATTTTTTACGCATAATAAATTTAAGCTCGTGAATTCTAGAAATTTAGTGCTACTAATGTAATGAGATAGTTAATGGATGCAGATTGATTTATATAGTAGCCAAGAATGAGAGTCGAAAATTAAGAGAATTTCGGTTTAACAAAACCGGAGCCACATAATAAAAAGATTTTCAATGGAGTTGATGTGCTTAATCATCGCCTCTGGAAGGCGAACGTCCCATTAGAATTGGAATAAATTACACACATGGGTGCTTAAGATTGCATTGTGGCATAAGTAGACCGCTTATCTAAATTTCCACCGTTGGGAATGGTGATTGCATCCAGCAGTAATTGATGCGAGAACATGAGAGGCTACTCCTGCCAGTCTGGTACCACTGGAGGCGGTCATAATCGGTGCAATCTGCCTGAATAGAATAGCTGTTTTCAGTTGCTGTTTCGTAAGGGCTGCTCTGAACGCACTTAGTTCTGAGTCAGCCAGCGGGGATCTCCACTTGTTCTTGAGTCTCAACCCGCTTAAAACGCCGTCCCCGTCATCTTATAGAGCTTCTTCCAAACATGACACGGACTTTGGGGCTGTTTGTGAGCTGTTTGCTATTTATTCTGTCGTCCGGCGCGGGAGAGAAGCGCAGCAGGGAGAGAGTTTACTACGTGGGGATCATTGAGGATTTTTGGGATTACGCACCAAGCGGAAAAAACCTGCTTAACGGCAGAACCATTGAAAACGACGAGTGAGTTGTCATAGTGATGTTCAGTCAAGTTATTCGGAAAGTTCAGTTCTGGTATTTGTGTCACGAGCTGCCATCACCCATTCATTTTATCGGACATGTGGAAACGAAACCACTATAAAATGGGCGTTGATGACTGCAGATTTCTGCAATCATAAAAACTGTGAGGAGAGAAAGATTTATTTGCTTCTAAAAACAGAGGACATACAATTTTTAAAGGTCAAAAGTTCTTCAATAGTTGTAATATCTTATCAGGTAGTGACAGCGTTTAGACCTCTGAACGGTTTGTTGTGTACTTTTCCTGGTAGCCTCATGGTAGAAGGTTTTTCGATGTCTAAAACAAGAAGTAACGAAACAGGAAAAAGAAAGTATATAAACGAGAAGATTTAGAATAGTAGCCTACTGTCAACGTAAGCCTAGATGCAAGGTAACTTTGATCAGTTAAGAATGAACAGAGATGTACCAAAATCCTTGTTTCACCGAGGGCTTCACGAGCTCTACATTTTCTGTTTTTATAGTCAAGCTTCCTAAATAACTTTTTGAACCTTCCTTTGTTCTTTAAGTACTTGACAACTTTAACCAACACTTTCTTTTCTTCATTGTAATGTTTAACCTGCTGATGCTCAAATGTGTAGAAAACGGACATAATCATCAATTTTCTTGGAAAACCTGTGATTAAAAGTCACAAACAGGATTAAGATGAGTTTTAACAAATTAGAACAGACTGTATGTTACACTCACTGTAAAAATGAGATATTTCAATTTTTTAGCAGTACAAATGAAAGCACAGCATAATGTAAAGCTACATGATGGATATTATTACGGATTAAACTGTTTCATCAGTTATTATTTAATAACCTAATGAGCATATTAAGCACTGCCGTATTGAAGTACCTAAAAGGCAACATTTTTTTTTTTACCTTAAAGCCTTTTATTATAGAATAAACTTAAAACCTTTTATCCTGTTTTGATGTCATGTAGTCTGCTTGTCCTTGCTTCATGCAACTGCATAATAGATTAAGATAATCTATCATAAAAAGTAGATTGCTACCTTGAAATAAATGACAAGGAATAACACTTTTGATGTCTTGTAGTCTGCTTCTCCTTGCTTCATGCAACTACATAGTAGATTAAGATAATCTATCATAAAAAGTAGATTGCTACCTTGAAATAAATGAAATAAACAAAAAGTAATCACACTATCACTATGCTCTTGTTTAAAGAAAGCACAATGTGTGGAATTTACATTGTTTAAGTCTATTTGTAACGTTAATGAGGATCACCAATGTGAAATAAAATACTGACTTAATCCAACAGTTTTTTGTTTTGTTTTTTTACTTTTGTGCATAAGTTTTGGTAAACAAAGCATTTATTTCTGAAGTGTGGTCAGAGTTTCCTTCAGCTTATCATTTTTAAATGGAAATCGAGAAGTTTCGTCTCTTCCACATCCTTCCCATTGCTTTAGTTTTGAAGTAAAACTGTATTTGTCACATGTTTAGAACCAGCTTATTAGCCCTTAAAAAACATGTAATCATTAAGAAAACATGTCTAATTGTTAAAGATCTGCAACTATTCACACTTTTATCACACATTCACATATTTTATCCCTTAGTCACTGTAACCTGACTTTGACCTCAGGAGATAACAAATTAGGATTCAAAATGTGTTTCACTGTCATGCTTCTCACACTTTCTGTCTTTGGTGTAAACTCTGCATTGTTTGTATCTTTCACAGGCATGCATCTGTATTCCTCAAAGGAGGGCCCCACCGCATTGGTAGTATTTATAAGAAGGCTATGTTCCGAGAGTATACAGATGCTTCCTACAGCCGTTTGGCTCCCCGTCCTAAATGGCTGGGTTTCTTGGGACCCACGCTGCGAGCTGAGGTTGATGATGTCATTGTGGTCCACTTGAAGAACTTTGCAAGTAGAAACTATTCCATACATCCCCATGGGGTTTTCTATGAAAAGAATGCAGAAGGTAAAGTATGATCACCAGATACACTGTCAAAGAGTCATCACTAAGGACATGTTGTTTATCCCTGTACTAGGTAACAGCAAGTATTCATGCGACCTTTATATAAGCGATATAGGGAATGAGTTGGGATGCTGAGGATGGTCTGTAGTTTAGACTTATTAGATTTATATTCTCCACTACAACTAGTTAATGAAAGCCAACTGGAATGTTATACTCAGGCCTGTGGCCAAATTACATTGCTAAAGAATCTGGACAATCTAAGTAAGCCCTTGGCTGTTGTGGGAGATGTCCATACATCCTTTAGTTCATCTTGTTCCCTGTAGATGATTTTGGTAGGCAGGAGTCTGTCCAAGCTGTCACAGAATGAGAGCCAGGTTACACACTAGACAATTGTTCACTGGGATATCCTGTCAGATAAGTCTCCTAAACTTTTTTTCCAGCACTTTGTTACGCAACACAACGTCCCATCCAACTTCCACTCCATCTCATGTACTACATCCTGCCAAAGGAATTTCCAAAAAACTCAAACTAATTGTGTCCCTTTTTTTTAAATCTCTCAAAGAGAGAGAGAGAGAAATGTTTTTATGATTTCACTTTTATGATATTTTTACTACTATACACTCTATGCAGATCTTTACAGAGTACTTCTGTTATGTAACAGCAGATTTGTATATGTAGCAGGAAGAGTGAGAAATGTGGGAAATAAAAAAGTTAAAATCTCTAATTCTTTATTAAAACATCTCATGTAAGGAACAAGAGTTGATAATAAGATAAATGCAAAAGCAAAATAAAAAAAGTGATGCATGCTTATGTAGGCAAGGCAGTTTATTTGTGTAGTACATTTGATGTACAGGACCATTCAAAGCGCTTTACATAAAGCAAAAGCATTGCAGATATTAAGAAACAGTAAAAGGCAGCAACAAATAGTAAGAATCACTATAAAATCATACATGACATTAAAATTATACAAAAAACAAGTTAAAAAGTTACTACGCAGAATTCAGTCATAGGCGCATGAGAAAAGAAATGTTTTTACCTGGATTTAAAAACGTCTACATTTGGTGAAAGTTTAATCTCCACTAGCAGTTTGTTCAACTTGTTTGCAGCATGTAATGTGTTCAGATCTCTTAGTCCTGTCTAAAACTCTTTTTGGATAAGTTGCAGATGTTTAACGTTCTTTTTAGAAAGTCCTGTTAAAATAACATTACAGTTATCCAACCTACTGGAGATGAATGAATGGATGTGTTTCTCTTGGTCTTTCTGGGAGACTGAACTCCAAGAAAGTCGTAGCAAAGGAGTGTACTACACCCCTTTGCTATGTCGCCTCTAAACAAGCTCTGGTGCTATGAGTTACTTTAAGAAATCACATTATTAGTTAAATAAGGGCCTCCTGTGTTTAGTTTCAGTGTATAAATGTGTTCTGAAAAGCCCCAAAAGCTGCAACACCATTTATCAAAAGGTAGCACCAACTGTGGGACACCATGAAGACTAAGAAACTCTCCAAACAGGTCAGGGACAAAGCTGTGTAGAAATACAAATCATGGTTGTGTTATTTAAAAAAAACACAAAACAAGACTTGATAATCCCACGAAACCCAGTTTAAACCTTTATCATAAAACAAGAAGAATATTGCATCAGAACCTGTTTAGACTGGGTTTACCACCAAAGCTGACAGTGAAGGAGCTGGAAATCTCCACAGCAGAGACTGGCGTATCTGTCCCTAGGTCAACTATAAGCCATTCATGTTGTTAAATGGAAGGATTTGGCTTTGAAAAACTGGCAATAATCCCAGTCTGCCAATTTCATAGAAGCACCTCCTGAGATACTTTTTTAATTGTAAGCTTTTCCAATGCTGCTCAGAGCTGACACTACAAACAAAAATGTTAAAAGGTAAATATAATAATTTAAAGTCCAAAATTACTGAAGAATAACAACAGAAAAATGCCTCTGTGGGGCCATGTGGTCTAAATGAACTAATAGACAATGGTTTTACCACACATAATTACTAAACAATGTAATTTCGAGTTATTTTTTTTAAATATGAAGCCAATAGACCTGCCTTAGAACATCAGAGATGTAATGATAAAAAATCCTCACACAAAGCTCAACTATTTAAAACAAGTTTGCCATAATTCCTCAAATTCCTCCTTCAACAGTTCATTTTGTTATCAAAACAGTTGAAATCCTAAAACTTTTATGAGCTTTTAGAATGGAGTGGTAAGGAGAGACTCATTGGGTGAATTCTATGGGAGTTGCTTTGAATTGTGGAAAAATCTGTACAAAAGAAAAAAAAAGTTAGATAAGCCACATTCTGCCTGGGATTATATTCCATCATGAAGGAAACAAAGAAGAGCACTTTGGGCAAAATGTGTATTAATACTAAGCATCTTTGGCCAGCGTTGTATAGATCCTCTTACAAGAAACTGAAATTCTTTCTAGCGATTCCCTGAAAAGTATTGTTACGAGTTTGCTTTCTTTGAGTACTTTGTCCAGTGAAAGGCTGAGATGTTCTCTAAAACGAATAAGATAAAACATGATCTTGATATTGTGTTTATCTCTGCCAGGTGCATTCTACCCAGATGGGACATCAAACACCTTAAAGAAAGATGACTCGGTTCCTCCGGGAAGCAACTACACTTACCGCTGGGAGGTCAAACCAGAATTTGCTCCCACAGATGATGACGCCAATTGCCTGACCTGGATCTACCACTCCCACACAGAAGCACCCAAGGACATCGCCTCGGGACTCATTGGGGCACTTCTCACATGTAAAAAAGGTTAAAACAGAACAAAACAAAAATAAAATTAACTTTACATACAGTGAGCAGCTTCAATGCTTATATTTATAGTATGTTTAATCAAGTCAGAATATGTTTGTTTCTCCACTAATCATAGCAATAGATTGTTTATTTAAACCAGTAAACACTTAGCCTGAAGACCTTCATACTATGAAAAATTGCAAAAGGAAGTCTCACAAAGAAAACAAAGATGGTGGCCAACCACATATTAAATGCTATTCTTCTCTGTTTTTCACATGTCTCTGAGTGCAGGAATGTTAAAGGATGCTACTGGACAAGTTCCAGTCAGTTTAGACTCAGTCACAGAGTCTGTCCGCAATGATGTGGACCAGGATGTATTCTTGATGTTCACTGTGATGGACGAAGGCCTGAGCTGGTACCTAGAGGACAACATTGAGAGCTGTTCTGACCCAAAAGGGGTCAACAGAGATGACCCAGACTTTGATGAATCAAACCTGATGCATGGTGAGAGACTCGTATTCCTTCTAAGACAATTTTACACCAAACACATGCACTTTTCTTTTAAGCTAAGATCTGTCTGTTTTCTCTGTGTCACAGCTATCAATGGGTACATGTTTGGTAATCTGCCCGGAATTGAGTTATGCCAGAATCGCGCAGTAGCCTGGCATTTGTTTGGCATGGGCAATGAGGTAGACGTCCACTCTGCCTTTTTCCATGGGAATACTCTGCTGGACCGCGGCCACCGCACTGACACCCTCAGCCTTTTCCCAGCCACATTTGCTACAGCCAAGATGATCCCTAAAGTAACAGGAAAGTGGCTGCTGACCTGCCAGGTTAATGACCACTTGCAGGGTAGGACACCAGACCTTTGACCTCTGACTTACCTCTGACCCATCAAAATTACTATGAAGAGTTGCTGACAGGGAAGAATGTGTTTCTGGGGGATACTACAGTTTTGGGTTACGTGCATTTTCATGGCAGGGTGTGTAGTCCTACTAGAAACATGCCAGGATGTGTGTTAAAATACTATTCAAAGTCCACTGAAAATGTAGCTGAAGAACAGAAATGGTGCTTACACTTGCCTTACCATAAATTACATTAATATTTTAGATATGTATTTACTTTTTAAAATTATTTTTGTGGACATGTGTGTGCATCTTTCTGTTGTTTTTTTTCCAGCTGGGATGCAGTCCTTTTATGAGGTAAAGTCATGTGACAGTGAGCCCGGCTCCACAGCGATGAGTGGTGTTGTGAGGAATTTCTACCTGGCAGCAGAGAAAGTGTTGTGGAACTATGCTCCCTCAGAAATGGATTTAATAAACAATGTATCTCTTACTGAAGCAGAAAGGTGGGTAGAAATGTTTGTTTTTTTTATCATCAGTTACATACCACCCATGCATGTTGGTGATTACATTGCACCATTGCAAAATGAAAGTTAAGTCATTATTTAGCTTAGTGTGATTCAAAATTCAAATAGCTTTATCCCAAACCACCATGAACTGAGCACACAAGGTTTGCCAGCTTTGCTGTTGTGTTGCACAATCTAGTCTTTTTGTTACTGATTGTTCCCAACCTGTCATGGTTTGTTCTTTGTCAGTGTGTGAGGTTTCTGGACAGGTCGATTACATGTTAGCTGATCATTCCTGTGGCAAAAGAGTTTTGCTGTGTCTAGAGTAACAGTGGATAATGATGCAATGACTGTTGTTCTCGCTATTGTTCTGTGACCTTATGCAGTAAAGCACTAATGTCTTGTCTCTTCGAAAAGAAATCCACTACTGTTTCTTGACTACAGCCAACATGATACTATCTTTTCCTCCCACAACCCAACCCTGTCCTGTTCTAGTGCCTCAGAAGTGTTTTTTCGCAAAGATGATGGAGGAATTGGAGGTAGCTACTACAAAGTAGTGTACCGAGCGTACACAGACAGTACCTTCACTACTGTAAAACCAACACCCAATCATTTAGGAATCTTGGGTAAAGCATCTCCTTTTTTACTGAATTTTTTTTTACTATTTACTATTTTACTTGTTCACTGGTCCATTTTTTTATCTTTCGGCTAAGTTTTCTCAAAACCTCTTATCTAATACCCAGGTTTTTCTGTATTTTTCCAGGTCCAGTCCTGAGGGCAGAACAGGGAGACACTCTCAGAGTCACATTCATGAATAAGGCTGACAGAAACTACAGCATCCAACCTCACGGCCTTTACTATGATAAACAGTTCCAAGGAAATAGCTATGAAGATGGTGAGGAAGCAGGCAGTGACACTTCTGGACAGGACAAGGTTTACATTGCTATTAGGGGGAAGTAAAAGTTAGAAAGATGTTAGAAAAGTCAAGCTAGTGGCCTGACGATTGCTGGGCCAAATCCCAAAGCATCTTCCTCCACACTCTCAGAAAACATAGTACATTATTGTGCCTTTAGGGGGAAAAAAGGATTAACATTTGGGTGGTTATAAAGACTAGACAGCCCCCAGAGGTATTAATCTTTATTAGGTACAAATTGCACTGTTAAGGGTACCACCCCAGTGACAATCCTTTGCTCGCCTAAAGGTACAATATGGTACTTTATTTTCTGAGAGTGCACCCATTTATGCTTCAGAGTCATGGAGAGTGAAGTCTACTTCAGGTGCCGTACGGTGAGAGGCGGGTACACCCTGGACATGTTGTCAGTCCATCGCTAAGCTAACGCAGACAGAAAGAAATCCATGCACACTGTTAGCTGATTTAAAGAAACAAGTGAATGCATCTGAAAAAGAGGAAACAAAATTACTCAGACAAAAGCCACAAATGCACAGGAAGAGCATGCAAACTCTACAGCAGATCAGCAGGTTCAGGCCTTTTTGCGTTGAGGTGACATTCTAAACTATGCATAATCTAACACAATGAGCACAAACTGGACCCATTTCTTCTAAACAACACAGGCTAGAGGCAGACTAAAGGTAAATTCAACACATCTCGGTTAGAAACCATGTTAATGAACCAGTAACATGACCAAAAGTCCAAAACAGAGAACTATAATACAGACAGAGGCAAAACAGCGTGACTACAAAGTCCAAAGATTTACGACTATAACTGCATAAAAACAGCAAAGGATAGCAAACTGACTGAACACAAGTGCTGCTCAGAAATGTAAGCAAACTAAACAGAGGAAGGAATCAAAGTTTGCCCACATCAACAAGAGCAAAACACTGAAAAGAATAAAGGAAAATAATTAAAGTGAAACCCTAAAAAGGTGAAGGAATGTATCTCATATGTTAAGAAATAGAAGTTATACATATAGTACACTGTAGTAAAATGTGTTAAAAGCAAAGTAAAAAGATGTAATTTCTTTCAGTTGGTAAGTCAAAGTTGCATTGATCATTTTAATCCTTTGTAATTTTGAAGGTGTTGACAAGCCAGGGTCCCATGTTGGTCCAGGGGAGAATTTCACCTACACCTGGCTGGTGTTGGAAGGCCCTTCTGCCTCTGATTCTCCATGTATTCCCTACCTGTACTTCTCTGCCACTGACCCTGTTAAAGACACCAACTCTGGATTGGTTGGACCTCTGCTCGTGTGCAAGAAAGGAACACTGGGGGAGAATGGCATCCAGGTTCTGTTGTACAATCTGTCCACACAAGCTCATTCACAAAAAAATTCCTAAAAGAAAAAAAAGCAAGAAAATCAATAAATGTATATTTGCTGTAACTGATTTTTTTTGGGTTGCAAAGGCTGACAACGAAATACAAGAAACTACACTGTAAACTTTACACACCCTCAATATTTCCTGCATTGTGTGTGTGTGTTGTTAAACAGAAGGGTGTGGATAAGGAGTTATTCCTTCTTTTTTCTATCATGGATGAAAACCTCAGCTGGTATTTGGATGAAAACATCATGACATTTGATGGGAAAGAAGACTATGAAAACTTTGAGGAAAGCAATAAAATGCATGGTAATCAGTGTGTTTTATATGGACTATAGATTTAACTTTGCCTTTAAATTACATTTAAATACAGTTTTATAGGTAAAGACTGAAGCACACATTTTGATACTAATGAATTCTTCCATGTAATTTCAGCTGTTAATGGACGGATGTATGGGAATCTTCAGGGACTGGAGATGTGTGCAGGGGACAATGTTATGTGGTACACCTTTGGGCTAGGCACAGAGACAGACATCCACGGTGTTTATTTCGAGGGAAATACCTTCAAAAAACACAGCACAACACGTGACACTCTCAGCCTGTTCCCTCACATCACTGCATCTGTCGCCATGCAGCCAAACACTCCTGGTTAGTGATATTACTCTATTTGTATTCATCCATGAAGGACGTGTTGATCATACATGCTGCAGACTCTATCTGACAGGCACATTTATGCCTCACTGACATACAGAAAACCTTTTATTCATGTCTTGCTGTGACAGGAACATCCCTCTTAAACTTTATAAACAGGAAATAGCTAAGTTACTTATAGTCGAGGTAAACACACTAATATCAGGTGTCAAGAAAAGTTATTGTAAATACATTTTATTAAGAAAGAAAACGTGTTTCCGTATGTTTTCAAACCTCATAGCCACATAGAAGATAGATGGTAAATTTGTTAGTACAATAGTGTGAGGTTAACACAGGAAAACAGCCTTGTTTATGTTACTGATGTTTAAATCCCTTATGTGTATATAAACATTTAAGCCTTATAAAGGAATGATTTCATTCCTATCAAACACTGTAGACAATGTTTTTGAGAATTGATCTTCAGTAGTAAACACCTAGAACTAGATGATACTTACATTTGAAGGTTTTTCAGCACTTTTAGTGAAAATATATTAAGCTCCAAGGAATCATAAACAAGAATAAGTGTTCCCCTCCAATGTAAACCACTTTAATCTAATGTGTGTGTGTGTGTGTGTGTGTGTCTGCTGTAATAACAAATGTGCAACAAAATATTAACCAAATAAGAAAGAAAAAATAGTGTTCATCTGTTTCCAAATCCTTCACCTTGTTACATGTTTCTTTCAGGAGTGTATGAAGTAAGCTGCAGAACAACAGATCACTACTCAGCTGGCATGAGGCAGCTGTACCAAGTGAAAATCTGCCCAGGAGAAAAACCCAAGAGCATGCATCCTGAGCCATCCAAGATCGTGCAGTATTTTATCAGTGCTGAAGAAATAGAGTGGGACTACTCACCTACAAGAGACTGGGAGCTTGAGAAACATCACTCCACAGCAGAGGAAAGGTATGTGAGTAAGATGATTGTGGTATGAAATATTTCAGTGTTGAAGTTGGAGCCTGCGATTAGTGGTGTAACTTATTACTGTTTGTTAACTAAAGCAAATTGGTACATGTATCCCAGTCCAGGCAATATATTTGTTGGTAAAGGGAAGAACCAGCTTGGCTCCCTCTACAAGAAAGTGGTATATCGAGAATACACTGATGAATCCTTCAAAGTTCAGAAGACACGGCAGCCTAATGAAAAACACTTAGGCATTCTGGGTAAGCTTTGTGGCTTTTTTTTTTTTTTTGCCCAATTTGCAAGACTGAGCTTGATGAGGAGCCTTTTTCCCCATAGGTCCAATAATCAAAGGAGAGGTAGGAGAGCAGATAGTGATCACATTCAAGAACAAAGCCAGCCGGCCATACTCTATTAGTGCACATGGAGTGAGGGCCAGTGGTGCACACATTCCTGTGAATCCTGGTAAGCTGCTACTGCTGTTTTCTGATAACTAATAACCATAATTGTCATGTCTTTTTGTCTGTGTTTTTATTTATTTATTTTTTTAATATTTGCAATCTCTCTTATCTACAGGCCACATTATTGAACTGACTTGGGATATTCCTGAAAGCTCTGGTCCTGGGATCTCAGATCCTAACTGCATCACCTTTGCCTACTACTCCACTGTCGACTTTATCAAGGTACATGTCCCCATAACACAGCACCACTCACAGTTTAACCTGCATTCTTAAATAGTAGCCATACCTTTATAACAGATCAGATTCATGTATTTATGTGCAGGATCTGTACAGTGGTCTGCTGGGGCCTCTGGTAATATGCAGGCCTGGGACCCTGCATGGTGAGGGGTCTGACAGACAAAGGCGTGATGTAGAAATGGAGTTTGCTCTGCTCTTTATGATGTTTGATGAAAACCAGTCCTGGTACCTGAACGACAACATCAAAACGTACCTCGGTGTTGACCCAGGAACCTTCGTGCAAAATGACGAATTTAAGGAGAGCAACAGGATGCATGGTAAAAAGAGTGGGGGGGTTTTCTCAGAAAGGTTGGAGCTGAATTTAAAAAGCAAAAGACAAACTATGAACTCATATGCATATATTTAAAGAACATTAGCTGGGTTTGCATTCCTAGTGTATAATATGTGAATAAGAAAAGGTGAACAGAAATGCTAAAAATAGAAAGAATAATTAGAATTGTTCTCTTTTCGTTCCTCGAAGTTTGTTTCCAGGAAGACCAGCATCTACTAAATTACAACCACTACCAACATAGCTATATACTATTACCCTCTTGTTGACTCTTCACAGCCTAGTTTGTCTACTTCAAATCAAAAATCAATCAGTGGAGACATGTCTGATTTATCATCTTTCTTTCAAGGTTTTCAAATTTGTTTTGCTAGTGAATGGAAACCTAGCTAATTTAAAACTACAGATATGTGTATGTATGTATGTATATGTACATGTTAACCAGTTAAACTAGTGGCAGCAGATTAATAACAAGTGAATAGGGTGTGGTTTTATAGTAAAAGACTAGGGAGAGCTAAACTAGCCAACTTCCCCTCCCCTGCCATCTGCTGAAAATATTTGGTTATTATTAAACTTGTAGAAGACTGAAATCCTGGGTGAAGTAAGAATGGAAAACAGGTAATGCAACACAGTGGAAAACATAACCCAGTACAAACTTTTTCAATGTATTCATTAAAAGAAATTTTCTTTTGATAATTTGATTTTATCCTTTTTTTGTGTGTGTGTGTCCTTTTCCACTTGCATGTTCCACTCTGACTGAATGTGTTCATGCAGGGATTAATGGTAAACTGTACGGTAACCTCCATGGACTGGTGATGACGCAAGGCCAGAAAATTGACTGGTATCTTCTGGGCATGGGCAATGAAGTGGACATGCACACTGTTCACTTCCATGCTGAGACTTTCATCTACAAGGTTCACTTGCAGTCTTGCTTGCAAACATTTTTGTGCTCACAAAAGCAATTTGTCAACTTAGATTTCTTTATTTCCTCTTCTTTGTTCCCATTTCATGTACTGCACATCCCTTGTGTATGTGTCAGACGGACCGTGTGCACCGTGCAGATGTCTTTGATCTGTTCCCTGGGACTTTCCAGACTGTGGAAATGGTGGCTGGAAATCCAGGAACGTGGTTGCTTCATTGTCACGTCACTGACCACATCCATGCAGGGATGGAGACCACTTTTACCATCAAGGGTGTGTGTGTGAAGGATTTTTTTTTAAAGTTTTACATGTTAAGCATGTAAGCACATGTTTATTACAAATCTTTAGAATGATACTTTTCTCATATCTCACTTTTATGTCTTTCAATTTCAGAAAGCAGATCCACACACGGTAAGGTCTGTCCCTCTAGCTAGTTTGTCAAAAATCATTCTAATACCTTACAGTGTAGCATCTGGGAAAAAAACTGAAATGAAACATGTACCTATATGTTACTTCTGCAGTCATCCTGAAACCACTTCAAGTCAGACTACAGTTAGCATAACATTGTAAATCCCTTTCACCATAACCTGCATTATCATTTAAAAGTTATACCTTCCAGATCTGTACACTGTGGCTGCCAATATTTATATAACTTTAAGAGAATTAACTCTTTCATTTGCTATAGTTAGGAGCATAAATCAGAGGTGGGACAGCGTGCATATTCTTTGTTCTGTTATGTAATATATGTGTGTGTTTTCTGGACATGTTATCTGTCTTTATGTCGGGTAAAGGAACATATTGTCATTTAGGTTAAGCATGCTTGCGACTGTGTCTAAATCTGTGGCGCTGCATACAGCCCCACTAATACAGATGTTGACAAAAGTTAACATTTTTATGGTTAGAAAAAAAATCGTCATTAGTATCATTTTTATAAATATTTCTTTTGAAGTGTAAATCTGGTATAAGAAATTATCAGAGAAATTTGGTGTCATGCTGTTTTTTCACTTCCTTTTTAGCTACCCTTCCTGCTGCAGCACAAGAAACTGAAGTTTCCATAAAAGCGCTGCTGCTGTCACTAGCCTTTGGCCTACTAGTTGTTGGTCGACTACACTGGTGAAACACTCCAACAGAGGATTGTATGGTGCATGTGCAACTGCAACAGTGGTCATTAATGCACATAAAGCAAAATCAATGGAAAAGTAGTTGCTGTATATGCATTTGCTTGAGCTTATTTGTATGAATATGAAGCACTGCATGGGGAAATATTTTCTTTAGGATTATTCTACTTCTACAAACAAAAAGAAAAGAGCCAGTTGTGCTTCTGTCTTGTACAATGAAAATTGTGAATAATAATTTTTTTTTTCAAATAATTGTGGTACCAAATATGTAACATTTCTTATGAATGTGCAATTAATAAATTTATTCAACCGTTTAAAGTGATTTATTTTTCTATCTGTAGTCATTTTTCACTGTGAAGTGTTTTCCTCACTGTGCTTGCACCACCGACCACCGCATGGTGGCGATAATGCAATCTGAAAACAAGCTGCCAAAGGAGAAGGTCGGTTAAAAACTAATTGTTTACCATCAGCAGTGTCTGAATCACTAGCTAACTATGAAATTAAACCATTTTACCTGTCTCCCTGTGGAGGTCAATAATGTATACCATTATAAAATATGTAGATTTTACAGAGATTCTACAGTATTACATTGGTCCACGGAGCATTTATGTCTTCTACTTATATAGTACCAAGCTGTCTTAAGTCCTGCATTTAAACTGTTGAATAACAGTTTATCACACTGATCTTGCAAATAATAACTACTGTAAAAATTATATATTACAGATTATATTACAGATATATTAAATTATTACTCATACACTAATGTGGGGTTTTAGTGTAAGTAGCTGGTCAAGTTCGTGCTCAGTTTAAAAAATTTTAAATCCAAAACACAATATAGAGATTCGTGATAATCTAACCAGTGTCAGATTATCTGTTAATAAACTGATGAAGCATCTCAGCTGCTAACAAATGTTACATTAGATGTGTGTGTGTGTGTGCGTATTGACTGTAAACAACTGTTAAATGAGGACAGAAACACCCAGCTGTTGATAGACAGGCCAGATTTCCCTCAACATAAACAGTTTTCAGAATATATGATAAGATATGATAGAGAGGAACTTTTTTCAGCTTTAATCTGAGAATTTGACCACAGTAATAGCAGAAATTAACATATCAGTGTTTACGTAGATATGGTCACTGTTGCTCACTCAGTGATTGATTTGCATATTGATCAGAGCTAAACCAGAGTCCACGACAAAAGCTGATACAAACTGGAAAACACGTTTCAATTATGAGTTTCTGATATTCAGCTAACTTTCTAATACAGATTAAAATTCGATTCCATAAATCAGGCTAAAAGATCGAGAAACAAAACAGTAATTGACACTAACCACATTTTGGGTTCTTGTTGATTTGTTTTTGTTATGCGCATGAAGTCGAAGACAGCAATCAGCAAGCACTCGCTGCACCCATTGATCATGTTAAGTTGGTGGACAGCATTCAGGACTGAGCTTGTGTAACAGGTTGAAAAACAACAGAGAAATACATTAATATTAAATTGTCATATAAATGGTAATAAATTCGACTATTTCTTATTGCTTAGCTCGACCGTCTCTGCCTGACAGAGACTTGAACCCAACTGCTTCCTTTAGAGCACAAATCTGTGTCTTTAATAGGAAAAAATCCGGTAAACATAACCTGGTAAACAACTGTAAACAGCCAATGATAATGCGTCACCGTTCCAGTGTGTTCTCCTGCTCTATCAATACTCGCGATTGATTCAGAAACCCGCTGATACCAACGGAGGTCTACTGTGTTCTCAGACACACTTTGTTTGGCTTGATTAATCATTTTCACCCATCGTGCTTTCACATTTCCGTTTGCGCGACTGATAAAATCAAACTTGTAAGTTGGTGTAATGCAGATGTTTTTCATCTCATCATCACCTCCATTATGATAGCTCAATATTACTATTTAAAGGCGTAGTTTCTAAGAATATAGTCAACAGGCCTGAGATTATTACATTATCTTTTGGATAAGCCTCTGCCCAAACTGAAGGACGGCCAGAGTGCGCAGCCAAAAGTCAATAGGGGGCGCCCTGTGTGGACCGCCTGAGTAGCTATATAAATGTGGATTTGCGCAGATAACTTGGTCACTTAATGCCAAATAAGACATCAGAGGACTGGTCATTTGAGAGTGCTGCTTGCAGCCTAGAGGTAAGAAACTTAACATTTGTTTGCACATTTTTTTTTATACAACTGTAATTTGCTTTAAAAGGAAGAAAAATTAACAAGTGGTGGGCAAACGGTTAATTTTTAATAAGAGCCATGAAATAGGCTTTTTATAATTGTAATGTGCAGCTGGTTTCATTCTACTCACTGAACAGATAATATGTGATTGCTTGGACATTGTTGTGTGTGAGAGTGAATAAAAGAAAAAAGCTGGCTGAGTGAGCTGATTTGTTTGTTAAGCTTGGCAGCTCATTTATGTTTGGAAGCACCACAATAATTGCAGGGAAAAGTTGCGGTTGGATGGACATGAGAGGACATTTAGTGGGTTGCAAAGGAGAAATAGAGGGGGCATGTATTGAGTGAGTTGAGGGAGTCCCAGTTTCTCTGAGTCCAGTTTGGACTAGTTTGCTTAAAAGCAGAAGCTCTGTGTCGTCACCGTGGATGCTTCAGCTGTTCTTACTGCTAAACATATGACATTTGTTTCAGCATCTTTCCAGAAAGTTAATAATTCATCCCCCAATGTGAGAATAGAGTAGATTCATGCTTTAGAACATCACATCAATAAATGCTAAAGTAATGCAACAGCAGCATGTAAACAGTACAAGCAGTTATCTCCAGTTAGGTTCAAAGTTAAATTATTTATCTTCTAATCTTATTTAAAAAATAAAAGTCAAATATTCCCATCACTCACTGACTTGTGTGATAGGCTAACAATAAAATCTCCCCCTCCCTCTTGCACTTCTCTCTTCACAGATAAGTGATCCTTCATCTGGAGTGTCAGTCAGGGAGGCTTTCTTTGCTCTTCCAACTCGCTCTTTCCTTTTTTGCTCCTGTTCTCCATTTTTCTAGTCCTTTGATTCTCCCTGTCTGCAACTTTCTTCAATCAAATCATGGCTCCTACCTTGGCCACAGCCTTTGCCAGGCGCTGGTGGATGGCAGTGACTGCTATTATTGAGAATCTGCTATTCTCTGCTGTGCTTCTGGGATGGGGATCACTCCTCATCATGCTCAAGTCAGAGGGCTTCTACTCTTACCTCTGTAATGAGGAGGGTGAGTCAAAAGTATTAAATTTCTGTGTTAAAAAAGAGCTCTGGACCAAAAGCTTCATTAAAAAGTTTTAATTTATGTATTTTATCAAAAACTACTAGACAAGTGGTCTTGAGTTCTGCTTTCATAAATTTAGTCTAAAGTCTGTTAATACTGTGTCCTACATTTTGCCAGAAAATTGCATTACAATTTTACATTTACAAAAACAATTGGATAAAGGACTCAACTGTGAAAAACTGTAATTTTGAATTAGAGCATAGGAGGGAGTAGGTTTTTATTCGAGAGATGTAAAGCTACACTCCTGCCTTCCTGACTCCTCTATACTTGAGGAAGAATAGATGTTTACTGAGGTGGGTTGCAGGTACTCTAGAGATTAAACCTGATCAGCTAAATTTAAGAGAAAGTGGGGCTGCAAGTGGGGAAAGTAGTCCAAATTTAAAGAATTGAAGGCTTCCATCCTAGAGTACTTAAAGTATGTTAATTTGCAGTAGCCGTAAGACAGGGCGGTGGACTTATTCAGAGGAAGTTGATAAACCAGTAAGTAATTGACTGCATCCACTGTCCTTTTGCCTTTTCCCCAAGCCCATCTTTAAAACTTTTTCTCCATCTCATTGTCTCTTTTGAAAGGTATGTCAGCTTCTTTGTGTTTTTAAGTACAAAGCTGGCATTGATGCGTACAGTCTGACTGGCCTCTATCAGGTCTTTTAGACGCGAGTAAGCAAAAGAAAGTGTGGGGGAGGAATCCGTGCAGATGTATTCTTTGGACATGAGGTGACAGTGTCATCGCAATCCTGTAGACTCCAGACTATTGGCTAGATTCCATTTTTCTGTCTCACAAGTAGCAACCCTATCTCCTAGGGAACTTTGTTCAAACTCTAACACGTGGTTGGGTGGATTTTCATCTCTAAACTTCTTGCATTGCATTATTATATAATATAAACTGCTGAGTTTAGTTATTTTAGACTTATTTTACACTTACTTATCCAGTCACATTTAAATGCAAACCTCTGCCGGGTGACGTAAACATCTTACCTGTGACGTGTGTAACTCAACAGCTGAGCATCCCAGACTGTAGATAATTGATTGAAATGCCACAGTCATCATCTGGTTCTGATGATATAGGTGAAAAAGAACAGCAGCTCAGCTCTTTTAAGGCATGTGACATGAGTGAGGAACAAAGAGATCCTCATAATTTTATTACTGGTAATATGGAAGTTTAAAGTACACTGAAAAAGGTCAGGGAGGGGGAGAAGACTGATAGCAAAGTGATGAGCCGCAGAATTGAGAAACCTGTGGGTGTAACAGTAACAATATATTAGACTGAAAGATAGCAGTTCAGCTCATGCTGGTTTTATCTGCATAAGCAGCAAATTTCTGAAGGAAATGAAAGCTTTATTTCACATGGTTAATTGAGTGACCATGAGTCAAATCATGGGAGGGAACTATGCGGTCTAATCTGAGTTCCTGTAATAAATTGCACATAGTTGAAAAGATTATTGTCTTTTCCATGAACTAGTGTTTCTGTAATTTGCCCAAGTTTAAATTTTAAACATTGGGCAAATTGCAATTTATAATTGCAACATAAAATTGCAATTTATAATTGCAACATAAATTTGGCACCCTGAGGTCTGATCAAATCCGACTGTTACATATAAGTACTATGTGCACGTAACAGTGTCTGATCAAAAGACTTTGGAGCTTTATTATGAACTGTGTCATGGTGTTTCACATGGCAGGGCCATACTTCCACAATCATATATAGAGGGAATGTCATCCAGAAAACATGCCTGTCACTCGGACTCCTCTTGGACTTTTGTACCCGATCTCCTCACATGATTTCCTTGCAGGTTCTGATAAAGCTAATTGCCCGTGCTAGCTTATCACTTTGTATTCTGGACATTCCAAAGTATCAGTGGACCCAAATAGCATCCCACATTTTAATCTTCTGAGTGTCCCTGTTTACTTTTCTGCTGTCTGCACATTTTTTGCTGACACGTTGTAATTTCTTGCTTAACATTTACCACACACTGTTTGCAAGTATACATATGGCTACAATATTTTGATGTGTCACCATCTTTCTGGAGACATCACACTTAATCAGACAAGAGGCCACGTCTCCCATTTTAACTGGCATAGATTGTTAATGATCATCAAATATGGTTATTCATTGCCAATTTGCTTTTATTATATGGATCGCTATACTCTTAAAATATGTAGTCTATGTAGGCAACTGGCACATTGTGACAGTTTGAAGCATCTCAATCCACGTGCACGCCTGCTTTATCCTATAAAAACTGATCTAACTTCACTTCTTCAAATTTTGTTCATCAGGTAACAGTTCTAGCTACAATCTGTCCAAACCAACACCATCATTTGAGGAGTATGACTACTATGAAAATGAGGGGGAAGTGGTGGGTTTGGGAGATGGGGTGGAGATGAAACCGCTGGTTCCTGTAGATGGGCCCCTGAAGATGAATGGCTGGCTGATCTGTAAAGAACAGGATGAGATGCTAAACCTGGCTTTCACAGTGGGATCATTCCTGCTCTCAGCCATTACACTGCCATTGGGGATCGTCATGGACAAATATGGGCCTCGCAAGCTCCGACTGCTGGGCAGGTGAGCAAAGAGAAGAGAGAAATTGGTTAGATTCATCATGATGTTTTATCTGTATAAGAGCATGTCAATGTCAAATCTGTTTTTCTTGGCTATTTGATGATAAAGTAGCAACTTAGTTATTATTTATTAGAATTATATGGCACTGCTATATCTTTTCAGCACATGCTTTGGGTTTTCCTGCCTACTCATTGCTTATGGAGCCTACAAACCAAATGGTAGGTCCAGATGATCCCTAACAGTCCATTTTCCATTACCTTGAAGATGAGCATGCACTAACATTTGTATCATTTGCAGAACTCTCCGTTCTCATCTTCATTGCCCTTACTTTTAATGGCTTTGGAGGCATGTGCATGACCTTCACCTCCCTCACAGTAAGTGTATGCACCATTGTGCGTGCTTCAGTCCTCCTGTTGCAGAGCCTGCCGCCTGATGTTTGTCCAGATGTATATTCTCTATGTTCAAAGCATGTTGCCTCACTCTTCCTGCTTTGTTGTAATAGCTCCCTGCCTGCTCACAGTCTTCCTCCCTTTATTCTGGCATTCCACCCCATGTGTGGTTTTTCTTTGTTTTTTGGACTTTAACACTGCTCCTGAACTCTGTGTTCCTATAGGCAACCAGACTCACCATGAGATGGTTGATTAGACTGAGACACATAAGGGTTCATTGATACTTTTCAACAGTTATTGTATTTCAGAATGGACCCAATAGCACACACTCACACTGTGTTAATGCTGGATTTGTTGTATAGTAGGAGTAGTTATCCTGTTTGTCACGTCTGCATTGTTATCTTAGTTCATTGGATCAGTATACAGATGCTATATCTTACAAACTTGTCTAAACTAGTTTCTGAAATAATGAATCAGTAGACTTACAAGACATCAAGGCAATTTTTGACTAAAGCCCCCTTTTGAAAAATGGACTGCAACTTACTTTAATGTAAAAGAGTGTAATCACTCTTCCAGACCAAAGTTTATAGTGAGCAAGAATGATATTGTATCTCTTAGGATCCCATGACATGTTCTAATTTAGTCAATGCTGACACTGCTTTAATTAAAGTCTCTTAAAGTTGATCAGATTTAAAAATGTGCTTTGGCACCAATAAAGGGCTTGACAACCAAAATGATTTTTCACACCCAAATACCTTGAGCAGAGCCTCAGATACAAAGACAGAGAAAAACAATAGATGCCCTTTATTACTTACAGGGGTCACAAAGCCAATGCTTTACCATTTATTTGCATTCTTTCTCTTTTATTCTTTATCCTCTTGCTTCCTCCCCTTGCCATCAGTTCAGCCTACAGTGACCCCCTCAGGAGTCCAGAGCTCTACCATGGTGATGCTGTTCAGTAGAGAGGGGCACTACTCCTGTAAATCTTTCTGTAAAACACTATTTCTGTACAACAACAGGCTACATCTTTCATTTCTAATGTGCTACTTGTTGCATCCCGTAAATGTCTCATTAGCTGCAGTCCTGAGCGTTAACGTCAACTCCTTTTCTGTAGGTTTCAGTCCACTGGAGCCTTCACAGTCTGTGCACAAACCCATGTTTTAATCTACTACTCTGCTTCGCTTCATCTCCTTAACAACCTGATACACAGAGCGAGAAAGCCTTAGTGTTTGGTTAATCATTAGACAGGAGTCCACTCCTTGACTCCTTGATCATGACTTCTCCTTGGACCTTCAGGCACTCATATTAAGCTGATGGCTGTGGGGTAACTCAGCTGCCTTCAGCAACCACAACTCAGCTCCTGCCAGTGTTACTTGTCAGGCCACTGCTCCTCATCAGCTTCATCCTGCAGCTCCTGTAACAACTGTAATGTTCTAAAATGTACTGCAATAGTTTGAGAAGTACTCCAGAATGTGATCATAGAGCTGGAAAATACAGTAAACTGGTCGTTAATTCTTCTCCAGTTTTGAATGCACAAACACAAGTAAGCTAACACATACTTAGCTTTCCCATTCTTATATAATCAAATAAGCTTGTTGCTGTTCAGTGTCTTGAAAACAACAGCTTGTGAATGCTTTTCTGTAGCTGGTGTTCTGCTGCCCACTGTCTCCTCTTTTATCCTCTAACTATCTTCTTTTTCCTCAAAATAGAGAATAGGCTATAAAGAAAAGACTGATTGAACTCTTGAGCTTGTATGTTTAGTGCACTTCCTTTGTCCTCAAATGTCATCTCAACTGATTCACCCCTTCTTACTTTGTCAGCTGTGGACAATCTGTCAGCAGTGTCTTGGGGTTGTGTGTTGGACAGCTGTGTGCTGTATGTGATTTTTCATGTTGTTTTTACTGGTTCTGTGCCACTTTGTTGTCTTTTTATTTTCTTTGATGCACAGTTGTGTCTGCTTGTTAATTTGTTCCCACTGTGCACTCCGACCCCGGTGTCAATAGGTATGATCGTTATAATGTCCCCAGTCAGACCTCCTCCTCTTTTTAAGTACAGCTGAGTTCAACTTGATGCTGACAATGGATGGTTTAACCTTTATATGTACATTTGCAATAGAAAAAAAGACTCATTTCACTACCAGCTTTGAACTAAAAGATATTTTGAGAGTCCAATAAAGATGAGTACTCAATAAGGACTTGAAAATCTGCAAGCTTAACTGATGTATTTCCTGTCCCTTCTTTCTCTTTTCTTTTAGCTCCCTAACATGTTTGGAAACCTCCGTTCAACTTTCATTGCCCTGATGATTGGCTCCTATGCCTCCTCTGCTGTCACCTTCCCTGGTGTTAAGGTAAAAAAGGAACTTTTTTTTTTTTTGCTGTTTGTTTTGAGTAGAGGTGGTTAACTTAATGACTTTTTATGCAGTCATGTTATTTAATTATTCACTATATTCAGGATCTTTGTGGTCTTGCAGTTTTACTGTTCTCTTAGGATAACATATCCTCAAAATGAAAACCTATAATCTGACAAGCAATCTGGTATTCAGAGACCGGTAGATTTAGATTATTCTCCAAAGATTGGTATATTAGACATTTATGAATCCAATTTCTTATTGGTCACATTTTGCACACAGGTCATCTACGACTTGGGCATACCTTTCATCACCATCCTGGTAGTTTGGGCTGCTTGTGCTGGACTGGTCTTTGTAAACTGCTTCTTCAACTGGCCACTGGAACCATTCCCTGGACCAGAGGACATGGACTACACGTAAGTAGTACAGACAGAGACAGTGGCACACAAATACATCAAAATGCACACAAAACTCCCAATCAAAGAGATGCAACTATTTGTACTATTAAAGCAGTTCTTTGGCATCTCTCTTGTCACATAACTTAATTTTGTCCCCCTCTTCTCTTCTGCCTTCTCAGTGTGAAGATCAAGTTCAGCTGGCTTGGCTTTGACCATAAAATCACAGGGAAGCAGTTCTACCAACAGGTGACCACAGTGGGCCGCCGCCTGAGTGTGAGCAGCAACGTGAAGCAGAAAGAGATGGTTGGTAAGGACGGACGCAATCTCTGCCTCTCCACCATGGATCTGGAAATGGACTGCAAGCCAAAGGAAGAATGTAAGAGAGTAGCATGGCACGGACATCGTGCTGCAAATATGTCGTTGGGATTTCAGTGAAAGTTGCTTGTGGTGCATTGAATGCCATTGCCTGTAAATTCAAGCTGCTTCTTTCCTTTTCCTCTTCTGCAGCAGACTCATTCCTGAAAAGCATCTCGAGCCCAATCTTTATGCTCAGCGCGCTGACCATGTCTATCACTCAGCTTCGTCTCTTGTTCTACATGGGAGCCTTGAACAGTGTTCTGGAGTCCCTCACTGATGGAGACTTCAACACAGGTTGGCTAGCCTGTATATCTCGAAAGATGTGTCCAGACAAAATTGAAAATTTTGTTTCTGCTCAGTAACTATAAATCATGAATTAAAAACAACTGGATTTACTTGATGTAATTGAATTTGCAGTGGAAAAGATGGAAGTCGGTAAGATGAAAACCTCCCAGATCTATTAGTAGATAATTAAAACACCAGGCTATAAATATCCAGCTTTAGAATACAACATAGAGTTTTAATTTAGGTTTATAATCCCAATTCCTTAGTTCTAGATCTACTTTCTTTCCTTTAATTCACAGCTAGTTGACTTTGCTTCGCCCATGACAATAACCCAGTCCTTCATTTGTCATTCAGCTTTAATGTAAAACCACTAGGTTCCATTAGTTGTACTCATTAACTAACTTTGCCCCTTAGCATCAGCAAAGAACACACATTGTACGCACCATTTGACATAATGCACTTTTCATATATCACTGCCCCCTGAGCCATAACTCTGCCTCATAAAGGCATTTATTGACTTTTGAACAGCCCTGTTGGTGCTCTCAATGCGGCCCTAATGCCTTGGACTAATTATTAACTGTACCCTTGTATTAACCAGGTAAAGAGACTTCATGCCCATTTTCTGTTATCGTTTCATGCTTTTATCAACTTTTCTAGCTCGTTCTCAAAAATGTTGCTTTTGTTGTATTCCCTTTCATCAACTATTCTGTCCTTTGATCCTTAGTGAGTCTGTACTCTTCCATCTTTGGTGTGCTGCAACTGCTTTGCCTGATGACCACTCCTGTGATTGGTCAGATCATGGACTGGAAACTCAAAGAGTGCAGTGATGGGGAAGATGATAAAGAACCCCTTAGCAAGTAAGTCAAGTCTGCAGGCTCTATTTATACACAATAGTTGACTAAATATAAAGAATAAATTCAATTATGTTGTAAAAAGCAGTTGTGACATCAGTGTCCGATAATCTTGTATTTTTTTCCTTATTTAACTATTAGTGGTGAAACAAAGAAAAAGCGCAATGACAAGAAGACCCAGAAGGTGACCAATGCCCTGCGAGCATTCGTCCTTACAAACCTTCTTTTGGTGGGATTTGGTGTCACCTGCCTAGTGCCCAATCTCCCATTGCAGGTGAGAAACCTACCTGAAGCTGATGGTATCTGAAACATGGAGATATCTTGTTTATTTCCACACCAGCATTTTAAATGGTGCATGCAGCATGTCTAAGAGCAGAGCAGGTAAACACACTCCAGTCAGTGTGAAGTTTATGCATAGTTAAAATGACAACTACCTTCGATGTTTAGGTTAGCAGGTTAGCAGAAAGATCACAAATAAGCTTGACTGCTCAAAAGTAACAAAGTCTGACTACCAGACAGAAGACCATCATCATTAGCATAAACTGCACAAAAATTTAATTTAAGGCTGTTATAAACTAAATAATAAATACTGATGTCACATTTTCTCAGATTGTGTCATTTGTCTTACACACTGTGGTGAGAGGATTCATTCACTCTGCAGTTGGTGGCCTTTATGCTGCTGTGTAAGTATCGGTGCTGCTCTAACCTAACAAACTTACATTTCCAGGCAAAAGTAAAAATACACACTCACATTCATTTTTAATCAATAGGTGTGAATAAACCTTTTAACATCACTGTATACCATCAAGATTTTCATCTTTTCTAAATGAATGTAGCTTCAAACTGAGAATCCCAAATGATCTGCTTCATCTTTTCAGGTATCCATCCTCACAGTTTGGCAGCTTAACGGGGATGCAGTCTCTGGTTAGTGCTGTGTTCGCTCTGCTGCAGCAACCCCTGTTTTTAGCTATGATGGGACCCTTGGGGGGAGACCCATTCTGGGTAGGAATATACAAACACTTAAACTAACACAGACATACTAATGAAAACCTTAGACTTTGCTAATTGTAGTTTTGTGTCCAGGTCAACATTGGACTCCTTGGACTCAGTCTTCTGGGCTTCTTGCTGCCTCTTTACCTGATATGCTACAGACGGACACTCAACAAACAACAACAGCAGAAAGTGGACGATGCTAAGATATATATCAAAATCAATGGATCAGATATCCCAGAGGCTTTCGTCTAAAGAGAAACAAAAACATACAGAAAGCAGAGAAAGAAGACGATGCTAAGAAACATGGGCAAGCTAATAATGCATGCTAATTAGCATGAAATGTGTCCTAAAATAAGATGTTATGGGTAAACATGTAATTGTTAAATGTTCTCGTCAATTACATACTAACAGACTGTGACAACCAGTTTTCCAAATCGAAAAAAGAAAAGAAAATATAATGTGATAGCTGTGACAAAAATGAGTCCAATGGACAGTTTGTGAGGAGAAGAACTTTGCAGCGAGAATGTGGAACAAGAGAGAGAAAAGACTGTGAAAGGAAAGAGGCATGAGCCGGCTGTACTCCCCCCAGATCTCTCTTTGTTCCCTCTTTTTTGAGCTGCAGACATGCCCAGCTGCTTTTCCAGCTTTTAGACTGCTCTAACATCTCCACGTGAGCAGAAAAAGGTGGATATTCCTTCTGCGACAGCAGGAAGATTGTTAAACATCACCTTCAGAAACCAAACTCATTGTAATCAGCAGGTGATGCTGTTTGTGAGTCTGATTTTATATAATGAGAGCAAATCATCCTGATCCATCCTGAAAGCATGGTGCTACCTAGCAGTCCATTATCTGAATTTCTCTCACAGGTGTTGTAAGGTACATGTGGAGTAAATTAATGAGTGAAAGATGAGATATTGCTGGTGTTTCTCAGACAGGTAGAAAAGACAGTCATGATTCTGGAGTTATATTTTTTCTTTTATTAATTTTTGAAAGGCTAACATCCGATGACACTACTACTGTAGAGTAGAATATACTATAGTATTGATAGAACATCAGTATTTCTGTCGAAGCATTAAAAAAAAAAGCTGTTGTGTTTTCTTAAAAAGCTATTTGTTCATGTATGTTTAGAGTATTTATCTTATTTTCTGCTTTAGTTTTTTTATACCTTTACCAGGGGTGCCTTTTGAATGTACCTTTGTGTAAAAAAAGCACATTAGTTCACTGAATTTTTACCCAAAAGTAGTTCCCTTTTGCATCACGACTCTATTAAAGCTGTCCAGTAAGTGTGTCCATAAATCTGTCATCATTCAGATGTATTAGCTCGATTCAGTATTTTATCCAGGCTGTCTGCCTACTGTAAAGAGAAATACAGCACTTTCCCCATATATTTTTATTTTCAACACAAACTCTGCTCATTTTGGCACTTTCTCTTAATGCTTCCCTTGGGAAACAGCACCCTTTAATCTTCAAGTTGTATTTTTTTTCTTTTACAGTTCCTTCATTAGTTTCTTGATGTATTTAAATTATGCTGTCCTACTTGGATGTCTAAATATGTACTTTTTGTTTGCGTAGAGCTCCCTCTTCCATCACAAGGAATAATGTAGAGATCCATGTATAATGTGGAAGATTTTGTGGGAGTTAATAAATTCTCTCTTTTTTTTTTTCTTTTTTTCTTTTTTCACTGCTAACTAGGCTCTCTGTGTTCATGGTTAATTACGTTTCTTGAGAAAAAAAAGGTCTGTCATCATATTTATGATAATATTAGGAAAAAACTTTTTTATTTGCAAATCTGTAATGTGAGGTTTTATTGCGTTTAGGCTTTCCTGACACCAACCAGCAGAGGTCAGTATTACAAGCATGTAGAAGGACAAACCAGGTTAGATTTTAGTCTTTTGAGGCTTACTACTGCATTTTGATATGCAAACACCTGGCTGACAAAGTAAAAAAATAAAAAGAAAAGAAACACTATTTAAAAGAATAGCAAAAAAAATAGATATGTTGTGCACAATTTTCATATTTCAAATAAGTCTACATTTATCCAGAAAACTCTCAGTGCTTACCACTGTCTTCTAACTCCACATTTCCTAATTAGGAATTTTGCTCAAAAGTGAGAGGAAGAGTTTTTAATAATAGCTTTTTTGACAGATGTTTCTGGCACCATCTCACCACTACATAGCAGGTCTTTCCAGGCCTGTCAGTGCTCTGCTCTGCCACTTGATACCACGCTCTAGCAGATGGTTATTACTTGACACCTCACCACTTATCACCACCTGAGACAAGATATGAGACAACATTACTCACATCAGGAAAGGCTGTGCTGGAGCTCTGCTGCTAAATGAAAATACAGTCTCTTGAACTCACTCTAAAGCCACAGGTGGACTCATCCCAACCCATTTAACAGCTTGGTCACGAACTTCAAAATAAGGCAACCATTAACCAGAAAGTATGTTACTGTCAGAGCCAGTGCAGTATTTTAGGCAGGTCAACCCAATTCATAAAAATGTGCCTGCTTATTTTTAGCGTAATGCTACAAACAGACACACAAACTACACTGAACTGTTCACATCCATGGTAGCTGAGATGCTTTGCCAGGGGAAAAGGCCCATATCCATCTGACCAGATGAATATCTTCTCTGCATGATTCTTATACTTGCACTACTTGTAGCAAATCATTACTCATGCCTAAATTAAAGGTGCTAATTCACACTCAAAACTGTGCCAAAACCAAACATAAACAATTTGAATAAAAAATATTCTGAGCTCAAGGATAAAGGATGTATTCTCTTCCTTAAAGTTTATTTCTGTGTTGACGTTAAATGTTGGAAGAACATGTTGCTCATTACAAAGCACACACAGCTCATAGATGTATTGCAAACTGCAATGGACAGCTTGGCAAAGGAAAAGAGTGTCAAAAACTCAAAGTAACTAACTACAGGTAGAGTTAACTGTGTCATACCACTTGCTACTGAGAGGATTGGTATTCTTCACTTTTAACTGTTTTCCATATTGTTTTGTTTTAGACACTGGATTTTCTTTATTGTGAAGTTTCATCAACACAATAAAAGCAATGTCTTTGTTTTTGTTGTGAGACATTGTCTTGTTGTTTAGTCAGGTCTGCCGCTTTCGGTTTTATCAGCTGTTATACTCTGTCTTGTTTTTTGTGGTTGGGTTTGTTTTACTGTCAGTCAGTTTGTTGCTTGAATTAAGATTTGTTCTAGACCACTTTTACAAGCTCAGAATTTTGCTTTATTGTTGTCATTTTGGGGAAATTTACAGTGCTAAAAACTAAAAACAAATTTTCCTGCTTTATCAAATCAGAGCTAAATGGAGGTAAAAGCAGCATAAAAGCATTATGAAGACGCAAACAAACATTTCAAAACATGATTACTTACTTTTAAGAAGGGTTTCGTATTTTTCATGACTTTCAGACAATCTCTTTAATATCTACAAATGTGAAACAGCATTTATTACAGGTCCCAATGGAAAATTGCCAACATAAAACATGTCAAACTGGCTAAATATGTAGAAGGATAAATGTTAAATAGAGACTACAAGAGCTAAAAGCAATCCTACGAATAAGAAGACAGAAGCATAATAAGTGGATGTTGGCAGACAGATACAGATGCGCTATAAATATAGCAGCAGTTTGGTGTTACATAATTTTAGACTCGCACATATGTGCTCATATCCGGGACGTGGGACTGGATTAGGGACCTGTGATGCCTTATCATGCAGCAACATAGACCCCAATGCTTTGTGGTCCAGAGCATGGTCAAGGGACCTCCAGGGGTGCTAGGCAGAACTGCAGATCAGCCATTAACTTCTGTGTAGATTTTTAGGACGATTGCAGAATTCACTACAGTGAGTCAAAGCCTTTAAATCACACATAAAGACGATAAACCGCAAAACTAATAGTCAACCATCAGTGACATATATTTAAAAAAGAGGAAGTAGAGGAAGATAATCGCATCAGATGCAGGACTTTGTTTAAAGGGCTTAGAGAGCGGATCATCATGTGTTGGTGCCAGCGGTGGTCCCCGTGTCATACGCTGACGGTAAACCACGCTTCTACGTCATTGCTGTCACAATGACGCAGTGTGTTGCACACGCTGGAGAAAAATGGTTCAGGGAAGCTCATTTTACCCCAGCAGAGCTTATTTTGTTAAGATATGTTTTTCTACATAGAGGGAATCACATTAATCTAATTATATTTACTAAAACGATCGTGCTGCTTATTGCGCACCTATCATTTTATTTTTATATTTAGTTAATACAATATTTTCTGTTCTAATAAACAAAATGTCACTTAAAATGTCGTTTTATTAGTTTGTTGTTAGTTAAGTTCAAAATAACATTGAGCAATATTAAAAAAGAATTCTTCCAAATAATAATGTTAGGCTGTTCAGTCTATTTAGATCCAGAGGCTGTGTGAACCCAGCCCATCCAGCAGTGACCACTCCCCGGCTGAACCATCGCTTTCAGTGTGTTCTCTCTATACAGGCCTCGGAGATCTGCGCGCAACAGCAACGCCGCGCCGCGGCCCCGTTCAGGAAGTGGATTTGAAGAAAATAAGCGACTGTGGAGGTAGAATGACATAGAGGGGGAAAGGTGGGAGAGAATCAAGCGGAGAAATAAGCCACAATTAACGGAGGGGGAAATCGATCCTGTTTCTGGAGCTGTCTGGAGCTGTTTCCCCTCTGGGATAGAGGTCTTCTGCACCGCCAAAAAAAAAAAAAAAAAAAAAAAAAAGAGGGAAAAAAAAAATGTCCCCAAAAAACAGGCAGGCAACCTTACTTCCCTTTTTTTGCCAAGATTTTTTTCCCCACCCCTACCCTTTTGCC
>JBAMHW010000017.1:10958910-10977561 GCA_037177495.1 Rhadinocentrus ornatus
CAAAATGCTGGGCATCACAGGAGCCAGTCAGCGAAGGGCTGTTAAGTTGGCCACCGACACAGCAGAAGTTGCATCAAAGTAGTTGTGGATCAAGCGGGGAGAGGCGTGGCAAGTAGGGTAGCGCTACCTGGACACAAGCTGGGGCCTGATCAGCCGTGGCTGGGTCGCCTGGAGGACGGGGTCTGATTGTTGAAAGACATGAAACCCCCTGTGATCCTAGGTTACATCACTGATGATGTGTCCAGGGGCACCATAAGGTGTATCTAAGATCTACAGGTGTAGAAAAGCAGAACATTAAAAGCCTTCTGTTAGTGTATTAGTTAAACACTCAGTGGGCTCCAGATTTAGGGATTTACTAAATTTCTTGTTACTGCCGATTAAAAATGTAAATGTCTTGATGTGTGTGTATCTCTGTACATGCAGAAGGAGCTCCCTAACAAGAAAGACTGCCCACACATGTGTGCCTACAAACTGGTCACCGTCAAATTCAAGTGGTGGGGTCTGCAAAATAAAGTGGAGAACTTCATTCAAAAGGTTTGTTGTCTGTGAGTTTGTCACTTAGTCATAATGGCATCCTCAAGACACTCGACACAAGTTCAGTTACTTCTAGATGTATTGATGTCAGGAAATATTTGTTCTTTTACTGAATTTCAAAAGTACATTGCATACAGTATAGCCTGTCATCTTTAGTTATTAAGATTTTTGTAGATTCCAATGTAAAGAAAGGTGGAAATAAACATCTGATAAGAAGAAAAAATGCTAGTTGGCTACAAATTTTTTTGTTGTCCTGTGTTTTCTAACAGCAAGAAAAGCGCTTGTTTACTAATTTCCACCGTCAGCTGTTCTGCTGGATTGACAAGTGGATTGAATTGAACATGGAGGACATTCGTCGCATGGAGGAAGAGACGCGCAAGGAGCTGGATGAGGTAAGCTAAAAAAAACAAAGCACAGATTGCTGAAGATTATATGCTGCACCCTTTATTTATTAATAGTAACGTTTTTAGTAGTAGGTTTTAGTAAAACCATATTTAGTCCTGATATGACACCAGAGAAGCTGTGAAGCCATGCAACCAGCTTATAAATGTCAATGTGCACACTTGTCTTTTTTGTGTGTGTCAGATGAGAGTGAAGGACCCAGTGAAAGGGATGGTGGCTCTAGAGGACTGAGGTTGTGTTGGATTGTGAATGCTGCTGCTCATCAGGTAAGTAGAAGGGACTGTAACCTGAAGAGTGCCTGTTGGTTAATCACCGGAAATCTAAAATATGTAATCAAGGTTTTTTTAGGTATGTTACTGGAGTTGCAAAAGCAACTGTGGAAATAGAGCTACACTTAGTTAAAAAGTCTATCAGACAAGGAGAGTGCCTTGTTTCAACTATCTCTTTCTCTCTGTTATCTTTCAGACCAGAATACCCAGACACCAGCGGATTCACGTCCTTCCTTTCTCTAAACTGATACATCTAATCGGCCGCCCAAACCCCTCCTTCTGCAGTACAGTCTGGTTTTCAGGGACCTGGACTCAGTACACTCCCAGTTTTAAGCTGATCTCCCCCACCCAATCATTCCCCCCTTGATCCCCATTTGTTCTATGTTTATTTTATTCATCTGATGTCCTCATCTAATTAAATACTCTGAGACCTCCAGTAGCAACAATATAGATCTCGTCAGTCAATCTTCTCTTTCTCTCTTAGGAATTCCAGAGTTTATCTCTTCAATTTAGGATTTATTTCTACTTGAGAAATCACAAAAGTGTATATATACAGTATACAGTATAACAGGGGAGGTAAATAATTGTATTGAAGTATATAAATATATATATAACTAAAATATATATATAACAGGGTTTTTAAATGAAGTTGTGTAAGTTTGTTTGTGAATGTTTATTTTCTCCAGCTCAAGCCGTGTTTGTTCAGTGTTGCGTTTAGATCCTGCTGTACAGTTAATTTATTTTTCTTTGCTTTTTTTTTGTTTGTTTTGTTACTGGTACCTCTCTTTCCAGTTGCTTCATGTGGCATTTCCTTTTGTTGTTCAAGTCAATCTGCAAGTCTACAAATGACAACTGAAAGGTTGGGATTCTGCTGAGAGTGTTGCATTGTCTGTGCTATAGACTTCTGACCAACCAGAAAAGTCCCCCGCCCCTACAGTACCTGCCTTTATATGCTGAGGCATTTGTTAGCTTCTCTGCATCTTTGTGCATTCGTGAGTGTGTTCACGCTTCTGTTTGTGTGCTTGTGTGCGTTTCTGTAGCATTGTTAGGTCAAAGGTTCCAGTTATATTTTTCTTTCAACAAGTCATTTCTAGCTCTTCAATTTCATCAGGCTGCTCAGGCTGCTTGGACATTAAGTAATTATCTTGCAATGCACAAAGACATAGAGACAGATAGTTTACAACGATGCACAGAAAATGTAAAGCACTCTGCAATGAAAATTTATAATAGACAACTAGAGCAGCCATAAATGAGTTAAGGACTTGTCTCTTTTTCTATATGACAGTAATATGCGTTTCTTGTGCTGTCATATTGTGTCATCTCCAGTGGATAAATGTTTTTATCCAGCAACAGCAATAACTATCATGACACATTGGTCTCTCTTTTATCATTGCAACTCTATCTTACTCCTCTGTTTGATCCCAATTTGAGATCAGCTTTAGCTAAGCAGAGCCCGAGCTGAGAGTCAAGAGCAGATAAACTGTTGATAAATAACTTATTAAATGCTGGTTTTAATGTGTCAGTCTTTAAATGAGGTGCTTTTTATCCTGCTGGTATCTGAAGCTTGTTCTTTGTATCTGTGTGTTTTATTGTTTTTGGTATATGCATGAGTGTGAATGAGTGTATTTGACTGATAAACAGTGGCAGAAAGCTAATGCTAGCTGGGTAAAGAAGCGAGGAACAGCAGACACTATCTTCCCTCTTGTTGACGTCTGTTTGACCTCCTTTTTCTTGAATTACTATTGTTTTCTTATTCTCCATCTTCTGTTTACCACATCCATCACATAATTCAACTGTGTGGAAATCTTAAAGAGTGAGCAACAGATAATATCATAAAGCTAAAACTGTAATACTGATGGTCCCTCAGTTGATATATAGTTAGATTTATATATATTTTGATTTCTATCTCAATAAAGAATCATCCCAAAATTTAGATCAGTTTCTACATTTTTATATGAAAGATATTAGGCAGATGTTTTGTGCTAAATTGCTAATATTAATTAATGTATTTAAAAAAATAATTATTTTTGAGTATCCTGTAAATAAAGTGAAATCCTGTGCTAATTTTAAGTTATAAAATCATTAAATATATTTTTTTTTATTTTGGGAAATGTATGCACAACAATTTATAGTACAAAAAAATAACCCTGCACATTTCTGTGGCGTTTAATTAAATGTTAAAAAATGGAAAAAAAACTATTTGGTAGAAGGGCTTTCCGCAAACAGTGATTACATTTAAACTGTATTGATTACAGTTCTCAATATACATATATTAAGTCTACAAAAAAACATGACCTGATATTTAAACAGTTTATGCATTTTAAAAAGGTTTTTACTGATGTGCACAGAAGCAACTACATCTACAAGAACTGCTTAACAGTGACACTTTCTTCCACAGTCGCCTAAATTAGGATGAGTCATCTTCTTTTTAGTGAAAACTAGACACAATTCTTGAAATAAGAATAAAGAATGTGTTTCAGCACATTTCCTGTAATTACTGCCATGCTGTTCTTGGCTGTTCAGTTTAATTGTATTATTTCTGTTGCCTCCTCTTTGAAGATACAACTGAACCTGGATGTCCGCCCCATCCATATCTGTGTCCATAAAGCATTTCTCTGTTTGTCTGTGGGACTCCCAACTGAATCGTGGAGATATGTGGATGTACTGTATGTACTTACTTTGTAAATAGTAAATAAATTAATGTAGATGAACACACATATATAGATGAGACTGTCCTGCCAAACCTGCAGCACACCCTTCTCACACTTGATCCACTTGTTCCATTGCTAAATGTTGAGGAGTAGACAGACCATGACGACTTTCGTATCACAGAGAGAAAAACTTAGTTACTGTTGCTAAAATGTAGTGCTTATAAGAAATTTTGAGAAATAACATCAGCTGTAGTTATTTTCAAAAAAAGAGAAATCTTACATATTCTAGATTATAGATTAATCGGATTGTAGGGTGCTTCAGGAAAGCAACAAGGTTAGTTGTGTGGTTAGTTATTTGGAGAAGAAAATTAAAGCAAAGCGAAACCTTGTCCACAATTACCTGTCCTCCCATTAATCCCTCACAGGGCCATGTTTCATTGGCAGGACAGTGAATAAATATATATTTTTGTTCTGAATGATGTTGTACCTCTGTTGTCAGTCTCTGAACTACACTCGCTGCTCTCACTGAAAAGGAACATGTAACGGCAGCTTGGGTCAGATCCACATTATTGGCTGATGGAGTCGGCTCAAAGCGGAGCCTCGGTGGACATTGGATTCTTCTATTGTTAGAGATGGGGACAGAAGGGTTATTCTACATGTCAGAGCTGTCTCAGCTTCTGGAGTATTGAAGTTTATAGTTACACTGAATAAAATAATAAAAGACAATTGAACGTAGTTGTTTCCAAACAGTAGGTCCATTTTAAGAGCCTAAACATACAGACGTGCGAGAGAAAATGGTTTAACAGAGACAATCTCATAGATACCTGTTGTTAGATTTCCTTGATTTATAATCAAAGTATGAAGAAACCAAATGATTCGATAATCTCAAACTGTTTTTAAATCTCTCTCTCTCTCTCTATTTCGCTCTCACTCCTGTTAACTTGTCTCCTATTTTCTTTCTTTTCTTGTGAATTTGTGCCTTTTGGTCATCTTATTCTCTAATAACTACTGTACATCAGAGACGTAAAGAAATTAATAAAAAGAAGCAAAGCAACTGTACATGCTTTAAATTTTATTTGAATTGTTTCTTTTACTTTAAGACACAATTGTTAAGATATCATGAAATGGTATAGGTAATTTATAAATTTATTTTTATTGCACTGTAACAGGTTCCTTTAAGACAAATTAAATGATGTTTAAGTATTTAATAGTAGAAAGATTAATGATAAAACATTTGAGAAATTTAAGAGAACTGAGAGAAATAACTGCAGTTTCAATCATTGAGCCCCAACCAGGACTTACTGTCATTTATTACCCTACAACTGAAATCAGCAAATACATTATTGAAATATAATTAAATGTTACTGTATCTACACTATGTTATAGTTCATGTTATCCTGTAGCTTTGTTTTTATGTTTGTCTTTCATCGGTTTTAAGACAGAAGAATAAGATAAGAAAACATTTTACCCATTACAGCCACAATATATAAAATTTGAATATTCATTGTTAATGTCCCCAAGCTATCAGAAACACACTGTTGGAGACAACAGATAATACACAGATGCATACACAAATCCTGCAGAGAAGGTCAAATTAATCAGGCTTTGGGTGAAAAATAGATTACCTTAAATCCTGATTATGAGGCTGAAAAGGGGCTGGACAGAGAGAGAGAATGCACTTTGTGGTATTTTTGATGAAATACTTGATAAATGCTAAAGCTGAGAAATTGCTATATTTTTGACAAGGTCAAATAAGTTAGTTATGCTGATTACCGACATGATGTTTTATCACCTTTCCAACATTAATGTGAGTATCCACCAACTGAGCAATACGGCATACTGTCCTACTCAACATTCACAGCCAATCCTCCAGAGGAGAATGATTATCTATTATCTGTTTCTCTTAATTTTCAATGAGTGATTTTTGTGTTTTTGCTGAGGTTTAGTAGAAATGGTTTGTAGCCCTCTTTACTTTGTACACTAAATACCTGCAGCAGAAAAGAAAATACTAAAAATGAAAAGAAATCACTAGACTGGCTATGAACAAAGAGAGCAAATGAATATATCAAGACCTAATTCTTTGTTTCTTTAAAGCACTTTTACAAAAGTTTCTAACTTAAAATGTCTGTGCTTTTAATTTGTTTTTGTCATTAGTGACCTCTTTTAAATGCTAAACCAGTACTTGATCCAAATAATTTCTTTCTGTGGATCATTCAAAACAGATTGCAGAAAAATAAATCACAACCAAAAAATCTGAAAATGTTTTATGAAATATCATATTGCCAAATTGCTGACATCATGTTTATGTTTGTTTGAACCAACTATGCAATTACAGATTTTGTGTCAGAATTTTTCTAACTCCAGGAATTTCTTCTTGTCTGGATAAATATTACAAGTTCTACTGAAGACACATTAATATAATAAATAGTAAATCAGAGCACCTTACACATTCTATACTTTTAAGAAAGTTAAGGATTATTTACATGCAATAAAACCTTTACTGGAATGAGCAACATGCGCCATGGTGACTCATAAACAGAAATGTCTATTCATGAATGTTTTCTCACTGGGTTGTTAACCAACCTGGGATAATAGCTTTATCCGATGTTACGCTTTAAGTCTGGTGTGGGCTGTGTGACAAGAAACTTGTGCACAGAACACAAGCAGCTGAAATCCAGGGTACACCACTGGAAGAGAATAGAACAGACAAACAACAGGACTCACGGAGAGTAAATCAAGTCTCCTTTTACTCCTTCAGAGGTCTTAACCATCTGCACACTTCAGCACAAGACCAACACACCAACCAAGGTAAAGTGCTTTTTTTTAACGTGCATGTTCTTGGGCTTCATCTTTAGGTACTTAAAAAAAAAACACAAAAAACCCACTGAAATTTCTTATATATTATGCCATGAATTGTAGTAAATATGTGGCTCAGAGAACTGACTTCTCAAAAGTCATAAACTATAGGGCACAGTAATTACCACTGGACATTTATATTCAGGTATATGTTTGCACTATATCAGGCCATAGATAGAGAGAGAACGGGCCACTGGGTACAGACATATAAAGGGGCTATTTGGTGTAAATTTGTCTGTTTCATTTTGGTCTTGCAGGTTGTTTTGATACATTCAGTCTCAATATAGTCATTTTGCGTCTACCCCGTTTACTGAAATAGAAGTGAAGTCGTGTGGGCTCTCACTGGTCCTGCAGCCTTGATCCTGTTTTTCAGCAAACTGCAGTTACAATCAAACCTGTGCCGGAAATAATACCATGTCATAATAAATCATTTAACTGTGTTTATTTTTTGTTGGATACACAGAGTTCTTATGCATTTCAGTCATATACTGTTCAGCTATCAACTTTATATGTTATTTTGTTTTTACAGCCCACAAATACCGGTGTACTTTCACAAATCTCATTTCCCTTCTACAAAGAAATAAATAAAATCATTGTTAATGCCAATTCCTCTCTACACTATATAATCAGTACCAACTAGCATACGCCGGTTTTAGCAACATGCCAACAAGCCAAAACTAATTAAACATAAGTCTCTCTGGAGTAAGTCAAAAACAGAACAAATGGGGAAAAAATATAAGAATTTCATGAGTTTAAATGTTGGAACTCAAAATAAACATTACAGAGGCTTTCTCCCTGCTGGATGGGAAAAAGCAGCTAAACGAAGTTTGCTAACAGGACATTTGCTTTACAAGTGTGCTTGTAGCGTCAAGTGTTGCCCCCTGGTGACCAAAGATAAGTCACGGAAAACGGGCATAGGCAATACAATTTAAATACAAAAATGTTATGTATCCATTTTGTAACTTTCATGAAGACATGTGTTTTTCTTTTAAAGATTTCTCAACATTTTATCAACAAACATCTCATTTTTAGGTGGACATTTTTTAGGTATTTTTTAGGCACAGCCTAAAAACCTTTTTTTTTTTTTTAAATAGTTTTACATTTTCTGTAAACTTAAGACTTTTTTGACTGAAACATTTTGTTCTTCAAACTTTGAAAACTTTCAACAAGAAATAAAAAATTATTTGAATGTTAAAACATTTGGTCTTTCTTAAAATGTTTAGACCTGATAGACAATAGCATGCATTGCATTTGATGCACCTGGTCTGAATAGAATAATGCAGATGTGAGCCAGTATGTCTACATATTGCAAAACAAGTGCTTTTGCAATATTTGCAAATACTTTAACTATTTCTACATTTTTAACAGCCATGAAATTTTATCAGAAGTATTAAATATTAAATATTTATGCATATTTAAACAAATATTTGTGAAATACTTCACTAAAAGTAACTGCTTAATGTTATTAGTATGTAACTCATGACTGACATTACTAGGGAAAATAATCATTACCAACTGTCTTTTGGCGTATGTTGATCAGATAATTGAACCCATGGCCACGGGCATCCACAAGGCTGATTTTACCTGAGCACAGTGTGTTATAAGCTTAATGTATCATTTTTATCCCCTAAATATTCGTTGGCGAACACTCATCACAATACTGTCTAAATAACAAATGCTTTCCATACAGTAACTGTTGATCAAGCTTTATTAGATAAAACCTAGAAATGGCTCTGAAGTGTCTTTGTTTCCATGTGATTTTCAGAGCACTGTCACTTTAACATGGCTGAAGCTGACCATGATCAGAGATGATTACAAAGCCATTTTAGAAATGACTTTCAGGAATCCCTGTCATGTCTGGCTTTGTGTATTTCTAAGAGATTTCTGTGGGCTCCATTCTGCACTCCTGTTCAGTTGACTGTAAATGGGCATAGCATTTGTACCTTGTATATGTCCTTTTCCATTAGAATTTGCCTTTAGAAGTGTATATATGGGTGTGTGTTTATATGTGCCTGCAGAGTGGAGAAGGAAAACTGGGAGTTTTTAAAGGGGTGGGAGAAACAAGGACAGGTAAAGGCAGCAGTTTTTGGTGTTGTTTTTTTTTTTTTTTTTTTTTTTTTTTTTTTTTTTTGCTGATAGTTATGTAAGGTGAAAGAACAGTAAAGAAAAAAAGTAATTGCAAGAGGAAATACAAGTTGAAAAGGATGGATAAAGAGTTTAGAAAAATAATGACCTAATCTTTATAAGTAGCTAGTGGCTTTTGGTCTTGTCTTTGCATGACTCTGTGATAAAACTTAAATAATCTCCTATTCAACATTAAACAGCTATCCACTTAACACTTGGTAAAGAATGTGCCCTGAGACTCTGCATATGACGTATATATACGAAGTAGCAGAAAGATCTGGGGGTACCCACTGTGAGCATTTAACCTATAAATACTGCTTAAAAAAATAATTTCATATTATCCACCACAGTTGTCCAATTATAATATCAACTCTCTGTCATGATTAGTTGGTAAATTAAGGTTTTTATATTTTGCTCTTGAGATTAAGCTCCAAACCCCCAAATATAAGAAATTTCTACTGCACACATTTACTTACATTAAGGCTTGGCAAGTTCGGGTCTTGAAAGTGGCAATCCTGCAAGTTTTAGATGTTTCTTTGTTTCAGCAGCCCTCAGATGCATGATTAAACCCCTGGCTTTAACCATAATGAGCTCATTTAGTAATTTTAATGTTGAGTTTTTATCAGTGATCATTGCTACTGTATGATTCTATGATCGAGAAAATTATTTCTAAAAATGCTACGTTCAAGATCTCTAAACTACAAAAGCAATTCTCAAAACTGTGCTAAAAACTTGAGTAATCAATTATCCAACTGCTTAAGTTATTTTTACAGAGACAGATTTACTAATTTTGGCTGCTTAATTCTGAATTTCCCAAAGCTGTAATCTTACAGCTTTAATCTCAGAGTATTTGAGGTTTTGAAATCTTTAAACCATTCCTTTTCCCTCACCATATTTCCTGATTGCTTCATGTAATATGTGCCGCGAAATCTATTATGTAAAGCAACCACTATGAACTGTGCCGCAACATTAGTTAATTAAAATTATTTGAGCTTTTGTTCTAAAAGAGAAAGCCTTTAAATGTCTGTGTGTAATCTTTGCGTTTATAAAGATAACCTTTCACCCATATGAGGAACGGCTGGATTGAGGCCAAAATAAGCTAATGGTATTTTGAGCTGTAGTCCCCCTCACTAATGCGTGAGTGTAATCGTGGAGTTTTAAGTATTGTTCTGTTCTCAGCTGCTAGAGAGAGTGATGGTGGTAAACCTCTTAGGGATCCAAAGGGTTACCAAGGTCTTGCAACAATACTCACAGTGACAGGGGATCAGACTCCAGTTCTCCGCTCCTAACCACTGCTCACACTCACAGGAAAACTCGCGCACATTCACATGCCTGTCTCCTGCCTGCGATTAGAACCAAATCTCAGTCGATCTTGCCAACATTCCTGAGTTGACCCCACTGCTTTGTCAAACGTTGCTTCATCGCTGCATGAGCACAAAGGACTCGACCAGAGGGAGAGGCTGCACCAGCACAGATTCACTTCACCAACTGCAGCCAAGAGTTTTTCATCTTGACTAAAGCACACGTGGAGAGATTTTAAATAACAAGGGATAATTATTGCCACTTCCACTGGCCTGGGCAGAGTGGAGGCCACTCACATCCAATGACTGCAAGGGGCCAATCACAAGGAGTCTGAGGAGAAACTAAACCAAAGGCTTTTCTTTCACTGGTTTTCACTCGTTAGGAGGACCGCATCTTTATTTTTATAGACTTGTGGCTTCAATACCCTTGTGTGCTGACAGCCCATCTAACTTTTAACGTATAAGAATAAGGAATCTAACAGTCGTCGGGAAGACCATTTTTTCAGCTCTTAAAGATGGACACTTTACCAGACAATCCACGTGTGCGCTCAGACAGCACAAGCAGCTCAGCATCTCAGAGCTCCAGGTCGAAAACACTCCTCCGCCAGCGCCTGTCTCAGCTGATGACCTGCATAGAAGACTTGAGCTCTGATGATGAGGCCGGTGAAGAAGTGTCCCGCACACTGGACGAAGCATTTCAGCTATGTGGACGCTTCATTCCCACAGATGCATTCAGGTTGACAAGTTTGCATGCTCATTCAGGCATATACAAGTTTACACAAATATCACAGAAAAAGAAGAATAGAGGAAGCTGTATATTTTAAAAAAAACTGACAGGATGTCAAATTGAAATTCATTTCGATAACTTCTCTTCCATGAATGTTTTCCAGTTAATCCATTAAATTAAAGCATGTCCAAGCTGACAGTGCAAATTTGGATTTATACTACATATGACCCTTTTGTTTTTTTTAATGAAAAAAGGAAACTGTGGGAAACTTTATTGTTGAGCACTGCTGTAAATAAGTAGAAACTAAAGTAAAAATAATAATAATAATAATAATAAAAAATATAAAAATTACAAATCAAAGTTGCACATCTTCCATGAAAAAATTAAATTCTTGTCATTGCCGCAACTTTAATAGGTTGCACATGGTGACCTGGAATGTGGCCACAGCAGAGCCTTCTGAAGACGTCACTTCTTTGCTGCAGCTAGAGGCCCAACCCTCCACAGACCTATATGTAATTGGGTGAGAAATACATAATAAGTGTAGACTTTTTAATATTGTCAAGACTAAGATTTATCAAAGAATAATGTTAGATTTTTTATTGGTTTGGGGTTGGGAATAGTGGTGGTTTGGGGTTGTCACAATAGACCAAAGCAGCAAGATCAAAGATGTCTGAAAGTCATTCTTTGCTATTTATTTGTGTTGTTGTGAGTCAGCCTGCAGGAAGTGAATGCGGCCCCTGTGAAGTTCATCTCAGACCTGATAATGGAGGATTCCTGGAGCCACCTATTCATGGATACACTGGCCCCTCTGGGCTTTGTGAAGGTAAGAAAAGAGGGAACAGGTGTAGAGAGGTAACAACCTTAATGTGTGAAGACCCGTGCATTAATCTACAGTTTTCTTCCTTACTTTTTTCATATTACTACATATTACAGTAGAGGAATATTTCACTTCTGTGTGATTTGACTCATTAAAACATAAATGTGTGTGTAATGAAATGCAATGAAAACATGTTTAATGAGCTCCATGTTTCTGTTTCTGTCTGTGTTTAGGTTACATCTGTGAGGATGCAGGGTTTGCTGCTACTGATTTTTGCAAAACAAATGCATCTCCCCTACATCAGAAACATCCAGACTACCTACACTCGTACCGGCATCTTTGGCTACTGGGTATGAGATTTGTAGGAGAGCAGTGGTTTGCCCTGAACCTTGTAGAGAACATTATTGAACTCAGAAATCCCACTGGCATCAGATGCTGTACGCTTTAACACATCATGAAAGGCCTATTGTGTTTGTGAAGCAGAATGTGCAACAGCAATGGCAGAGCAAACTCACAAAACAAAGAACGCTAATATTTGTGTAGTAAAACTGGGAAACACACTTACTACGAAATAATCTAAGTTATAGATTAAATCCATGACAAGATCAGATGAACTTTTATTTTCATTTACAGTATTGATAATAAAAAAAAAGATTTTATTTAACTCATATAGGACTACATCCAAATCTTGCTTGCAACCGTTGTCTACCCTGTCTGTGCTCTTGTGTCAGGGTAATAAGGGAGGAGTGTCTGTGCGCTTTTCCTTCTATGGGCACATGATGTGCTTCCTCAACTGCCACCTCGCAGCTCACATGCACAATGCCCTGCAGCGTGTTGATGAGTTTGAGTACATCTTGGAGACACAAGACTTTGACATCTTTGACACCCCTTACATCTTGGACCACAAGTTAGCACACCTACACAATTGTCCTAACAAATAAATAAAAAACTAGAAAGATACCATGGAGATTGTTGTGCAGCAGGTAAAATTAAACTCCACCATTCTTTCACAGGGTGGTGTTCTGCTTTGGTGATCTTAATTTCCGCATTGAAGACCATGGCTTGCACTTCATCCGGTCATCCATCAACAGTGGACGCCTCAATCTGCTGTGGAGCAAGGATCAGGTATTATGTCAGAGTTCACACACATACACACACACACACACACACACAGTGAAGTGCTTATTCTGATTGTTTTCATGTTCCTGCAGCTCACAATGATGAAGAAGAAGGAACCCTTCCTGCAGGAATTTGAGGAAGGGCCATTAAACTTTAAACCCACCTATAAGTTTGACCGTAAATCTGACACCTACGATACCAGGTAACACATGGTTCAGGTCAAACAAATATATTGTACACAAATACCCAACATATTTTTCAATTTTCATGTGCTCTTTTTTTTTTTAAATTTATACACCTCTCCAAAGACATGGTTGGGTTTTAAGAAAGATACTCGTATTTCTGTGCATGCCTCACATTCACTTAGCTCTTGATCGCTGCACCATTAGTTTTTTTAACCTAAAGCTTTTGTCATCATATCTTAAGTGGAGGCAAAACATGTAACAATCCCAAGTCACATTTAAAAGCAATCCAAAGCAGCTGCAGCTGTAATTCCAGATGTATGGAGAAATTTGGGAGCTGCTCTTTGAGTCCTCACGCTAGCATAATGTATGTGTCTGTCATAGAAAAAGCACTGTGGCACTGCCCCTTACCATGTACTGACCCAGACCCCTGCAGCGCTGCAGTACCACCCTCCTCTTCCTCGTCACCTCCCTCACCTGGGGGCTGCTCTGTTTCTGGTTGGGGGCCTGTTATAGAGAGCTAGACCCACCGAGGTGGGTGTCTCCATAGATTTGCAATGTCAAAATGAGAGAAGGACCTGTATTATAAAATAGGCACCCTGAAGGTTAAACAGTCCTGCTCAAAATTAATGGCACCCTAATTGTATGAACAGAATCTATAAATTAGACATATTTTTATGACATGAAAAAAGGCTGTTGTAAGTAAAACAAAACTACACAAAACACTGAATGTAATTATTGCTACCCCTTACTGAAATAATTTTTTTTACGGCTCCAAAACGCCATTAACAACTGGCTTTTGGGAGCAATTGGAAAGTACTTCCAATTCAGTCTTGTGGGTCAGTAATCAGTCTTGTGACAAACGAATACTTTAGCGTAGTCATGTGCATTTATCAGCTCGAGCTCTGATCAGCACTGATGGGAACATACCATAATTCCCTGGGTGCACATAACTGTCAACAAGGGGTTTGAACTCAGGTCTGCAAGTGTGTGAACGGATCAGATCACTCATTTACCAACCATAAGATTCTCTGCTGAGTCTGAAACTGACAGCACCAAACTCCCAGACAAAAAGTAAAGAGATTTAACAAGATTGAGAAATTTTTACCTGTCTCTAAGACATCTCACAGCTCCCTCTCAATGCCACTGTATGGGTTCTGGGTGTAGTGAAAATAACGAACTAGCCACATTATCTAAGAAAATGTAGTTTATCAGAACTGTGTACAACTGTGGTCTAGGATATACAGTGTGAACTCAAGCCTTCCGATTTTAGCTAAAAAGCTTGTCTCTTTGGAAGAAGTGGCAGGGACTTTCATTAGTCCAGTTTTGAGTACACTGAAGTCTTTCAGAGTTCTGAGGATGTCAATTTACCACCAGCAATGTAAAACGATTTAATCAGCTAGGTTAGCTAAAATAAAATTTAAAAAAATTTGAACATGCTATTTGTAAAAAAAAAATTGCCTTTGGAAATGTTACTAAGCCATAATTTCTTGTAGCTTCAGTATAAAGAAGCTTCTTGCAGCTGGTAGTTTCTCTCACTCTTCCACTGCTATGCATGTAAGGTTTGTTTGTTTACACCACGAGACTTACCTTGTAGATGCTGTTCCATCATTCAACATTTTATTAAAATGTTCAGATTATGCATAATTGGTTATTGTATTTATTTGTAAAGCTACTAATTAATGTGCATACATTGATGGGGTGACAATAATTGTGACCAGCACAGTACTTTAACCCAGTGGTTCTCAAACTGGGGGTCCCAAGATAATATCAGGGAGTCACCAGATCACTGAAATAAAAATATAGCCTACATTTATCAAAATAATTTGGGATATTTATTAGGGCTGTCAAAATGAACACGTTAATGCAAACAGATTAATCTGTGAAATTAGCACATTTATGTTTTAATATATTAAAGCATAAATAACTAAGTTATTGTTCATGCCATATCAAAATCGCATTTTGGGCATGAGGTGCTTTGTCACAGCAATGAAATAAATCCACCAAAAACCACTTTGTCCTCCTTATTTATGAAGATTTTGATAGTTTAAAGCCTAACATATAGAGGATGGCCGCAGGATGACCCGTTGGCAAACACCAACATCTCTTAGGGGCTGAGGCTCCAAAAGTTTGAGAACCACTGCTTTAACCTACAAGGACAAATAACATGGAGACATTATCTTAGATGACATGGTTCAAATGGATTCAGAAAACACAATGTTGAATTGCACACATGATCTGCAGTTCATTAGACCTGAAGTCGTTCCTGCACCCAGCACACTGCTGTTTCTTCCTGCAAAATGCATGTATGACTTCATATTGCGAATTAATGGATACATATAGGAGCTGTAATACCATGTCATAGGGCACTGTCCACATGGAACATCCCACAGTTGCATGCTAAACTGTGGACACAGGTCTACAGTGCACGTGTATGTTTTATTGGTTTTCATGGTTTAACAGCACCTGTTTTCAAAGTTTTAAGTCAAAATGGTATATTATGTTAACATGGATAGGCATAAATGGAAATATGACCTCAGATAAGAATTTAAACAGCATTAGAAACAAAGAATTTAACTCAATTTCAAACTCAAATTGTGTTATTAACACTTGAAAAAACTTTGCTCAGTGGAAAGAAGAGGAAGCCAGCCTGGACAGATCGGATCCTCTGGCGGATCAAACCAAAAAGCTTGCCATCAGAGGATGACGATGATGATGAGAAGGCATCAACATCTGAAGATAGTGGACAAGATGAGTATCCAATCCTTGTCACCCAGAACCAGTACACAAGTGACATGAGCTTTGGAGTCAGTGACCACAAGCCTGTCACTGCCAACTTCACTCTGGAGGTGAGAACAGATGCACTGTGCAGCACCAGGAGTCCTTTAAGTCTGTTTCTTTTCCTCTGAGGGACAATCACATTAAAACCTCATCCTAAAGTTTTAAAAACTCCTCTCTTTCCTCTTGTCTTAATTGTAGCTGAGAAAATTCTTCGACACACCGATGGTGCATGTGTCTCCTGTGGATGTATGGAGCGCTGACCAGAATGGTCTTCTGACCTATGCCGTCCAAGAGGACTTTATGTCTTCCACATGGGACTGGATTGGCTTGTATAAGGTACTTTGACTGATGTAGAGGGGGAAAAAAAATTATTAATACAGCAGTAGAACATTAAATGGATTTAAACTGATAGGTTTGTTGACCTGCAGGTTGGATTTAAGAGTCCCTCTGACTATGAAACTTTTGTCTGGGTGAGAGAGAATGAACTCCCAGAAATGAATGAAGTCATACAGGTAAAGTAGCCATTTGGATCATTTTCCTTTTAACAGGTTCTGAGTAAATTCTTTATTAGCATGCACACGTATGTGTTCTGGCTTCAGATATCTGTGGACAAGGATAAGATTCCGCTCCTGGGTGGAGAATTTGTTTTGGGTTACTTCAGTACAAACATACAATGCATCATTGGCTTGAGTGCTAACTTCCAGGTAAGTGTGGCATTATCCTATCTGTAGTTATAGTCATTATCATTTCTTTACTTTGACGTGAACTGTGTTATTTATGCTCAAAGATTATTTTCGGTCCAATACTTACCAGTGTTAAAGGTAGGGTAGGAGATTCTGGAAAAACGGTTTGAGCAAGCTACATTTTGAAGAGACACAGTTCAAAAGTCCAAACCCCTTTATTAAGGCTTTCCCTCAAAGCAGAGAAACGTGCAATGCTTGTTCCCGAGGGTTAACGGGCACTGGGAAGCATCAATTCACTGACCTTTCCTAAGGTTTTCCTCATGGTGATGTGTGTATTTTAGTAGTCGGTAAACAGCACACACTACCAGATTAACCTTGAAAAATTCAAACATGTTTGAAATACTGCGACTGCAGTCGAGCACGGTCTGTTCACCTCACACATTGGCCAATTTGAGTCCAAACCCCATCACACACTAACAGATTTCTGTGCCAACTTGTCATGCCAACAGCCCGCAACTAGTGTCGACTATTGCTATTTGATGGTGTTTTTTCAGTCCTGTCCGTTCCACAGGTGACTACATATTTTCCATTTTTCTGTTAAAGCATTTAATTAACTGGCTACAATCAGGGCGTGAAAAGGATTTTAAGCAATATAGTTAAAAAATATTTGCAGTTTTTGCATTATGTTTATTAGTATTATGTTGTCTGAGTAACAGATCTAGAAATAGCTATCTATGCTACTTTATGATTTGCACCTGCAGTCTTGTTCATATAACATATTTTTATAAACACACAGAGCTAAACTCAAAGTTGTTCTACACAGTCAGCATAAATAGTGAAATACTATATATTTAATTGACAAACAAAGCAAAGAAGAAATGCAAAGATTCTTTTTTATTCTCCTCAAAGATAAAACATTGTTAAAAACAATATGTCAAGTACTGAAGCCACAGTGGAATTGAAAAAGAAATGAAGTCCTTATCGTTAAGGCTGCAACAAACAAAGCCTTCTTTACGTTAAAGCCAAGTTGCTTCACAGTTATATTTATCATTTATGCATTACATACATTAACCTACCCTTGCAACATATTAGGAAACCATACAGTCTGTCAGAGGCAGCACCACTATTTGCATTTTGGCTCACATTAAGAAGAATATTACCAATTTCCTTGGATTTTTGGACAGCTCTTGGCACAGTGACAGTATGTCCCCAGTTAAACATATTAGTAGATTTACATGAGTCCAACATAAACTAAATATTGTAAACCACACAGGGCTATAATTTATTGTCCTGCAGTACAGTTTCTACATACAGTTAGCCTTTGACATAACATGCTCTCTATCAACAGTTAATTTGGCAGCCATCTTGCAGCCTACATGTACTGTGAGTTCTCTCCAGTCAGTATAAAAGTCTTATCTTGACCCTTGATTATCTTATATCCATTTGCTAGTTTTTGACAAGGTTCGTAAAGCAAAACTTGTCTGCAACATCACACACTGTCCTGGAAGAAAAAGTTGTATGGTGCAGTTTCTCAGCCTCTGGATGCTGCTGGGCGGCGATGGCTCCAGAAATGCTCATAATAGATGTCACTATGACATCAAGCAAGTCCGAAACGCAGAGTTTTAAGGTTGGAAAGTTACGTAATGCGTCTTTAATGGTAATTTAACGTCTTAAATCTTAGTTTTGCTCCTCTGCGTGCCAACAGAGGTGAACCACTGTAGGCCCTTGAGCAAGGCACTTAACCCCTCCTAACTGCTCCCTGGACAGCCCACTGCTCTTGTGTAAATCTAGAGATGGAAATATAGAGCAAAATTTCCCAGATCAGATAAAATAAAAATTATTTATTAATATTATTATTTTTAAAGGCACATCCTCATGTTGTCACTAAATGTTTATTTTAAGTTAAAAAAAATTTTTTTTAAAACGCAGCGATGTATACAAATGCTATTTTTTTTTTTTTTGATCTTGCAGATCCTGGAGTCAAAGCGTGCTGTCATGGAAGGTCTCGTTCCTGAGGACATAAACGGGATCAACCAATAAAAGTTTTGCTGTGATTCAGACTTTAAAATGTCCCACACTGGATAAGAATGTCACTGCATGGACTAAAAGCTTAAATTTATTAAGTCCTCCTTTTTTTTTTTCTCTCTCTTTTTTTTTGGGGGGGGGGGGGGGGGGGGGGGGCACACTTCAAAAAACCTTTCAGTG
>JBAMHW010000017.1:10979530-11000464 GCA_037177495.1 Rhadinocentrus ornatus
GTATTATTATCGTCAGTAGTAGCACTAGCCTACATGAACAAGCTAATACCATTTTTTTAAAACTGAAGATCTTACTGAAATATTATTAAAGTAAAGATTATCCTCTGAAGAGAAAAAAAAAACTATGACAATATCCCATAACTCATTGCGCGAGTCCTTACAAAGACCTAACAACTTTGGTTTGTTGGCACATCTTTCACAGAAAGGCTCTTTGCTGGTATACACGTGGGGAGTTTTAACCGGTTCATTCACCAAAGGTAAATGTTTATATGTTGCCATTACGCTGCCATTTTAAACTAACTATTTATTTGCAGACAAGTGACGATTGCTTTTACGATTTCTGATCAGTGCTAAAAGGATTTAAGACGTTAGAATTGCTAGCTAACAGCATGCTAGCTGAGTTAGCTTTAGTGATTGGCTGGGGTTGGCTAGGTTAAAGCAAACTCCTACAATGTTTACCTTCAGTTTAACATATTTGCCTTTGATAATCAAAATGGGCGTTTTAAACATAAGCTCTCTTGGGTGTTTTCCACAACCCGTTCCCTCGATTATTTGGTAAATTAATTATGAACATTAGCTAGCAGTAAAGTTGACTGCCCTTTTAGAGTTGACAGCACCTTATGCTAATCCACAAGTTATAAAATAAAAGATCGCCTTTAAGTTATTGAGTGTACGTATCGTGTTGTGCTTTACCTCTTTAAAAAGTGTAATAATATCAGAAGATGACAACTGAAGACGTGGAGAGGCTGTTGATCCAGTTTCAGGATGAAGATGGGGAGATTCTGGGTTCACCTTTTGATGTGCCTCTCGACATCACCCCAGAAAAGCTACAGCTCGTCTGCAATGCGTTGTTACAGAAGGTAACTTGTCATTATTTAACATAATATGCCGTGGAGTTTTAATTAAGCTGTGTGTAGTTTCACGTAGCATAATTTTGGCATGTCGGTGCGCTGCAGAGGAAAACAAAACTTACTTTAAACAAAACTTAAATTTAATTTTTTTTATTACAAATATATATGTCCCAAAGTAAAAACCACTCCACAAAAAATGAAGATGCTTGTAGTTTTTCTTACACAAGTAAGACAACCTGTGATTAATTAATATATAATTAATTACATCTGGAACTTCCAGTTAATACCAATGACATGAGTTGAAGATAAATGTATTTGGCTTAGATGTGGGGTCCAGCATGTTTGTTGTAAGCTTGGGCAGGACTACTACAGTAAAGTATGGAAGTGGGAGTGTTATTTATTAATGCAGCATGAGTGCAAAAAGTTCTGGAGTTGACACATTTATCCAAATATTGCCAAACTTGCATCCACTACAGTACTTGGTGTATCATATGGAAAGTGTTAAACAACAATAGGAAAGCTGATTTACCCTGATTTAAAAAAATATAGTTATGTAAATATGCAGGTGATTATTCCTCTATAAAAAAAGATGCTTGGATGTTGCAATAATTTCTCTGTAGGTCCATAGGATTAACCACAGTTGTTCAAGTTAAGGTGAAATTTAAATCCTAATGAATGTGCTCTACTTGTTGTCATTGGCTGTAGGAGGAACCAGTGCCTTTGGCATTTTTTGTGCGTGGAGAGGCCGAGGTGGTCTCCAGTCTGGGTGATTGTGTTAAGGCTCTTGCAGTGGAAACGGAGCAAGTTCTGCCAGTGGTTTATCAGCCTCAGGCTGTGTTCAGGGTTCGGGCAGTGGCCCGCTGTACCAGTACGCTACAGGGACACACAGAGGCTGTGATTTCTACTTCTTTCAGCCCAACTGGCAAGTAAGTGACTTTGATACAAAACAAACTGCCGCCCAGTTTTATTTGTTTATACTGTTTGTCAGCCATCTTAATCTAGAAATACACTGAAAGGCGGATTATTAATTTCTTGACACGTGGGAAGATTCATACAGCTACTAGTTCCCGTGTGCTTGTTTGTTTCAGATATCTAGCCAGTGGTTCAGGTGACACCACTGTGCGCTTTTGGGACTTGACAACTGAGACACCCTATCACACTGCCAGAGGTGAAAACTACTTTCTGTAAGTTTTAAATAATCAATTGATGATGATAGATGCTTCTAAACTTTTTTTGGCTTTACTGAAGGACACACACACTGGGTGTTGAGCATTGCCTGGTCTCCTGATGGCAAGAAGTTGGCTTCAGGGTGCAAGAACAGTCAGGTGTGTTTCCAACAATGAAGTCTGATATTTCTCAATTTGCATTTAACAAACATGTTAACATTTTTTTTTTTTTTTTTAGATCTGTTTGTGGGATCCAGTGACAGGCACTCAGATAGGGAAGACTATGACAGGACACACCAAATGGATTACTTGGCTCAGCTGGGAACCCCTACATCTGTGAGTACTCAATTTATTGCTTTGTCACCTCTGTTATTTTACCATAGACCTTAAATCCCTCATAGATGCAGCCTTGATAAATGTTAGCTCCTTAAACTGTAGCTGTATATTTAGATAATGACTTGAGAAATATTTAAACATACTGCTATCTTTGGGTTTCCTTTCTGTCTCATTCAGGAACCCAGAGTGTCGCTACTTAGCCAGTAGCTCTAAAGACGGCTCAGTGCGGATCTGGGACACTGTGTTGGGACACTGTGAGAAGATCCTGACTGGACACACTCAGTCTGTCACCGGTGTGAAGTGGGGAGGAGATGGACTTCTTTACACATCATCCCAGGACAGGACTGTCAAAGTGTGGAGAGCCAAAGATGTAAGAGTGTGTTTGTGTTTGGGGCATTAAGTAGAATAAAAGTAGCCAAAGGTGACCAAAAGTTTCTCTGTGTGTTGATTTCAGGGTGTTCAGTGCAGGACTCTGCAGGGTCATGCTCACTGGGTGAACACTCTGGCTCTTAGCACAGATTATGTCCTGCGTACTGGAGCTTTTGAACCTGCAACTGCCACTATCAACCCCCAGGATCTCACTGGATCATGTAAAGCCTAATATCCTTTTTCGATGCTAGTTTGGATGTTTTATAGGAGCATTCCTTTTATCTTACCAAGTTCTCTTTTTATCCCCTCAGTGGACGAATTGAAGGAGAGAGCCTTGCAGAGATACAACAAAGTTAGAGTGAGTGCCTCTCATGGTGGCGTGCAAGAGTTTGTTCATGTATCAGTTCCCTTACTCCCATCTTATGCTGTAGGGTTCAGCTCCTGAGCGCTTGGTGTCTGGCTCAGATGATTTCACTATGTTCCTGTGGAATCCTGCTGAAGGCAAGAAGCCTTTGGCCAGGATGACCGGCCACAGTGCTCTGGTCAATGAAGTGCTGTTCTCCCCCGACACCAGACTCCTTGCTTCTGCTTCATTCGATAAGTCCATTAAAATCTGGGATGGACGTACTGGAAAGTAAGAAAATTGTTCAACCACCGAGAGGAATAGCTAATATGTTTCTTTCTGTCTAAGAGATAAAAAATATAAATTTGTCATACCATAGTTGTCCACACGATGGTGCTATAAAGCGAAGATGTGTAAAAGTATCTCATGCTTGCCCCCAGGTATTTGATGTCCCTACGTGGCCATGTGGGATCTGTGTATCAGGTGGCATGGTCAGCAGACAGCAGGCTGCTGGTCAGTGGCAGCAGCGACAGCACCCTCAAAGTGTGGGATGTTAAGACTGGGAAACTCAACATGGACCTTCCCGGCCACGCTGACGAGGTGCGGCGAGGGAAAAATTATCCCACGATTCATGAATGTATTTTCCTGATAGAGATCTAATTTACATTTATTTACGATATCTTTTTTTTTTTTTTTTCTGGGCAGGTTTATGCAGTGGACTGGAGTCCTGATGGACAAAGAGTGGTCAGTGGTGGGAAAGACAAATGCCTTCGAATGTGAGTGTGACACTAGAAAGTTTCCAGATTGTTAAAGAAAAAAACAAAAAACTAACACTTAAGCTTTTGGCCCTGTGTCTTATGATTCCAGATGGAGAAGATAGCCACACGTGTTCTCCACCCTGACTTTGGAGCAAGGCATCACATCTTTTGCTGTGAAGATGTCTGACAGATGGAGCAAAGGATGTCCAGACTCTTATCTAATCCACTATTTGTCTTTAAAACAACATCTGTCAACAATGGTATTGGGCTGGGGATCTTGAGTTTGCTCACAACACAAATGCTGAGTCTTGGATTGAAGCCTAGTTGGGACTATATTTACATGGTTCAGATGCTCAGCTGAATGGGAATTTAAAATGTAAAACACATATCTATATATCTTCATTGCACTTCTGCATGAATATCTAACTGAAAATGGGGGCCAGATACTGATCTGAGCATATCAAGAACTTCTTCACAATCTTTACTGCGTTGCCATGCAGATCACACATTTCATTAAAAAAGAGCCTAAAGCAGCGTCTATAGGTTTTTATCTATTAATGCAAATGAAATGTTTCAAAAGAAATTTGACAGAAGATGAGGATAACTATTATTTCTCAGCTGGATGTTTTTTTTTATTCTTCTGAAGCCTCACAAGAGATAAACAGTAAGGCGACAGGTGGGCCAGCAAGACAGCAGGTGGGAGCCTTAATGCCTTCCTCTGTGATGTTAATTCTAATGGTGCTTGCCCTGTTTCTTCAGCCTTTAATCTCCTCTGATCTGTAGTCAGCAAAGCCCTAGCCTTATACATTTTTCTACCTGTGGCAAAGCTGCAGAAGCAGAACCACCAAACTGTTGTCACATTTTAATATTTAAGTCACGTGAATGTAAATATGAATAAATGTGTCTGACACATCTTTTGTGACTAATTCATACTTTAGACTACATTCAAACAGGTGATAAAAAAAAAAGCGTCGGGGGGCGGGGGGGTTGAACTTGGAGAGCGAGAAGAATCATTTTTCCTCTTTCCATTAGAGTTCAAGAGACTTGACAAATCAATGACGACTGCAGAGATTCAGGCAGCACGTAGTAGCATAATATCTGCCACAGGTGTGTGCAACAGTACAAACTTCTTTTAGTCAAAATAGATTTTTCAAGTTACATGAATGCTACTAGTTGAATCACTGGGGTTATAATTAAAAAATGGGAGCAGAGTCCAGTGTATAACTATCAGGAAACAGGTTTTGCTGTTATGATACAACCATGAAATCTGAAAGTACCCAACATGATTTAGCTTTATGAAGCTTCCAGAGTCCAATGAAATAAAACTGAGTTTGTGTCAAAATCTGCATCGTACAGTTGTTTTTTTTTTACCATTCTGACATCTTAACACAGCCACAGATTTGGTTATTAATCACAATTTTATTGTCATGTTACATGAAACTTGTATCACTGATGTTGTTCAACAGTATTTCTATCATGTGCATTGTATATTGACATATTTTGGTTTTTATTCCACACTAAAACCTTCACCCAGCAGAATCTACAACAATGTGAATGATCACACCATATCTGATAAAAGGTGCACATCACTTTTGGTCTGTTTATGAAAAGCAGCAAAGCATGACTGAGACTGTGTAATAAGGAAATTCTAAAGTTAGTAAAAACAAAATGCTATAAGATTATGCAATATGGTTTGCTCTTGGTCTGAATAGTTACAATTTTTCTGCCATCGGGACATATAAAACTGGTGATTTTAATCAAGTGATTTTGGCAAAGAGGACTGAAAGGCTTCTGTGCAAGGCTGTGTGGTGCCAAAAAGTCAGTAAAGAATGAGCCTTAAAAAATTGTGTCGTTATTGAGCCTCTAATGTATAGTTGTTTTGTTTTTTTTATGTTTATGCTATAAATAAAAATTTTATGTCAACATTTTAAAAAATCCTAACAGTTTTTGTACATAATAATGGATAGTTAGTACCTTACCAGTAAGTATACAAAAGCTTATACAGCAGGTCAAACTGATGGAAACAAAGAATATTAAAAAATGTCTGATTAGAGAACAGCCTATTTGATAATAAAAAAAATAAAAACACTAAAGCCTTTGGAAGATTTACCTCATATGGCTTACAAAGCATGTTCACATGTTTTCTTCTCCAGTGGAGTAGAAGTGATTTAACTTGTTACACTGGACGCCAGCAGCTGTTTAAGCCTGGCATGGAGGGTTTGAACAAAACAAAGATTCCCAAGATGAGGCTTTAACAGACTAATATGTTTTTGAAATGACAACCATGAACAAACACTCTTCCATTCAGAAACTGACTCCTATCTCCCTTCATTAAGGATTAAGATGGTGTGTGCTAAAACTGTTTCCTTTAATATACGATTACTTGTCAGATTAGCACCCTGATGCAATCTGCTGGAGAGTTCTGCAGCATACATGCAGCAATGCACTGCTGTCAACAGCCAACATAAAATGCAAAGTACGGAGTATGGAGAGTTTGTCACCAGCACACAGCAGGAAAATACTGATACTCAGTGCCACAGTGACACAAGCACAGCTACATAAGCAATTATGTAACAGGGTGTATTACAATGCTGCAAAAAGCTTGTTTGCATCCAGTATGATCTTTGTTCTCTGCTCAGCATAGTTAAGTACTTAGTGAACCAAGACACATTTATGGTTTCAGTATTTTTTACTCTACACTGTAGATTCTACAGCATGGACAGTAACAACATACGGTGTTCCTTTTTTAACTAATCTTCCCCGTTAGTTGTTTCATAACCTCGTTTTTTCTACTTGCACTAAGAAACTGTGACATGTTCTGTCAGGTGCCTCTTTTCATCACTCCATTTGACTGTGCCTCATCTTGCTCTTAAAAAGAAAATAAAACAAATTCTTTGTCCTAAAGAATTATGACAATAAAAGAGACTTTCTTACTTCTCACTATGCTTGGATTGAGTAAACGTAGATGTTATGTAACAGTGTGAACACCGGTCAGGATGACAGGATGACTGCTGAGAGCAATGAAAACCGCTAGTATGATAGAGGTGTTGAGTTGTGCGTAGCATGAGGCACTGGTCTGTGCTTCCCCCTGGACTTCTGTCTCATTCAGGCTGTTCTACTGCGTCTTCCACACATTGTTGAGTAATTTGACAACCTCCTCATAAATGACAAAGACTATGGCTACATCCAAACACACACGGCCAAGCCGGGGGACTGTGCCTTTGTAGAACCTGCAGAAAGAGTAAGATGATATTGGATGGCTTGTCTGCAAGGAGGGGAAAACTAAAGTGGAGCAGGTTGTGGGTTACTCACGCCTGTGGTCCCTCGTGCTTCAAGATCTGGAAGGCACAGTCCATTGTGTGTTTATAGCGATGGGCCTCCAAACCCTGCAAAAAAATTCATTATTAAATAAAAGTAAAGCCGAGTACCGCAGCATTAAAATCAACACATGGCCATTTCTCACCTGCATTCGGGTCTTGACCACGTCTAGAGGTGTATTTCCAAAAACACTGGCTGCTCCTGCTGTGGCTCCAAACATCGCTGTGACAATTGGGTGCATTTCTCGTCGAGAATCATCACCTTAGAGGTGAAAGCAAAAGGTTGCAGAAAAGAAAAATCAATTGTCTGGTCTAAAAAGAACCAAGGCATGGGAATTTCTTTTACAGTTTAACAAGTGTTTCTACCTTTGTACCAATTCCGCAACGCATTCATAACATAGAATCGGATGGCCTGATTGGTTCCTTGTTTAAGAACGGTTGCTGTCAGACCTTGATACGTCCCCCTCAGGCCTAAATGAGCAAAGCATTTCATAATAATATGCGTAGGCACATCAATCCTTATAAATGTATTTTTTTTGTCAATATTATGCATAATAATTAGATGCATTAGAGAAAAGAGTACCCACAAAGGAACATAGTTCATTTCATCCTGTTATCTTACCCTGTTCTCTGATAATCTCACCGACGCCATGAAAGAAACCTCTGTACCGAGGATGGAGCGAACACTGGTCATGGATCAGCTTCACCTGAGAGCCGTGAGAAGATTCGTATCAGTGTCTAACCGAGGGAGCTGAAAATAGCTTCTATCAGAAAAAGAAATATGCAAGGGAATCCACCAACCTTTAGTGTCTCCATGGGACAGACCACTAAAATGGCCTCTGTTATCCCAGCTCCTAAACCACACAAGAGGCTCCGAGTGTTGTCGAGCCGACCTGTGGCGTCTCGCATCGGACTGCTGAAGATCTCAAACGTACCAAACCTAGAAGCATTAATGAATCCAGGATATGAAAAGATTGAAGAAAGATAAATATGCAAACATGAGAAAAATTGTTTTATATGCATGGTTCCTCTAGTTTGAAGAATATATTTATTTTTCTTTCCAGATGTTAATGGTAGCCCTGAGCTGCAAAATGCAACTTGACAGAGAAGAGTAAAAAGAAAAACACCATATTTCTGAATTTTTTTAGAAGAATACAACAAAAAAGAAAATGCAACGTATCAAGAAATGGAACGATATTTTGGATAATTTTACGTTTTTTGGAGCACTGAGCTACGAGGCTGATTCAATATTGAACATACGCAGATAATTTAATGATTTTATTTCTAACAAAACCTTACAACATATGGCAGCATAATATTAGAAAACCCTGCAATTGGTAATTATGATTCCTAAATATTGCAATGATGTTATGACTAGCAATATAAATACAAATACCTCACTACATGGTCTAATAATAAGAGTATCTACTCCACCTATGCATGCTAGTTAGTTGCAGAGCATGCACAGAGGCTGAACTGCTCCACTTAATACACCTGTGCTTGACCTATTTCAAGTCAGAATGTCTAAAATATTGTAATTATCTTAGTAATACTGAGCTTTTGTGTGATTCACTGTACATGGTGATATTGCACTAATAATTTTTAAACATATAGTGCAGCTCTACTTTGTCACAAACATAGATCTAGACCTGCATGCAAAAATCTATATACCTAAACAAATATGAGGAAATTAATTTATATAATACAAGCTTTTTATTGCCGACTACGTGTCAGAAAATTAACAGGCTTGTTCATTTTAATGTTTTGCCATTAAAGCATGAAAAAGTCCCACAGTAATTATTAAAGCAGTTCATTGAATGCATGTGCAGCAGATGTAATTTTGATGCATTTAGGCCAGTTCTTGCTCTTTGTTTTAGATTCAAAGAGCAAAACTGATGGTACTTCCAAATTTTATAAAGAAAACCTTTAGAAAAAATCATCCTTGTTTTAAATCAGTATTTCTCTGCTATGTCTCTCAAAGATGCATCAAACAAACCTGTAGATGGTGTCTGATTAATTGGGTGATGACATACATGTTTCATATCACAAACCAGCGTATGTTGCCATGATGATGTACTGTGAAGTGAACAACTTCCTTATCATTGAAAATCAAGATCCAAACCTGAGGTCAGCTTAATAGGTCGCAAATCCTGCTTCCAGTTACAAGCCCCAGAACATCGTTCACAAAACGCACAAATATCTGACAAAGTAAACAAAACAGTTTTTGCCTTTTCTAATGTGTGGCTGTTTTCCGAAACGTGCTTTTTTAGAGTTCACTGTCTTGTGAAATGTGGAATTTGCTTATATTAACTTTGTTTTGCATCACTGACATTTAAAGGAGAATTTAAACCATTTAAAAGTCAGATGCTCCACTACACATTTTCATTTCAGTAGCAGAAAATGCTGAGTCACTGCTCTGACATCAGTCAGCTGTTTTATCATATTCAGGTTTGAAAAGAAAAGTTGTTTTTCTATTACAGCTCTCAAAAAGAAATTTTAAAAATTGTCTAGTTTGTGTAACTTGTGCATCTTCACCTCACTGCGGACTTGGGTATTGAGCCATAGAGCAGGGAGCTGAGACCTCGATACAACCCTCTGAGCCCATGATCTTGCACAGTCAGCTTCACACAGTCACCTGTACAGGGCATGAATGAGTAACTATGCCAGTGCAACACTAACAACCGCCCAATTAGCTCCATCTCACATACAGGATGTCCTGATCACCTACCAATGCCTCTGTAACGGGGTGGGTTGGCTCTCTCATCGAGCTGCAGCTGAGTCTTCACATACTCTGTAGGGAAAGTGATGCAGATCTCTATTCCTCCTGCTATGCCACCTGAGTGAGAGATGCAAGAAACACTGCCTTCAGTATTTGTTGACTCACTGTGCAGAATTGCTTTGATGACAGGAGGAACTTTCAGTGAGATAAGAGCGATACAACATAACGCTTTCACGGTCTCGTATTTATTTTTACACTATTTCTCAGGAATATGACAGTCACCGAATTAAATAACCCAGAGGTGCAGATGCATGCAGTTGCATCATGTAATTGTAGCATCACTGATGGCTGAGAGCGTTTTGACCCAGTTTTACATAGATAGCCTTAACAGGCGACAGACTGGGATTAGGCTGTGTTGTCTGCAGCGAACAGTGAGCAACTATGAGAAACTCCGCGTGCTGAATATTAGTGTTATAAAACCAACCTGCAAGGATGGCCTTTCCGGGATGCGTGATTTTTCTTCCTCCGACTGCAGCCGCGGCCAGGTTCCTCCTCGCCGCGAAGGTTCTCTGGTGTGGCGGCAGAGAGCTCAGCCCCGCGGCGGCCAGACTCCGGGATGGAGGCTGCTGATGGAGAGCCGAGCTTGGACATCCTTTCCGGACTGCGCAGCTTTCGCAGGGCCCCTCACATACCGAAAACGGTTTCAGCAGTGAGGACATATTAATGGTCAGAGTTGACCCTGCGAGGCTCTGTGGTGTTGATGGTCCCACGCAGACAATGTGGGATAACAACACAGGAAGGAGGGCGGGGCACCAATGTGGCGGCTGGTCGGGAGGAGCATGGGGGGAGCTACAGCATTCATAGCGATCAGGTGATGGAGCAGACCATGCTGCCTGATGTAATCATTCAGTCACGTGACTTAGCATGATTTTTTCAGCCAATAACAATAAACATGCTGTTCTATAATCATGCTACTGTTACAATTCCCTAACCAGTTCAAAAAAAATTTTAAACTCGTTTTCTTTATTATTTGATTACATTTGTTCTAACTTTACTTGTATTCTAATTTGCACCATTATGACAACCATTCAGTTTAAAAAGGTTAAAAAATACTTCTAAGAGTACTTATTGACATTTATACCAATAAGACTTAACTGAGACTAAAGTTAAACCCAAAATGATCATGTCCTTCCAAAAGACTGATTTTAAGGTTTGATTATGTGTTTCTTCTGGCTACAAAAATGATTAAATGTGGGACAACTATAACATTTTGTGCATAAAAAGCAAATAATAAAATAAAACCTTTTTTGCATTTTTTGGTTGTTTTTTGTTGTTGTTGTTGTTGTTGTTTGCTTTTTTTGTTTTGTTTTGGTTTTTTTTGTTTTTTTGTTTACATGTTTACTGAAAATATCTTAAATGTCCTAAATTAATAATTAGAGGAGAAGTTTTAAAAGCCATCCCATGAATGCTCAAAACAACAAAGCTGAGGAAAAATTACATCAGTTCTCAAAAAAAAAAAAAATTCTACTGTTTAATGGTCTGAGGAACTGAAATACTTTAGGTCTGAGAGAATTTGATTTAACTGAATTAGGACAAAATATGTATGCAGTCAGTTTCTATATGGGATTACATTATTATCTAACAAGATAAATTATATAAAGATGAATACAGTAAAAAGCTTCTATACCTACAAAGCAGTTTTAAGGTCATGTTTAATTTTTTACCTTAAAATTTCTTATAGAGGCTTGGGACTCCATTTCATTTAAATGAAAATTCAGTATCTAAATAAAAATGTGTTCTCCCAATACACACATCTAAATTTAATATTGGTATGTGTAAATTGTAGATTAACAGCAAGTATGTCAATACCAAAGGTTGATCAAGTCAATAGAAACAGAACCCATGAAGCATGTTCATGTCAAAAGAGGAAATCTTGGCAGTAGCACCACAGTTTAGGTTAGCAATATGCTGTATTGGATATAAATAAATTAAATAGGATTATTCTGAGACATTATGTATTCCAGTATGTAGAAAATGTGATTACTGAGTATGATTCTGTAACAATATGTATTCAGGGTGCCAAAATTTTGAGATTTGGACTAATACATTTGATCATAGCTTATGAACATTGTATTTGTAACACACAAAATCAAATAAATAAGATTGAAACCACAGCCACAAGCCACCTCCACCACACACACATAGTAGTTTGTTATGAACCATCCTCACGAGAGTTTGCTATTTTGCTTCTGCCTCTTAATCTCTGTCCCCCTTAAATAGAGCGGTCACTATGGAAGAGCATGCATACACTCAGACACACGCATTGCTTCCTTGATCACCCTGTAAAACTAGGTCAGTGTTTCCATGCACATCCACAATCCACCCACTGCCCCGAGAAAAGTATAGACACGAGAAAGTGCTAGTCAGTGCCAAATATCCACACCAGTGTGACCAGTTGGTGGTCATTTAGATTATTTTGATGCTTAATTCATTTTTATTTGTTTATTTGTTATATGTTTGGGGGTGCCGGCTTCATTTAGTCTTTAAGAGGCCTTGCATGTCATATAAATGGGTAGATTGCTGCAAAAAATGTCAGTTCAGGAGGAATATGTTGCCGATAGGTGTACAGCACTTCGTCCAGCTGGTCTTCCTGCTCTTCTTTGTTGTCATTCATTGAGTAGATTCTCACCTGCAATTATCAAGGGCATTATTATGTGTGTGTGTTGTACCATAGTGTGGGAGCATTTGAGAGTGTTATTGCTCTTTTTCTTACTTTGATCTTGTTGAGTAACAGCTTTTTAGTCAGCCTGATTAGCAGCAGCCTCCCCACAGTGAGGATTTCCAAGAAAGCCCAGACTCTCAGATCCACCAGATGCTCACACACATTAACCAGCTCCAGCAGCTCTTCATCCAGTGATTCGCTGCAGTTGCTCAGGTCCAGGGTCAGAGACTGCACACAGACAAGAAAATGAAAAACAAAATGAGAAACTATTTTGACAGCATGCTCACAATGATGGACAATTTTTGTACTAACTTCTACGAATCACACCTAAAAGTCTGAAACTGCTGTATTTTAGACAATGCCTGTGATTTGGGGTATTTAACTGAACACCTCACCTGTAGACTATGTCTGTACTGAGGCAGCATGTCACAGAGGAGAGGCTTGGAACTCCAGTTTTCATTTGGGGTGTAGAGAGCTGCCATGTTGTACTCTCTCAGGGGAATCCCAGGCACCAGCATCCTTGCCAGCCAGTCATTGTAAATGACTTGATCAACTGTGAGCTTGATGCTCAGGTCCGGGCAGTGTGATGCCAAACTTGCCCATGAGCTGCTGTGCACCAGCTTGACAGGGAAAATTAGGTTAAGACATTGTCAAAACATGCATTTTATTTTTTTTAATCTACACTTTTTGCTATCTCAGAAAATGCTACCACCCAGGATTTTAACACGAGTCCTAAATTATCTTGCACTGTTACCCTGCTACCCAACAATTTATAACCAAAATGATATTAAAAACCTAACCAGTCATTGTTTACTACGTACCTGTTGACGGGAGTCATCCCGAGTGCAGAGCACTGAAATTTTTTGCAGGATATTTCTGCCAAAGTTCCATCCACCCTCACAGTGTCTCTGTTGGAGAGCCATTAGCAGCTCATCTGACAGACAGGAGTAACTCAGGCCCAGGTCGGTGAGGCCTTGCAGCTGCTGCAGGAAGTGTGGCATACTGGAGTTGACATGACTGGACACAGCAGTGGAAAAGAATCCTCTCAAGTCCAAAGAAGAAATATAGCAGTGAGGGGACAGGCGCCTCTGCATTTCTGACAATGCAGAAAGTAACTTCAAACCCTTGATGTGAAATGAAAACACAAATGTGGGATGGTGAATGAATAAGCATTATATCCACATTTAAGCATAAAGCAACACAAAAAGGAGATTTGATCTGAATAAGTAAAAAAAAAAAACTGTATCTGTGTACATAAAATATATCATTGTTAGTATTTGTGATCATTTACTGTAGTGAAATGCAGTATATGTTGGCAGTATCCTTGAATTAAAAATGCTTTCACCTGTTCCATGTAATTTCTCATCCCAGTCAGACAAATGGTCCTGAGCTTTGAAGCCCCATTTTTGAGGAAATAAATCAAGGTGTTCACCAAAGAGTTTCTGTGCCCTAAATTCCAAGAGGATCTGTCCAGCTTCAGACACACAAGGGAGAAGGACCGCAAGGGGGCCTTTACTCTGTTGAGAAAAAAATAAAAACATAAAATAAGTTTGCCAAGTGAGTTTTTTAATGGGCCATCAGGAGACAACCTGCTTTACCTGACAAGTTCAAACAACAGCCCACAAATGGTTTCCTCAAGTCGCTGGGCTATGACGGTTGTTCGTGGAGGACACACACACACCTCCAGCTTTGTCAGATAGACCCCAAGACTGCGGACATAGCCCACAGCTGCATTGTATTCAGATGGTTTATATTTAGAAAGCTGACCACTGAAGTTAAAGAAGCGGGTGCGCCAGAGACAGGGTGTGCGCATGACATTGTGCCAGTGATGACAAACCAAAGATGCCATGCGGCGAGCTCTATCAGGAAGAAATCTGAACACGTGTTGCAAGCACACAATAGGCAGTGACTCCCAGTCACTCACTCCCTCAGTAGCAGGGCTGTCTGGACTGAATCTTGCTTCATCACTGTCCTCATCTGTGAAGGCACAGTCTTCTTCCCATATGTCTTCTCGGTTTTGCATTGTTTCTTGTAGCTTGTGTTGCCACAGTATTTGGCAGTAAATCCAGTTTGAGATTAAGAGAGAATGGAAAATAGCTATGATCCTGCAGATGATCCTTTGTGACATCACAAGAACTAAATTCTAGGTTCCACATTCTGATCAAAAGAAAATACATTTGGTTGTTCCTATAATGACTGAAAACACACACACAAAAACACACAATTCATACCTTTCTCATAATGCAAACGGTATGAGGGATTTATAGGGTTACTTTAATCTTTATGCAACCCCTTTCGCCTCAGTTGCCTGAGTGTAGTAACAGATCATGCTGTATCAACTGTGCACCCACACACTAACTAACGTGGCCCTTTTACCTGAAATGGACTACAACAATAGCCAAAATTAAGGAAGCAATTAAGAATTAGTGGATACAACACTGTTACTTCCCTGTATTTGTAATATTTTAATGATATTTTGAAGTTTTTAAATTATTTATTTATTAAATGATTTTATTTATTTGTTTATCTAATTTTGATTGTGTTAAATTTTGTGTTAAATTTTCATCAGGTCACTTGTGGATTTAATATTTAACATTTTATAATATCAGGTTTTTCTTTTTCTTTTTTTTATTATCAAAGTTCAGAAAAGTCCAGGTTTCCCATTGTCAGTGAATGCAGCACTAGGTACAGCAGATACAATACTAAATCATAACAATGGTATTCTAAAGAATTTTCATCTGAAGTCATTGAAGTCTTTTCACTATGAAGAATCAAACATATTTCTGATCTTTAACTGAAAATGTTTTTTATATGTACTTCAAGTTAAAACATCTCTAATTTCATCATATCGCCTGAACAGAACTATTATCTGCTGTCTGCATGATGTAGAAAGAAAGTAGGTCTGGCTGTAGGTTTGATACTTTGATATCTGCCGGTTAAAGATGTCAGATTCAATATTTCTTTAAATATCGCGATACCATTGTGCTAATGCAAAACAAGCAATTTGATTTAACTTCTGAGAGTTTTCGACGTGCGAAAGCCAGTCCAAAACTACCAATCCCCATTTGGTTACCATAGTAACTTATGCTTTTGAATAAGTCCACTCCAAGTTAACTGTCATGCTTTGTTTACTGTTGTCTCAACGACTGCCTGGCAGGTTGAAACAGCATTTCATCAGATGAATTCCACACTCCTGCTACTCATTTCATGTAATGAAATATGAAATCCATTAGAATCACATCAGTGTTAGAACGTCATGCAAGAGTTATAAGAAGGAAAGGAAATGTTACACAATGGGAAAAGATTTGACTGAACCAAAATACTGAATTTTAGAGGTCAGAGATGTAAAAATGGAGAGTTCTTAATAAACCTGATAAGAGAAACATTAAATATCTTCAGTTAATTTTGTCTTCAGTGAAATAAAAACCCTGCAATGGACTGGTGACATGTCCAGGGTGTACCCTCGCTCTCACCTGTTATAATGCTGGGATAGGCTCCCAAGACTAAGCGTAGGATGATAAATGAATGAATGAATGAATGAATGAATAAAATAAAAACCCAAAGGAAACAGAATACCCATTGCACTGTTTTTATTAAATTTGTGTTACAACATTTTGCAACTTAACATAATGCAAATGCCGTTTTTTGATCATTTTTTCCTATATAATCAATACAAAATGACAGTGCATGTGAAGTTTTTAATGATCAAAAAGTGACATTATAATTAGCTGGATTTTATTGAATAAAACTACCAATGATACACCACTTTTTGCCAATCCTTAAAAGTGTTTAAATTATTATGCATAACAGTTTCAAAACATTTAACAGGTGGTAAACAAGTGAAAATGTACATGTTTCGTATTTTTTGTATTACATAGATTACATTTTTACAGATAAAATTACATGTTGACATAGGCGCTCCTTTTCAAATCTGTTCTCTCATCCATTGAACTTGTAGGTCAATGTATCCTTTCTGCATGTATGGCAATTGAGGATACTCCCATAGATGCATTTTGGAGGTTAACTGCCACCCACCGCCATAGATCTTCATTTTAAGGATGCTCCAAAGACCGAGGTTAGGGGATGATGGTCAGTCAGTCCAGATGGTGGACTTTTTTTGCACCCATAGGTGAATTTGTTCTGCAGTAACAGAAAAGGGTATTTGCACTGTACAAAACAAAACAAAAACCAGGACAAAAACAGGCCCAGAAAAACAAAGCAAAGTGCATGAACAAATAGTGAGTCCTCCTTTAAGATGGTGGCCATACCATGTGCTTTTCTCACTTTATGACTATAGCAGCCAAAGGTGCATGGATATTTTTTGCAGGATGGGATTATACATTTTCTTGCACCAAAATAATTTTACTGTGGAAGGCATGGTTGTTCCTTTTATACCATGGCAAGAAATGCTTTGTTAGGAACTGCATGTATTTTGCAGAGGTAATTTTGATATCCTCAGGCACTCTTAATATATGCATTTGGACCGAGACTTCTAGCTGTCTTATGTGTCCTTTATGTGCGTTTTTTGGTCCGTTTTCAGAGAGCGTGCAGATGTGTTTCCAGACGTAGCAAACAGAACCTGTGGGGGCAGCATTATGCAGTATAGTTAATGTGTGGCCAGCAAATAAACAAAGATGAAGCTACACTGTATTTAATGGTCACACAGACCACCATCTACCATGCTGCCTCTTTTTTATGTTTCTTTCCGAGACTGCACTCTATCATGATCTCGTCCACCGTCATTTTTTAAACTAACATTGGAACTTGGAAGTAATTTCTAAACTCTGTATTGCCCCCCAGTGGATGTTTTACTTGACAACCATGCCAACAAAAGTACATGGTAGTATGTGGGCAGTGATGTCTGACAACAATTGAAACGGAAGTATCAATTTACATACATTTAGTGAACATAAGGCTTAAAGGTCCTCTCATTCCCTATTATTCCAGTCCTAAACATTACTCCACCACCACCTCGCTGATGTCAGCCTTTTTCAGATGTGGCCATCCTCTAATCATCTTGAGTTCCATCCATCTGGACCATCGGACCATCAAGTGTAGAACGACATTCATCAGTGTATAAAACTGTTTGACAGCTAGTCTTTGTGTATTTCTGAGCCCACTGCAAACATTGCTCTTTGTCAGCTTTAGACACAACTTCAAGCCTCTGGAGTATCCTGCATCGAGAGGTTCTTGGAATCCCATAGGCACCAGCAGCTTCAAATACCTGCTTACTGCTCATCATTGGCTTTTTAGCAGCTGTTTTCTTAATACGACGCATTTGCCTGATGGAGATTGTCCTTGATATGCCTTTATCGGAACGAATCCGTTTACTCTCTGAATCACACACAAATCTTTTTACAGTACGATGATCCCGCTTGAGTTTTCGTGAAATGTCCAATGTTTTCATTCCTTTTGCAATGCATTGCAATATCTCATGCTTTTCATTGTCAGAAAGATCCTTTTTTTTCCCCATACTGCATGGAAACTGTGACTTACTTAATAATGTGAAACCTTAAGTAGTTTAGTTATGTTTAATTAACTGAAATCCTACATGCAGGATAATCTTTAACACAGTATATAAAACATGAGGGACTGTTCAGAAGGCAGAAGGTTCAAAGGGTAAACAGGAAGGGATGTCAGTGTTAAGTTCTGATCCGTTGTGTGTAAAAAGAGATACTTCAGCAGCTTGTGTAACCAGAGGAAGATCCACACGAGTGACTTTGGTACAAACCCTCAGATCAGAACTGATCAGATACATTAGTTCAAAGAATGAAGGGAATGAGAGCTTCCTGAAGCAAAGATAATCCTCAAACCCTTGCTGATAGCCTCTGCAAAACACACAATGCGCACACACTGAACTCTTGACCTGAACATTTAAGTTTTGTACAGATGTTTGATAAAGACAGGAAATTGATAAGACTGGATAGATCAGCGAAGAAAATATCTTAAATGAGTGTATTAGAATTTAACAACATTAATTAAAAAGACCTTCTGGTTTGTTTCTACATTTTAATCAGAATATGAGAAGAAAGAAAAATCTGCATGCGGTCACCAGAGATGAAGAGAAGGCATTTAAACTGTGATTAATTTAATTGTGGTGCCAGTAATGAAAGGTACCTGTGGACGTGCTGGTAGGTCCTGAGTCCAATGGTGCATATGCAAGAAAGCAAAGATTAAAATTGGTTAAGACTTGTAAAACTACATCGCTCTGTGATCTCTCCAAAGAAGATTATACTATAGACCAACTCAAACAATCCTCCTGAAAAACATAAGCAGAGTTTAACCAACAGATTCCAGCAGCAGGTTCACAGGTAACTGCTGAACAGGCTGAATAATCTGAATGTGTGTGGCTCAGGATGTGCCGTACCACAGGGAATCCTGCGCATGAACTCTCCAGGCTTTTTCAGGTTGTGAGGGATGTTGTCACTGCAGATGTTGGTTGTCAGACCAGCCACAAGGACCAGAAAACCTTCACAGCATTCAAACAGAAATATGAGGCAGAATTATTCACCTTCTATTCATCAGGTCTAACTTCAGGTCTACTGTCGAGCATATAATTGGGTGTAGGTCTTTTGTCAGACCAGGCATCAGGTCTAGGTTCAGATCTTCCGTTAGGTCTAGCATCAGTAGAACACCCAGGGATAACAAACATTTCAACATGACATGACAGCAGTCTTTTTTACTCACAAATGAGTACTATCTGCATATTCTGAACAAAAACAAAATGTGAGAACTTCCTCACCATAAAATCAGCCATAAATACATGACTGTGATGAGTGTAATGGCTGTGGAAGATGTATATTGGCTGATAAGTGTCTATAAATTGCATAGAACTCAATTTCAGATTTGATGAAGTAGCTGGAGGCTGAGTGCAGCTCTCCAACACTGCTAATTCTGCTAGAACTACAGTCCCACATCAACAACAGAGAGCTTGTAATTCTCCCTACTGCACTGGAATAGATCAAGTTTAATTGCTTATCTATTGGGTGAAAAACTTGTTTTAGTATATTTATTCAAAAGGAACTTTATTTGCCAAGGTATCTCAAACTCTTGCTTATAAAACTTTGTTTTTAACATGTTTCAGTGAGCATGAAACATCACTGCTCACTACCCACTCTGGAAAACAAATTCCACATATGCTGTCTTAGAGGAGCAGAAAACACAATGAAGGACAGCACTCATCTTGCACCACATCTGTTCCAGCTGCTGCCTCCTGCCACATGCTACAGATCCATAGCATCACTGAACAGCAGACTGGAATAGTTTTTGGGTTTTTTTTACCCTGTGGCCATACAAGGAGTGATCACTTAAAAAACAGATGATAGATCCCTCCCTTGTTTCTCTATGTGCCCATTTGTCCAATTCATATTCTATTCCACCTCATTTGCAGATAGATTTTTTTATTTTACTATACAGATACATATTTTACTACTTGTACTAAAAGAATAATTGATTATTATAATGGTGATAACAAATTACTTTTATGTTGTACTGTTTTTTTATATATATATATTTCTTACTGTATATTGTGACAGTAAAGGTGTCTATTAAAATTTTTCACAATGGTTGTCCTATTCCAAGCACTGTACGTGTTAATGACACCAAGCCATGCAATCTCTATTTATTTTGCAGGCCGACTTCACTGTTGTGATCACAGGGGTGCGAAGACGGATTTCTGGCTATAGCAAAGTGGGATCTTGACGGATATTTCGCCTGTACTGCGAGGAATGGATTAAAAAAGAAGCTGGCAAAACTACGTGAAGACGCCAGCTGTGACACAACAGCAGCCAGCAGTCGCTTCCCCGGCCGAACGAGCAGGCTAGCCGCCGGGACTGAGCCCTGCTGAGTGAGTGGGCGCTAACCGCCGTTCACGTGCACAGGACACAGCAGAAGAGCAAGCGACAGCAGCCAGTTCCAGTTCTGTTCAGGCCGATTCCAAACGTAACACCAGCTCTACGTAAACTTGTTCAGATAAACTGTGGCTGCTCCCCAAGCGCTAGTTAGCCATTACCCACCATTCACCTGGACAAGCTGGAGGAAGAGGATGCGCAGTAGTGATGTGTCCGTCGTGAATGAAACGGCTCTCAGCTTCTGTCTTTGTAGTGAATGATCGGAGTCGAACAGGCGCTCCTGCTTGAGAGCCGAAGCCGGTCGGGTATTTATTTATTTATTTTTTCTCACACGTGATTGGTCAACTACGCGACGTGTGGCGGCGTGAAGGAGGGCGAGAGGCGCCGCGGGGTTTACAGACAGCAGCACAGCCGGTGTAGGTCAAGGACCTGCGTGAAGCTGGCCCCCCACCCCACGCAAAACACAGTGGAAATAGTCTCAATCGTTTGTGCTGCGTTAGTGC
>JBAMHW010000017.1:11014814-11030875 GCA_037177495.1 Rhadinocentrus ornatus
TATATATAAAAAAACATAAGATTATGTTTATTATGAAAGTAACAGTTTTTTACTCTGACAAAATAGAAAATACTAGGATCACATGTGTTGTAGCCTGGCAATCCATCTTGACCTGAAACAGAAATGTAATCCAAGTGCCTTCATGGTATATTGTGCTAATTTCTTCCTTACACAAAACAAAGTGGGAAGCAAAAATTTGAAGTACTGTCTATCATTACGTCTATTTGTGATATGGTCACAAAACGTTCGGAAAATAAGATAGGAGATGATATTCACAATAGAAAGAAGTAGGCCTGGGTTTGCCCCTCGTCTAAACCAGTACATTTTACACTTTAATTTGTTCTGAATAATACATTTATTTTTGTTTTACTTTTTCTTGTACGATTGGGTTGAAACAACTGACAAACGTGATTAGGTAAGGCTAGACTGGACCTCTCAATACATTGCCATACTGCATGTTTTGGATCTGATTTTCTAGCATAGTGGGATGAGGAATACTATCCACTTCTCACTGAAATACATCAGTAGGGATAGATGTGATAAACAATAAAATGATTGTTGTCTTGTAAAGTTTTCACAATTCACCTTGCTGTATTATTAACCTCGGGGATATGTGTGGATTGATTTGTATGTGTGGATTGATTTGAGATGCAGGAGATACAGCAGTGGTACTGATCCTCTTATCTTAACATGAATATTTAAAATGTCAAATTATTTCTGTGCCTTATCCTACAACAAAGCAGAGGTCATATGAATACATTGCTGGATGTCATTAACTGCTTCAGAAAACATCACTTATTGACTTGCTGGCTCCTGTTGTAGTCCTGCTGACAATGGTTGCATGATTTTCATGTCTCTACCTTTTACAGCAGTCAGCATTGTTGCTCAGCTCAAACACCCTTAACAAAAAAAATCCGAGGCCACAACAAATAAACACATTCACTCTTACAGGCAGCCACTGAATAACCAGATAGGATCTTGTGAGATGGATGTTTGAATTTCTAACGAGGTGTTCAGGAATAACTTAACAAGCCAAGATGAAGCTATGAAAGGTACCATTCAAACCAGAAGAAGAACAAGCTAACAAGATAACAAGATTGAGACCATATTGACAGGCTGCTAATCACTGCCAGTGTAAAGTTTGTTTAGATGCCAAACAAGCTGTAACCAGAAGCACTTCAAGGAATTACGGCAGGAGGGCACATTGCCTCTGTGATGTGAGAGTGAGGGGGAGGTGTGAAAACAAGATATGGCAAAACCCATCTACCAAAAAGGAAAAAAAAGGAACTTTTCTGCTGGCCAACTGGCAGGCTCGAGGCAGAAGCGAACATGACTCAATCTTTATCTTGAATGCCAGCAGCTAAATTACTATACAGCTCAAAGAGAATGTGCAAATGTATGTGCATGTGTATGTGTGTGAGTGTGGTCCTGCGCAGTAAAGTGTACAGATGGATGACTCATCCACCAATCATGTGACTCATCAATCACTGCAGTTACCATTTCCCTCCCTCATTCTCAATTTTTCCATTCTTCAGTTTTTTCTCCCCTTTTCATCTGTATTCAGTCTGGTTTTTGGTCCTCCTTTTGATTGGTTGAGAAGATAATTAAACCCCCTCGATTTTTCTTTGTCTTCATGTTGATGCGGGTGTGACATATATGACTCGTGCTGTCACTGAGCTTCATCTGGTTGTCTTTTCTGCATTTTTATTTGCTTTGTTATTGAAGAACCAAGCTGTCTTGCTGCAGTATAGATACAAGATAGCACTCTCCAAAAAGCCATTAAAAAACTGAACTTTAATAAAATAATTGCTTTTATTTTTTATCATATAGCAAAACTAGTAATCATCATGCTGTTATTTACACATTGCACGGGCATATTTATTTCACACTGTACATCTTACAATGCTAAAGGTGACATCAACAACAACACTCTCCTTTTACAAGTAGATGGCTTCACTGTGGACACAGTGGACCTCCTTCTTTGAGATTTTTTTTATTTTTATGTTCACAGTTTATTCAGAGAAAACAACCATTTTGAATTCTCCATACTGTTTTATTTTTTTCCTCTTTTTTTGTTCTTTTTTTTTTTGTTCATTTTTTATGATGCAAGTAGAAAGACGTGCATTTAACGGTTTAAGCACAATCCCTGACTTCCCGGCCTGAAGCTTTTCAATGAATTTCTTCTGAAAATGAACAGAATGCTTGTAGCCTCTAGGTGGAAATCTGTTTTAAAAAAGGCTGCAGAACACTTACCGTGATTTCAAGTATTCTTTTTCTTTTAAAGAAATAAAAACTAGAGAAACAATGCAATAAACATCAGCAAACACCCCAGTGTGGAGAAAAAAGATAAATTAACGAGAAAATTGAATTTGAGGTAAACAATGACAATGACATGATTTGATGATACTTATTGTGGTGGATCTGCCATGTTTGTATTGACACAATAACTTCTGGATCCCAAAATGATTGAAAACCCTTAGTCCACCAGGTTGGAAGTGTTTAGTGTTTAAGTTTGTGCTTTTGGAGCCCACAGGGTTTCTACATCACGACCACTTGTGATAATCAAAATATGTAATGTGATATTTCTCTTATAGAACCATGGTGCTTGTAAGGCAAAAATCTGATTCTAGAGTTTGAAAAACTGAAATGTGTGTATTAAAATTGCAGCTGTTTAAAATTGATCCAATCGGGCATAAGAAAGGCATCTACACACATCAAAGACAACAAAAATATACTGTCAACATTTGTCAATAGCAGTTTTCACTTTTTGTATAGCTAAGAAGTCAATGAACTGCTTTAGATTTGTAAAATGATATACAGAATATAAAACAAAAGATACAAAGTGGTTTTATAAACACAGTTCTTTTACAGTGGACAAATCTGCTTGTGAAAATGTCAAAACTGACATTATGTGGGTGTGCTGATGTGCATGCATGCCTCTGTGCATATGAATGTTTACCTGTGTGTATGTGTATGCATGTCTTCGATAATTCTCTGAAATATACAGGAGCATCAGAGATCAACCTGAATGGAGGCAGACATACACCATGGTACGTTCTGTTCAAAATGTAAACTGAGCAAAAGGCTGATCATGGTTACAGGGAGCTTTGAAGTGGGACCTCATCATTCTCTCCCTGTCTGAGAAAATCAACAAAATTACAGTGAATAACAACAGAAATCTAAAGTTTTACTCATCAGACCTTAAATTTCCATCAGGCTCAAAACACATCTCTTCTGAGTCTTTATTTTCCTCTGCTTTAGCCTCTCTCCAGCTACTTTAAATCTACCCCATCTCAGTCAGTTCTTCTGATCTGAGATGTCCAAAGACGTCTCTCAATACATTCTGCGCTTCATGTAGATCCGCTCAATAAAGTTTTCCAGCTCCTCCTCACTGCCAAGCTGAGGCACCAGCCCATCTTCCTCATAGTCATCTCCTGGTGTGTCTTGTGGATAGTAGTAAGGGGGTTGCCTGCCCCTTCTGGGTGTGATTATTGGTTTAGGAGGGGGCAGTGGTTGGTAGGTCCGTGGGTGAGGAAGGATATAGTTAGAGATATAAGGGGTGAGAGGCAAGCGAGGGGGTGGCTGCTGCCTCCAGCCCTGACCACGGTTCTTACTTCCACCCCTGTGCCTGCGCTTTGGGGCCTGGAGGTCAAGTTCCTGGGGGCTGAAGGGCCTGTCTCTGGAGAGAGAGGGCTTGCCATAATACTGTTTAGGATATGGGAAGTACACAGGGTAGTAGGCCCGATATGGCTTTTGGTAGTATGGATAGGAAGGAAAGGCTAAAAACTGCTTCTGAGGTTTATACCAGTAATCAGGCTGCTTCTGAGGCTTATACCAATAGTCCTGCTTGTATGACTTGATTTTGTCTTTGTGCCATTTCTTGTTGGATTTGTTGTACTTATAAGGGGCTTTCTTGGGGTTTTTGGAAGCTGTGTAGTGGTAAATAGGTGGGGCAGCCAGAGGAGGGGGTACCAGAGGTCTAAACCGTGGTGCAACAGGGTTGCTATTAATTGGCAGCTGCTGCAGCTCTTTCTTTTTCTTCTTTTTCTCTTCCACATCACTTATAATTTCAATCACATCATCAGCAGGCAGGTGCAGCTTGCTGCTGATTTCAATCAGCCTGTCAATCATTTGTTGGTCCAGGTCATCTTCATCAGGGAGGACTTCCTCTGATCGCTTGTCCTCTGCGGTGTTGCTGCTCTTCTGCCGAGGCTTCAGGTAGGATTGTTGCTTCTTTCCCATGTACTGCAGCACCATGTCAGAAGCTATGTCTGCCAGCCTCTGCTCTTCCTCCCTGGCTCGCTCTGCCTCCTCCTGCTGCCGGAGAACTTCCTGTTTCTCTGCACGTGCCCTAGCCTCCTCCTCCATGTGGGAGAGGCTCTCCTCTTCTTCTTCAATCTCCTCCTCTAACTCCTCTCCTTCATTCTCAAAGTCATCCATGAAGTTGCCCCCCTTTATTGGTCTGTTGCGAGACTGGTTCTCCTGCCAGTGCTGTTTCTTTCCAGCTTGTGCAAGCTGAGTGTTGTATGCCTTGTAGCCCTTCAGAGGAGGCAGAATCTCATTGTCTTGGAGACCCAAGTCAATGTTTTGGAAGTAGCCCCTAATTTTGCGTTGTAAAGAAGGATCCTCTCCCTGTAAGATGGAACTGGATTTGATCGTGTCTAGGGCACTTTCTAAATCATTTTCCTCCTGTTGCCCTTCTTCTTCCGCTTTCCTTCTTTCCTCACTTACACTATCAGAACCCAGATCCTCCGTAGACCACCTTTGATCCTCCTCTGGCCTTGTCTTATCCTCCTCTTCCTTTTCATTCATGTCATCCCTCTGAGCAGCTGTCAAATGGCCTAAAATTAGCTTTTCAATAGCCTTATCAGCCCCTTGCCCCTCTTGGTCCGCCTCCACCCCCCTTTCTTGCTCTGTCTGCTCTGCTCTTCTTATCTTGCTACCCTCCAAGCCTTCAGTGGAAGCTTGCATCTGACTCTGATCCTCTTCCCAGTCTCTGTTACTGCTCGCCTGGTTTTCACTTTCCCCTGGGTGGTCCAGGGACTCCAAAAGAATGGCGAGCACCTGTGCAGGATCCGTCATTTTCTCTAATTGATTATTTTGACCCAGGCCCTGGCCCTTGTCAGACCCAGAAAGACTCTGGGGTGCGGGTAAGCGAAAGGAGGCAAGGCTGTCCTCTTTACCGTCCGTCCGGGTGTGCCCATCCACCCCTCCCTCCCCTCCCTCGCCCCACGCAGGGGCAGCGCCAGCTAAATGTGGAGTGACAATGAGCAGGACCAATAGGATGAGGTGGGCTGTGGAAGGGGCGTGATGACAGGTCATGACCATGCAGAACTGGCAGGAGGTGGGTTAAGCACCTGAAGAAGAAGAAAGGAGGCAGAGAGAGGGGAAGAAAAGACACATGAGAAAAAATTCAAATGTCATCTGTTGCAGTTTTTCTCTGAAACTTTAATGGCAATGAGGATTATTTGAATAATATACAGCTTTCTTGTGTATTTGAATGAAACTGCAGTTGTAAAGAAATAAGAGGTATTTTATTGACTCAAAGATGCAAGAACACAAAGAAATGGGATTTAGAGAATCAATTTATCACGCAAAAACAAATTCCTCTTCACAGTGAGGTCATAAAGAAAAAAATATATATTGTAAGCATAATTTCAGTTTAATTCTTTTTTTGTGAACAAAACGCCAGGCAAAGCAGTAGTGGGTCATCACAAATACAAGAGCGTTTTTATAATTATTTTTTTCCACGCAAATTTTTCCTATTTAATTATTTTGTATCAATTAGATTATTTGGTGTTACTGTGTAACAGTAAATATGGACACGTGTAGATGGAGCTTGATTGCAAACCAGTCACTTTTCGTTGGAATTAATGCATAAATGTATTTTTACAAGGACGACAATCGTTTATGTAAATAATTTGCGTTTTGGACCTAAACACTGGCCATTTTTTTCCCTCTCTCTCTCAAACCGCGCGCTGACCCAGTCATTATCTTTACAGGGCGCGGATGTTTTATTTAAGAATGACTGGTGCTCTGGTATATTCCCTCAAGATCCTGATTTAACAGAGTGGATTGTTCGAAAATAAAATAAAAAAAAACACATCGAAGAACTGAAAGGTCTATTTCTTTGATAAAAGAAAAAAATCTCACCTCTTCCTCCAAGCCAATGCAATCAGGACGCGCACACCTTCCATCTTTTTGTGCTAGTTCTTCTAAATGAAATACAGAATACTCTAACTGATCCCAGGTTTGTCCCTGTTTTCGCAGTGGTTCTGGTTTTCCATGCGTCAAAAAGATTCGACAGGGGCGCTTGTATTAAATGGCACGCACTGCGAAGTCATGCGTAAAGCTTGTGGCTACGGCTGAGTTTTTTAACCCTACGGTCCCTGAGTGGTCCGGCCAAATTGTAAAGAGCTGGATGTTTAATTTAGGAGGAAAAAAAACCTTTATCGCAAGGGACAGGAGGAGCAACCAGTAGGACCACACGTCTTTGTCCTTGTGGGAACGTGCGTGTTTTCCTTAGTGACAGTGGGGGGGGACAGACAAGCGCAAAATTTCGCTACAAAGCTCAAATTTAAATGATTTCCACTTATCAAACTGGATCCGCCAGTTGCGAAAATACATTAATGGTAAGGCATCTGCCTTCTCTTTAAAGGTTTAATTGGGTTATAATAATCATAATAAAATAATAATTACGATAGACAAAACAGTTTAAAATGTGCTTTTAAAGCTATTTTTATATATCTTAAAAATATACACAATTTTGGTTATAGTGACATTAAAAAAATTAGGCGAATTATAGCAGGCGGTACGGGGAAGCTGCTGCACAGATATATGTCTTAAACATAAATATCTGCACTTGGCAGTGGATTAATTCATTTTTTAAAAATAAAAACAAAGTAAATTCAATTATTTTTTGGCTGGATTTACAGCGTTATTTGCTTACAGCCTTCATATTAATGCAACGATATAAACTTTTCTTTTAATTAATATGCTTCTTTAATTATTTTGGGGGGGAAAAACTAAATAGATCAAAGGGGAAATTCTTGAACATTGTAAACGCACACTCGATTATCTAAAGGTACTAAAGGTAATTTGTTAAATTTCGTTTAAAAAAAAACGAAGATAATGTTTGCTTATAATCAGACCATCAACAATCGCCCAGTTGCAGAGTATTAATTAATTCTAGCGATAAAAAGTTGCGATTTTAAAATAAATCCTGATATATTCCTGAAGCATTAAAACCTCTTCTTAAAGCTTCTTAATTTTCTATAGATTAAACGTGTAATCTGGCAACAGTTAGATAATTAACTGTTAGCAAATCTCATATCTGCTTAGATTTTCTTTGTGAATGATTCAAAATGAGTTTTCGTTTTACTTACCTGGAGTCCCACTTGGGGGTGGGGAAGTGGTGAAACTCGCAACGTACGGTAAAAGCCAAGAATATATCATGAATAGTGGATCATCTGAGAGAATTTCTGTTTTTCCCCCTCTCTCTTCAGCATGTGACCAACATCAAGACGAAAAAGGCCAAACTGACGTTCTTTTTTCTTTCTTTCTTTTTTTCTCCCCCTTTCTTTAGTTTTATGGCGTGTTTGTATCGCAGAAGTACTGGCGCTATTGTACAATTGAGTGAATGTTTTCAGCACCACGATCAGCGCAACTTTATTGTATATACCCTCCTTGGACCACGTGATCCCCCACCGCCACCCCCCAGCTGCAGGCAGTGCTGACGTCACTTCCATTGATAAGAGTGTTGGTGGGGAGATGGCACTGTGAGTCTAGGCTGGCCCCAGCTGATGAATGAACGGAAATGGCATGAATGAAATAGTACTTTCCTGAATGGAAAGGGAAAATTGTAGTGATAGAGCTGGTGCAAAGTAATTTTCCTTCGTACACATTAAAGGTTAGTGTGTTGCAACTTCCTCCCTTGCTTCATCTTGTCTCTGCCTCAGCTCCTTACTAATTCAGGCAAGAAAAAAAAACAAAACAAAACATAATGACCTGTTCACAGGCAACCAATTAAGGTAATTTGGTAGGGTTTTCCGAAGAAATCGATGACTTCTGCAGCTTCAGATAGAAAATGGGTGCACTCTAGATGTCCATTTCTCCAGCATGCTGCGTTTTGTTTGAGGTGGCCCCAAGACACTGTGGTTGCATGGCTCATGTGCTATGGGAGCAGCCTTGATTTGCCACTCAATTTGTGCCCAATTGCCAGGGACTGCATAATTTCCCACCCTGTGTCCCAATATTTCTGGCTGCTCTCCCTCTGTCAGAGGCACACTGTGCCTCATCTGCATTCCCTTTCACACCACAAGTCAATGACTATTTGTACTTGAATCAATAACACTTATAATAAGGGCAAGTAAATGTTAAAGTAATGTATGATGATTACATGCATGAATGAAAACAGAATGCATGAAGAATTGCTCTGAGTATGAGCATATGAGACTACCATACATGAATTTTTATACCATCAAAAACCCTATTACAAACATTAAAAATAGCAAAAGAAAAATGTCAAACAGTGCATTTGGTGAGCCCCTTGACTTCAGTCTCATTATCTCTTGAAAATATAGCTATATTTAAATCAGTGGAAGACTGGAGAGACATGTTAAAGACATAATTGACAGAACTGTCATGCTTGAGGATGTGTACTGAGAAAAATATAGCTCCCAAAATATTGCTCACACTCACTTAGTCTGAGATTGCTGGAAAAGGAGAACATTCTTATTCACTTGCTTGGGTAGGTGTAGAATGTACCAAAGCTTAGTCCCTGCCTCAGGGGCACAGATAAGAATGTTTTCTAAGCCCAGTCTTTCAGCAAGCTTTGTTTCTAAAAGTTTTAGGGTAAAATAACAGGCATTATTGCTGCTCTAGGCATGAACCAAATTAAATATGATCATAAAAAATACATTTGAGTTTGTGCTTATATTTACTGTATATATTCTGGAGTATATCACAGAACAATAGTCCATTTTGTGGGTAAGTTGGGAGACTACAAAAAAAGGAAAAATATAAAGTTATATACAGCTCTCTGGTGTCTACTTTATGCATCTTGTCCAACCTCCTGTGTCCTCTAGCGAGGAGCAACTCTGAAGTATTTCCAGTCGTGAGAATGAGCATTTCCAGCCGTGAAGTGCATGTGTGGACAAGCAGCTGCATAGAAAAATGTTTATGTCAGAAACTGACCCTCTGAGTTACTTTCCACCAAAATTCATTTGGGAGGTTTCTCCACAAAATAATGCTTTAGAATCAAAACAGATGTTTATACCCTGATTCTTCTGGTCTATCTTGTCAGAATTCTGTAACCATTTGCACCATAAAAAAAAGTCTCATAACCCAATTTAAATCCAGTCACACAAATTGCTTCACATTCTTACATATACCTTTAATCTGTATTAAAGGTATGCATTTTTTGTCTCCGTTGGAGAAACCAGTTAACCAAATTATCAATCAGATGAAGTTAAATAGTTATTGGTAAGACGTCTAACAGGAATTTATGTATTACTTCATGATTTGTAAAGTCATCATTACTCATGCATTACTTACACATTATTTTAGTGTGCCATTTTCTACCCATACTCTTAAACTGCACTGTAAACTAAAAGCAAATTCTAAATGACTGATTTTGGTTGTAATTCTCATCATTATCAATACTAAGGCACAGAAAAAAAATCAGCTGCTTTGCTGAAGCGTAGCAGTATAGAACTGCCTGAAGGGTTTAAACCTCTCGCATCCTGCCTGACACATCTCGATAAAAATAAAAGGTTTCCTTTAAATAAACAACTCTGGGTTGTGCAGGGATGCTTTTATTACTCACTAAAGAATTCACATATATATATATTTTTTTTTCGTCTTCCCTTTTGCTCAATTTGTTAGAAAATAAAAAAACAGCTTCCACCTCCACTGCCAACCAGTCATACCCAAGGTCTGGCAAAATGGCACCGTTTTTGTGCTCAAGGTAAAAAAATAAATAAATTTACAATTATTTCTGTTGTTCAGCTTTCTAGTGCTCGAGTTAAAGTAAGACACTGTACTGTCATTACAGGCATCCATGCACTTGATAATGTAGAAACAAGCTTATTCATAATGTTCAATCCGAGCTCATTTCCATACACTTCATTTGTCATTGCCAAGCTCCCGCTCTGGCCTTGTGTGTCACTAAATTCAGCTGTCAAAACGCCCTCAAAACGAATTCTTTTCTCACTGACTCATGGCTTTAACATCCAGGTGTGAGCTGTATTTCTGGGTGCATTCTTTCTGCATGTTTATATAATATTATGAGTTATTTTTTTGCACTTTGTGTACAGGTAATCACAGACAGGGATTCAGTTTTATCAGTGTTCAAAGGTTAATTGGATATTAGCTGCAGAGCAGTCACATAAGGACATCTTTGTTGAGCAATTTTTATTCAATATTTATGAATATTTATGGCTGCAAATTGGTAAAGCCGTTTGCAGCCATAAAGACCTGTCAAACTAGAATCAGTGCTGACTTTAGGGGATGCAACATCTAGTCATTTAAAGCACCAACCTGATTAAAATAGATTGAAATTTTTTACACCTTTAATCTGATGAGATGAATAGAACACACAGATGAGACCTCATCTTTGTGATGCAATGATTGTCCTGTGTTTGTGTGAAGCGGAAGCATCAGAAATGGAAACATACTTGCTACCTGTAGACTAAAATGGAGCTTCATTTGTTCTGATGCATAGTTTTGCTTCATCTCTGTGTGCAAATATGTGGTTTGTGTCAGCAGATGAGATATGTACACATCAAAAAGACACATAATTTGTAACACTGCCTTGAGGCACCACATAACCCCTGTTTGATTAGATTCTGCACGAGGGACTGTTTGTTGCAGAATGCGAACTATTTGCAAAGCGGTCATGTTTCTGTGTGCATATATGTGTGCATGTGTGTGCGCGTCTTTGTTGAAATCCTTGATGGTGGCAGCAAACTCAGAGAGGTAAGCATGGAGCTGGAGGGCAGATGCTGATATAACGGTCTGGCATTATCAACTGCCACTCAGTATTAGTTGGCCCCTTACCCTCACTCCATGTCCGCACCCCCGCACTGACTCACACTCTACTGCCTGCTCGGCCACTCACAGTTTAACCACGCTTGCATTTAATCAAATACACACACTGGAGAACACATACACCTCACAGCAATGGTTCCATTTCTCTCTTTGTTTTGTGCTTTCTATCTCTCACACAAAGATAAATGCTTCTTCTCTCTTATAGTAATGTACATTAGAGACAAATGAACCTTTGCAGGGGGTTGGGGCATACTGTCAGGGATGGTTCCCTGTATAAACTGCTAAGACAAGTGGCGATGACTACATGTGGATGGCCTATTGTTCCATTTAATTAACTTTTTCTCTCACATTGTTGGTATTGGGCTGAGCAGGGTTGCAGGGTCTTGAGGCACAGCTAAAAAATCGACACGCTTCAAACACTGAGAGACAGAAAAAGATGAATGGTGGCATTCTGGCCATAATTATGGTAATGCAGGCTGGGGATCTCTTAGCAAGTCTGCTAATGCAGCTCCCTCGCTCAGCACAGCAAAGGGTCTGTACCTGGAAGTAATAAAATAGAGCTCATGATTAACAGAAGCTTTTTCCGCCCACACCACTTTCTCAGAGGAGGGAAGGACAAGTAATTGCACCATAAGGTTCCTACAATACAATGCATAGCTGGGACTTGATGATGTGTGCAGGACTCTAGCGCCCACATGATAATCTACAGTATGGCTCCATCTGGATTTTTTTTGTTGTTGTTTTTCTTTTCATTAATGCCTGACAATAGTTTGGATTTACTGAACGCTATATCAACCTATTATCATTTTCTATATGAAGACAAAAATTGTTTTATTGTTAATTTGTTATAAAAAGCAAATACACAATATGTTTAATAGTGTATTCATTTATAAAGTTTTTTTCTAGTTTTGTGACCCCTTAAGGACAAATCATAACAAATCGTAACTAATTTCTATTGCAAGCTAGTAAAGCAGAATGAGCAACTATTCTGCTTTACTAAAATGATATATTTATAGGTAACCACTGGGTCACACCTAGGTGTTGGAGCAGTCAGCCTTTCGCCAGATGTGGGTGCTGACAAGACTTCAAGGCGGTTGGAGAAAAAAAGGCTGAGGCCCTCTTCTTAAGGCTGACCATTTCAGACCAAAGCGGGTGTTTCAGTGTTGAGCTCAAGGAGCCCGGAGTGAGGTGTTGGGGTCCCAGGGCACTGTATTCAGTGGAGGCACCTTTAGTGAAGTGATGTGCATGGACTACTGGTGGCTCGAGTTTAATAGCATATTCAGCATTGCATCTTTGGGCTTCAGTTCATCAGCGAGCTTACGGATATCTTCGTTGAGTTTGGTGATCTGCTTGTTAGTTTGTAAATTCCAGTTCGTCTTTGGGAGGCAGACTACAAAGACAAAAAAAGCTAATAAAAAACAACAAAATGTTAAAAACAATAAGAACTGCCACATTTAGTAACAGCATTTCACCCGCATCAGGGAAAATGCCATGCATGCTGAGCCACCACGAATATATGCCCTAAATTGTGTGGCCCATCCTTCTTGGTTCTTTAAACCTTTTGAATGCACTGCGCACTATCAAACCATCTGAATGAAACACTGTCCCCTCATAAGTAATGTATGGTGGACTAACACACCCATCCACCTTTATAAATATGGTCTTATAAGTAATATTTAAATCTATAACCCAACATAAATGATGCTAAGAGCAGCACTTGACTGGCCACACCTATTAGGCTTATAAAGACTTATGGTGGGAAGTCTTATGACCCTCTTTGAAAATGGATTCTGAGGTGATTGTTGTCGCAGTCTCATTGTCTGCTATTCAGAAACTATTTACCCCGTTGAATATTAGCTGTAAAACGTGCATTGCAACCTTTGAGAAACTGGTGGTGTCAGTGACAGATGGTGTTGGAGGCCAGAAGCAGGCAATGAATTTGAGGTTGATGAGGCGACTCATATCAGGGCATGCGACATCAGTGCTCATCATCAATCTCTTCCCCTCTCTCCTGTAGACACCTGGCACATGCATCAGCAAACACACTGCTCAAAGTGAATTGAACCCTACCCTGACAAAAACACACACAGACTGCAGTACAAGGCCTCATGACAAGACTCTCGGCCTCCAGCTAAATGCCTCTAATGCAATACAGAAGAACGTAGCATGGGACTTTATTAGAAGACCAGCTTGCACATTGTTTGTGATCACTGCACCATAAAGCACAGATAGCAAAACCATGCACTTTTTGCAGACCTTCATTATAATGTCCCCATTTTTTATGCGTTTCATTCTTTTTGATCAAGGACACTGTGTTTGGCCACAAAAGTTAGGCATGACACTAAGTTGTCTCACACCTCCTAACCATGCATCCTAAAAACTTTAAAAGCATTACTTCAATCTTAACCCTTTGAACCACGTGTCTATTTTTTAGGCCTGTGCTTGACTGATATTAACAAAATGAGGATATTTATGCAATCAGAAGGTCCATTTGAATACTTTTGAAATCATAATAAAGGGAACACTTGTGAGACTTGATGATATATGTAAATTTTAGTATATGTATTACTGGTGAAGAATAAAAGAAGATGGCATATTGCACAAATGAAAAAGGTTTCAGGCTTGCCTAAAAAAACAAAACAAAAAAAACAACAAGTTAAAGTGCACAGTTCAGGGGAAAATTGTAAGGTGAAATTTTATGGCTATTTTCCACAGTTTGGCATCATCTGTTCTTAAGGTCCTTTAATTCAGAGGCGTCGGGTTTTAAAAAGTTAATTATTCTTAAGAAAATATGCTCACGACATTAAGATGCCATGTTCTAAAAAACTAGGACATTTATTCAGTCTTATCCTATTTTAACAGGGACTCATATTAATTTAAGCAGCTGTACTGCAGCCAACATCAGAATGTGTTGTTCACAGGCAATTTGTAACAGTCCAGTACTGAAAGAAAACCATCTTTGTTGAAACACTAGTATTTTGGGTAAAGGTACATGCTGGTAGTGCAACCAAGTTACTTCCAGAAAAATTAAAACTGTGTTGTCATTACAGTTACTTATACAGTGACACACTTGACAAATTGCTTAACAATTTGCTTGTGTTACTCAGAATGTCATTTTAGAAGACTTAATCTTAAAACCTCTTAGATTGGGTAAACGATACGTCTTGCAAATCTTCAAAATCATTTTTCAGCTTAACAGAGCCTTTTTATGCACAAAGACCAAATAGGATTTTTACCATCAGCTATTTCCCTATCTCAAAGGTACAACAATGTTTCCACAGCTGCTGTATTAACACAATTGTAATTGTATGATCAAAAAAAAATAAAATCACCCTTAAACAAAATTTGAACAGACTTGCAAAGTATTGTTAATTTTTACTAAATTCCTGGTTGTTTGTTTATATGTACTATAGTGCAGACAAACTGGCAAAGGCTGCATTACAAATATACCTTGAGGCAAACAAACAAAAGAAAAAGAAGAGTCCTCCAAAACTCCTTTTTGAAATAAAAAATTGTTATCGGTTATCAGCGCACCACCTGACTGGAAGGGAAGTAATTTGAAAGCTGTTTGAAATGCAGTAATTTGCCAGTGTGACTCATTGCCGACACCTACAGCGACAAAAACCTCTGATCCTCCAAAGGAAGAACTGGGTAACATAACCATGTGTGTGTATGTGTGTGTTTAAGGATGTGTATGTGTAAGTAAACTAAAAAGCTGGCCTTTAAGGTTAGCAAATAGAAAGCTATAGAAGCATATATATTCAGTCATATAATTATGGATCAAATATCTCCTACATTTTGTGGGAAATATTTTCATATCCTGCTTGGAGCTCCACTTATTGGCCTTTAATTAATATTATTAAAATATGAGTCTTTTGTTATTGATTACGCAGACTTTAATGCCTGTGTCTGTAAATGTAAACAGCCACTGATGATTCTGTCCACATTTAAATTCAGCACAAAATGTTAAAAAAAAAAAAAAAAAAAAATCCCTGTGGGTTTTAAAGGATTTCAGAGGTTGGTGATATAAATCCAACCGCCTGCATTCTGATATAGGCAGGACGAGATTGTCCAGTTAATATAATTTTGACGACAGCCTGATGGTATCGAAACAAACAGGGCACACTCACTTGAGATGTCAGGAAGAAGAAAATTATCATGATTAATATGGGGTTACAGCTAGGCAGGAATGTAATCAGTCTCTCACTTGGTAATAATTATCTTTCTGTGATTAATTTTGGTTCCAGATCTAAAAGAAGATATCAAGCTTCATTATGCTAGGTAAAGACCTTAAACAAGACTTTCAATCACAGATCCTGTATAAGGACAATGATCAGGAACTAGATTTAGCAACTAACACATAGTAATGATGATGTTAGCCATGACTTCAGATCTTTTGACAACAGGCATATGGGGAATTAGACTACAGCACTGTTCCTGCTGCAAGTCAGACTGACAATCATATAGAAGAAATTACACTTGGCTACATGTCTGCAGTTACTTGGTAAGGATCTCATTTCAAAATGTATTACCAATACTTTATTGTTTATTCACCTGTGGAAGAAACAGATCCCCTATTATACATCCCTTTTAAAAAGAAAAATGCTGTTATAATACTCCAAAATTTACAATAAATTCTGTTTGGACATGGTTTGATAAGCTAAAAAGCACAAACATTAAGTAGGCCTTTTGTTTACCATCCAGGGCTATGCAAACAAAAATTTGTTGAGTGCAACTAACTTTTTTTCTTTGTGGTGTGCACCTAACATTTCTCAGGTCTTGGTGAATGGCTTTGATTATCTCTGAATGTTTGTCTGCGTACTCTGTGTCTCTGAGGCTGTGTCCGAATGTGCACCCTACTCCCTACATAGTGCCCTATTTAGGAGTCACGCCATTTTGTAGGGGTGTCCGAATGTCCAGAGAGAAAAGAGTAGTGCACTCAAAATTACCCACAATGCATCTTGAAAAGTAGTGAGCATCGATGGTCACTAGACGGGTCAATATAGACCACA
>JBAMHW010000017.1:11038207-11058343 GCA_037177495.1 Rhadinocentrus ornatus
AAATAATGTTATTTAAACACTGCTTGAAGCACTTCTGGTTGAGATGCAACCTGTATTTTGCTGCCTTGTACCTGTGAAAATTGCAATGACAATAAAGTTGAATCTGAATCTGACTCAATACGGTACCCCACATAAAAGTGTCATAAAAATCTTAAACCAAATTTTTTTTTCATTTTTTTACATCAGATATTTCCAATAACTTCAGTCCTAAGCATATACATAGTTTTATGCATTATATTTTTAGAATTTTTTTATGTTTTTATGCCCATTTGTCATAAAACCCTGATTATTTCAAGGAGACAAACATAAAATATGAATTTCTTCTGTAACTCCTCAGAAAAAAGGTTAAAAAAAATTATCAGTGGTTATAGTGTGGCCCTCTAGCCCATCCGTAAGCTCAACTACAACCTGCATGCTTTGGTTGTACTCCCTCTGTGCTCCAACAGACTTCCCTGTGTACACGTGGAACCTCCAAGCATATGAGGTCTCCACATCAGAAAAAGCCAAGATTTCCAATCCGTATTTCCCAGGTTTGGAGGGCATATATTGTCTGAATGTTTCAATGCAGATATCCCGACCTGTGTTGAACAGCTTGGGGAGGCGGCCACACCATCTGCTCCATATCTCCTTGATTGGGGTCAGTTTGTCTCTTCTATGGCGGTCTGTTCGGCACAGTCAGTCATCAAAACGCAGGGCCAGGTTTATCTCAGAAAATCTCCATTATATTAACCATCTGACCTAAAACCTGTTATCTCTGTATTTTGAAGTTAAATGTGTAGATTTATTAGGTATTTTTGAGAAAAACATCATCACGTCAAAGTAGGGCTGGACAATATGGCCAAAACTTGTATCACGATATATTTCTTAATTTCGGTCGATGCGATATAATTCCAATATCGATATTAACAAAATAAAATCCTCAGAAAAAGTGCCAAAAATGCCACAACAGATGTAAAACTAAAAATGATTTAGCCAAGTCTATGAAACTCCTCCAGTATTACATTTTAGAAATAAAAACTGTACAATAAATAATGTTCACCTTTTATTATCTCTTCACTCTTCATTAATAGACAAAATCTGAAGGTAAGTCAGTGAGGGATCAGCCAACAGCAGTTTTGTACGTTTCATTTTAAGCCTGGTGATGAAACAGAGCTGATCTCCTGCTCTGATGCAGTCAGGACCAAGTCTCGTATGAGTGCTTTTGGACGGGGGAGGGGCCTGACAGCACCCGATCCTCATTGAGAAAAATAAACTACGTTCATTTACGTCATACTCCAAAAGTCTCCAATAAACCAGAAAAAGTCGCATGATCTGTTGCTAGTCGCTTAAAAAATAAACGAGGGGAGTGAAAACGAACAGGACAAAGTCGCTAAGTTGGCGACACTGAGCCAAACCACTTCCCTACCACAGAGTTAGTCTTTCCTCTCTTATCAACTACTCTGTCTGCTTTCTCTTCGCTTGTAGAAGCTTGTTCAGTCACGGTTGCATTACAGACATGAGCACTCGTTTTGTAGCTAAAACTAGCAGCGTTGGAGCTTAGCCTAGCCTAGCCTAGCCTTCTACCTTCCACTGAGCACAGCCAATTGCTGCTGGGCTATTTTTTTTTTTACACTGCTGCTGGGATTGGTCGGGGCTCATTGATCTGTGGTGTACGTCATCACTTACGTAGCCAATGTGTTGCAGCTCTTTTTGTTCGGCTTGAACAGCAGTCAGTGTAATCTTATACTATATGTATATCGAAATATCGGAAATTTGTTCAAAACTCATATTACCGTTATTGAATAAAAGTCTATTGCGATATATATTGATATTGAATTATTGTCCAGCCCTACGTCAAAGTAACAGTATATACAAAATATGTGGTTATAATGGGAGTCAATGTGACCAAATCGGTACCGAACGCAAAGAACGTTTGTCTTGTACGTATCTCCTGTTCTATACATCTTAGAAAAAAAAGTGATCATGGAATTATAAACATAATAATATAAGAAATATCCTTGCCAAGTTTAATACAATTAGCATCTAAATTGAATGAGATATTCAACTGAATATTCTAAAAGTACACGTTTGGTACACAAAGGTGGGTTAAGGTAAGTCCCAGAGTCCAGATGACATCCCTTGTTTGTCTGTGTATGGTCTTCTCTTCCTGTTTTTCAGAACACAAGCGGATGTGGTTGGCAGGACCAGTAAATGCAGCTGGCCAGTGACTGCAGATGGCCCTATTCTTACAGCTCCAGCATTGGACAGCAAAACTGTGTATAGCCAGAGGGAGACAATAAAAATGGGTTCAGGGGATCAGGGGACATAGCCCTTCAGCAGAGTTCAGACTGAATTTTTTTCTGGTAAGATTTCCCAAATCTTATTTTCCTTTACTGATTAGAATAGAATTTAACTTTATTGATTTAATTACTAATAATTATTATGGCAGTTACTTTTTAGAAAAACAATCCTAAATCAATACAGAGGAGGCATATTTGAGATGTTTTTTAATTATAATTAAAATAATATCTGTGTAAATTTCTATGTAAAAGTTTGTCATTGCTCACATCTCCAAAATATGATCACCCTACAGATGAGGAGACTTCACTGCCACCAGAAAAGAGCGGTCGACTTGAGACACAGACTGGACCCATAGAGAAGGCAAACATCAGTGTTGAGTGAAGAACAGGTCGGCAGGCCTCTCGATCGCAGCTCAATAGAATCGCATGCCACAGATGGAGAGGCAACAGTTTTGGTCAGAAGAACGGTGTCGAGTCGCTCTCAGAGCTTCCTCACTTTCGTCACTCTTGACATGCTTTGAACTATTCAGGAGTGGACTGTTTAGCATGGACGGCAGACACAGCATGACAGTTGGTTCATGGCCCTCCCTGAACTAATGACATTTATCGCCATCCTCCTCTTGTGGGGATTGATAAAACTTCCATCGCTGCATGACGCATGGTCGACAAAACTGGGACACCCACTGATCATTGGCATTATGGCCAGAAAACTTTTTTAAGAAATCATGCGATACCTACACTTCGATGACCTGAACATGTGCAGTTATTGAGGAGGGACTGACAGGTTTGCTGTGGTCTCTGATGCTTGGGGGTCTTTCATTGACAACTGCATCACATCCTACTACCCAGACAGGTACATCCCCATTGACGAGCAACTTTTCCCAACAAAGACACGCTACTGTTTCTTGCAAAACATTGCAACAAAACCCAACAAGTTTGGCATCAAGTTTTGGGTGGCATGTGACTTGAGATCCCAGTATGTGGGCAATGTCATCCCATATCTTGGCAAGGAGCCAAGGAAAATCCGAAAATGCCAAGGACTATCTGAAAATGAAAACAAAAAAACAAAACAAGGACAGGACACTATCTCTGCACATGAGATTTAATTAGCCTAAATGCATCGGGTATTTTTATTCTCTATCACTTTATCCAAATGCTGCACAGATTTGTGCATATGTATATTTTCTTGCAATAATTTTGAAGAAAAAAAGTCTTGTGAATCTTATGTATCAGCAAGAAATCTCAGCAATCTCATTCAAGTAAAGTAATTGTGCCACACTTTTGTGAAGATTTCATCAATATCTATCCAGACATTTTCAGTTTTGTTTCCTTCTGTCTTTAGGACATGTTGATGTGTTTCGAACATGTCTTTCTAATAAAACGAGCAAATAATTTCTCCCTCGTAATAATCTCAACTGTAGCAGAAAATTTTACTTTATTTGAAATTAGTACAAAAAAATCTGACTTGAAAATCATGATACAAACAATATCTAATGGAGTGAATGCAAATTTTTCGATGCTAACAAAGTTTTGCTTGCAACCCCTCAGGAAAACATAATGACGTGACAAAATATTGTATACTAGTTCTAAACCTCTGCATGTCTCTTGTTCGGGTCATGTTGTTTTAATATGTCAATAGTCATCTGTTGTCACAACCTTTTTGAATGAAATTGCTAATAAATGTAATATATTCAATATTTTGTTCAGTTTTTTGTGTTTTGTGGAAAACCTGAAAAAATGGCATAGGCCATTATTTTACAAAGGTGACCATTTGCAGACAAAATTACAGAGGGAAGAAAATACCTTATGCAGGGATATTCCCTGCGTGGAAATTCTACCCCATACAACATCCTCATAACGAAAGAAAGTTCGTGAAGAGCTCTCCTGTGGTCGTCTCAAATGTGCTAATCAAAGAAGCGTCTGCTCTCCTCGACCCTCCTTGAAGGACAACTCATCTCAGGTACCTTTGACAGGCACGGGGCTTGCTCATGGTGGCGGGAAGGGTGATAGAAAGTTCCACCCCAAAAATATTTATGGTGAACAGAGAGGAACTACCAGTTAAGAACATAAAGCTCCCACAGAATGATTCCCAAATCGATATTGCACTGTGGAGGGAGGCTGCTCTTTTCAACAAAGAAAATGGGAAAGACATTTCCCTTACCTATCTCAGCTACACCAAAACCAGAAAGAGACTGCAGTCAACAGTAAACACATGGATTGTGAATTTAAGTGCGCCAGTTGATGCCACGGCTGTCAAAGTCATTGGGGTCATGGAATCAAACAATGAAGGAGGGGGGGTTCATTGAGACTGTGGCAGCCTCTAAAGGAGCACCTTTTCAAAGGGGACTTGTTTGTTGACATTCTAATAAATGATAACAAAGTTGTGAAAATGGAACGGGTGGAGAAACTGTCAGAGCCCTCAATGTGTTCAACCTCACCTTCCACTAATTAATTATTTTTTTGTTTTTATTTTTGGTCTGCAGTGTTTAGAAATGTTGCCATTGCAGAAATGTTGTCATTGCAGAAGAAGAATAAAGTGGCAATGGTGACAGTATTGTCAAAATTTCCCTTTTGAAAAAATTGCAGACAAAATTATAGAGGGGAGAAATTACCTCATGTGGGGATATTTCCTGCATGGAAACTCTACATCATACAACATCCTCATAAATGAAAGAAACTGGGTTCATGAGGAGCTCTCCTGTGGTCATCTCAAAGGAACTAATCAAAGAAGCGGCTGCTCTCATCAACCCCCATTCAAGGACAACTCATCTCAGGAACCTTGATCAGACACGGGGCTTGCTCACGGTGAAGGGAAGGCTGATTGAAAGTTCCACCGTAAAAGAATTTATGGTGAACAGAGAGGAACTACCGGTCAAGAACATAAAGCTGCAGCAGGACAATTTCCAAAATGATATTGCACTGTGGAGGGAGGCTGCACCAAAACTAGATTTAGACTGCAGTCAACAGCAAACACAGAGATTGTGAATTTAAGAGTGCCAGTTGATGCCATGGCTGTCATGGATAGTCATGGAATCAAACAAAGAAGGGACTTGTTTGTTAACATTCTCATAAATAGTAACAAAGTTGTGAAAATAGAACAGGTGGAGAAACTGTCAGAGCCCTCAATGTGTTCAACATCAACTTCCACTAATTAATTATTTTTTGTTTTGTTTGGTCTGTAGTGTTTAGAAATGTTGCCATTGCAGAAATGTTGTCATATGCATGGATATGAGGACATCTCCCACAGGTGTGCTTTAACACCCAAACTTTACTGGTGAGAGGGTTCCCCACCCACATTTAAAAAAACCAAACCTTTTCACATAGTTTGCACAAACTGCTCTGATCGTCTGCACTCTGCGCAGCGTGGCAGCCTTCTCCCCGCCCACTCCCGTTGTGAATCATGAAGGTTGTCATTGATCAGCTGATCGGCTTTTCTGTCACTGTACCGTCTCTCTTGTTGCGTTTGTTTATAGCTGTTTTATAGCTGAAATGGGGGAAACAAGAGGTTCATGGTTCACACTGACACATATTTACCCAAAAGTATTGTTCTTGGGCGAGCTAGCTAAAGTAAGCAATATTTATTAGTCCCATGTCAATCAGATCCATGTCACTGTCACTGAAACAAGGGGATGTCTTTACTAAATCATTGGTGCTGTGTAGATGTTGGCGACACAGGTCTGATCAATTAGGAGCCAATAATAATAATGAATTTGATTTATATAGCATTTTTCAAGGCATCCATATGTTGCAGAGGTGATTAGTGAGTTTATTTTAGTTTAAATCCTTGTGTATTTTATGATGGAATGGTAAATAAAATGTGCTGTTTTTTTGTTTGTTTTTTTAATCTGTCTGTCTAGGTGGTTAATTTGAGTGTTAATTGTTCTTTTACTTTACTGGAGGGTAGATTGTCGCCCTCTAGTTGGTGTTGTCACTCTGAGGTTAAATTAAAATCGAACTACCTCGCGCTCTACCAATATTTACGTGTGCTAACTCTACTGAGTTGGTATAACCCATAGACTGTGTATAAAAGATGGACGTAGCCCCCAAGATGTCACCCGTAGGTTTCTGAAGAGCTGAATTGAACCTCACTGGGCGGTTCCCACCGTCGCCATCTTGGCAGCGTCACGCATGTCCTCATTCCCGGAAAATCCAAAAATGGGCAAAGACTGTGAAGATGGGAGTGGATTTTTGACACCCATCAAACTCCGAGCTGCCTGGAGCTAAGCGCTAACCAAGCTAACCCAAAGCTAATGTTAGCTAACCAGCTAACGGAGGTAGGTGGGCTCAAGCTAAGGCGCGCTGTTAGCCGGCTAATTATTGGATACCTGTCAATCAAAATGACACGCCCTTAATTATGCCGATTTTCAAGATTTAATAACATCCAAACAGATTAGTTAATTCACCCCCCTCACAGTTGTCATGAAGGTAAACTTGACCTATTATTCCTAAAATGTGTTTTTGTACCAGACTATAAACATGTTTATTCCTGCTGTGAAGTCTATGGGGATTGACTCTGTTTTGGAGCCAGCCCCTTGCAGATGAGGGGTAAACTGCAATGTTTTGTACTTCCGCATAGGCTGCACATTTTACCGGGGGAGGTTGCCGCTTGGTATAACTGCTGCCTTCAACAAATGATCAGATCAATAACTGTCGTCAGGGGTAGAAAAGATTGGTAGCATGCTGTCGTCAGACATTAGAAATATGATCGAATAACTTCATACTTAAATCTGTACAAAATAGCCTCTGCCTGCACCAGTACTGTGGCGTCATTGGCTGCCATTATTCAGCTCTGGAAAACTACGCTAACAAAATGCCGTTTGTTTAGTGCACGTAGTGTTCAACTAGTTCAGGGTCTGCACACTTCGAAGTGCATACGTCATCGCGGTGCACCAAGCACTGTCTCAACTCACAGAATTTGAAGGACCCTCTGAATTCACCCTTCAAATCAGCACTTTGTTTCGCCTCATACGAAGGCTGCTGGTAATACATCCTTCGTGGCCTCTTTTCTTCCACAATTCATTGGGCACAAGACCTCAGAAGAGTATCAGGTTTCAATAAAGTTTTGTTTAAAAAAAAGTAGTTTTTGTTTAACTACACTCAAAAAAGTTTTTGCTGAAATTTTACTGTCAGTGCACTATGTACTTAAACATAATGTTCGAAGTATAGAAGTGATTCAGACACACTTGTGCAGCAGCTGATTCCTCCCTCTCCTCTCGGCTGTTGGTGATCAGCTGATCGGCTTTTCTCTCTTGTTGCTTTTATTAATCTTTCAGCTGAGAAGGAGGAAACTAGTGGTTCATGGTTCAAGTTTAATGTTCATTTAACATTAAATATTTGTAAGCATTGGCTTGTTCTGTTGATACAACACACAGGCAAATTTCAGACATCGCGAATGGGGATTGATCATGATTAATTAATTTGTAAACTGTGATTAATCATGATTAATAATTCATAAGCTGTGATTATTCTGTTTAAAAATGTTAATAATTTGACAGTCCTAATAGATTAATGAGGTTAAATGTAACATTTGTTTGTAAAATATTAATATTTGTGCATGTTTGTAATTTGTGCATGAGTAATTTCTTTGTGTGTATTTCTAGATATTTCTGTTAACTTGAATTATACATTTACAAGTAACCAAAATTACACACAACATGCAAACCATGTCTTACACATACAACTACCCAAAGTTCAACACAAATTAGTTTATACAGTTTGTAAATCATGTATTACACACACACAAATACACAATGATTTTGAGTCAATTTTATCTCCATAAACCACTACCTTACTTTATGTTTCTTCCCCTGAAAACAGCATGAAAGTTAGAGTCAATGTATTAATGACACAAAATGATGTACAAATCTATCCATCACCCCACCCAATAGTCTGTAACAAATAAATTAGTGCATTTGTAGATCCTGTATTTGAATTTACACATGAAACAAAAATGTTCTTTGACCCATAACCTGAGCTGATCAGGATTTCCAAAACATTAAGAACCCTGTGAACGCTATTTGAAATAAACATTTAAAACAAATACATCATTGTGCAGCCTGCAATATGCAACCGAGCTCAGAAGAGTACGTTTTAGCTTTCATTAAAGTTTTGCAAAAAGTTTTTAAACTACGCTTAAGTAGAAACGTTACAAAATCAAGTATATTTTGTTAAATGGTGACATTAAATTCTGTAATATTTGATTTTGGTTGGAAAACCACAGAGTCTCAGACGCTGTGTTTTTGTTTTTTATTACTGTTAGTCTTACAGGTCAGTGTTATGAGGTATCAGAAGACTTTGAAGAGATTTGCAAAAGACTCTAGAAAACTGCCAGCTCACACCTGCTCACATCTAAAGACAAATGTTTAGAGTTTTAAGTCTTAGCCTCGTCTCAGACTGAGATTTAACAAAGACTGTGAATCATTATTTATTGTTTGGCAATTCGGGGAGTCGCATATGATTGGTTAAGGAAGTAAAGAACCACCAAAGTTATTCCATCACGTAACTCTTATTTTGAAATGACAAAAGCTTAAGAAATTGTTGATGTAGAGGACAGATTGTTTATAGGGAAGCTTCCTTTTATCACTCGCAACAAATGAGAACATTTTAAATTATTTTTACTGAAAACTTCCTAATTATTTAGCCTTTAACGTGCACTGAGTAATTTCAGAGGTTTAAGTGATTCAACATCCTATGTTTTTGCCACGGGAAATTCTTGTTGGCTAGGTAGGCTGCCCCTATTTCACAAATGTTAAGCGGACTTTGAAGTGTGTAGACTACAGAGAACAATCAGACCCTAAATTAGGACACATTGCATGACGTAAAAATTTTGCTGAAATATATTAATTGAAATATAATGTTGAGTCAACATATAAAAAATTGCAGATCAATAAACTGTTAAAAAAGGGTTGATGTGTGAATAATAAAACAATGTTGAAAGATCAACTATGAATCAAATTTCCCCCTAGGTTGCTGTAAGTCGTGTTTGCGCATGCAAAGATGGCCATACAGCAAATTGTGTAGCTTGGGGCGGGCAGTGATGGAATGAAGTTTGTTTTCGAAGTTTAAGTTTGATAGCAGCCTGTTTGCGCTTGCCAAACGGGCCATAGAACAAATCGGGCATCTATGGAAATCGCGCAGTGACAGTCCACTTGATTGGTGGACAGCCGTTGTCTATCACCTCCTGAATATAGTAAGCAGAATAATCATTCATAGGCAAAATAATTTTTAGTTGGAGGTCTCACGCACAACATTCTTGCTTCTTGTCACACTTTACAGCTGGTTTCCGTCATTTAGTTTTTATAAAAAAAATCCTAATTGAATTGACAAGTTAAATTTTGCGGAGTTTACCTAAATCTTACTGATGACTTTTTATGCATGATAATGATTAATTATTCATATACAGTGTTTTAGAAAATATTTCAAAACATTGAGATATATAATGTATATAGTGATAAAGCCAAAAGATATTGAGATGGATATAGAATCTTATACACAAAACTGGAATGAGGAACAAGTTGCTTTGTTTTCTGTTATTGGCATATGTTATATGGCACTTAAACATACCACAAAGAGAACAAGATATGCAGGCTACTTCTGCAAATGAAGACATGGCTTTGCAGTGCAGAAGGGAGCAGGGACCTTGTTTAAGGTCAATTTATTATGTGTTAAGCTTTTGTTGTACAACTAATGGTGCTGTGTAAAAGTCTTGACCCACCCTTCATTTTTAAAAAACTGTTGTCCCAATTCAGGGTCTGCAGACTTCGGAGTGTGCAGACTACATAGGCAACAGAGTAGTCTACACACTTCGAAGTATGCTTAACGTTTGTGAAATTGGACAGCCTACCTAGCCAAGAAGGATCTCCAATAGCAACACCATAGCAGCAATCACTTAAACCTCTAGAATTACTCATAGGACACTTAAGTGGACGTTAACACCAACCGGCAACACAGACAGTATTTAATAAACAAACAAACAAAAAAAAACAAAACACGCTCTGTTGTTTTCCAGCCAGTACACACTTTATTAATCTCTTAAAAATCCACGGATATCAAATACTACAGAATTTTAATGTCACCATTTAACAAACATGTTTTTAATGTACTTGGTTTTGTAACGTTTCTAAAGTGTAGTTAAAAGAAAAAGGTACTTTTTTTTACTAAACTTTATTGAAACCTAAAACGTACTCTTCTGAGCTCGGTTGCTGATCCGCCACTGTCTTGTGTGCAATAAATTCTGGGAGAAAAGAGGCTGCATCACCAGCAGCCTTTGTTTGAAGCCAAATGAAGTGCGGATTTGAAGGGTGGATTCAGAGGCTCCTTTTAATTTTTTAAATTGGGACAGTGCTTGGCACACCAAGATGACGTATGTAGCCAACGAATTTGCACTGCGAAGTGTGCAGACCCTGAATTGGGACACACCTTATATTGCAAGGAAAATAGGAAACAGGAAGTGCAGCCATTTAGGAAAATGTGCTAAGGGAATAGTTATCCAGGCTTCTTCTGTGACTTTTCCAAGCCTCTTCTTTGGATGATGGTTGGATGATTTATTTGTCAAGATGATCTCACACTGCTTTAGTAATGTTGAGATCTAGGCTCTGGGGAGGATTCATCAATATGTAAAACCTTTTGTCACTGATTTTCAGTCAAGGTTTTGTGTAATTTGGAACATCTCATCCTTTTTTTTTATCCCCATTCCTTTCTTGAAGAATACTTTCTTACACCTAACATTCTACAGAGACCATTTTTTGACAAGGCTTCAGTGAACTGCAGGTGGTGCAGACAGGTGATCCTGCCAGGTCTTTATAAGAATAATAGTTTTATCCCTGTCAACAGTGTGCCTGAACGAGTTTATTTAACGATCGTTCATTAATGCTCATATTTAAGGCGAACGAGAACTGAACATACTGTATTTCTGCCGGATGAATGTTATTGTAAGCGCGTTAATTCTGGCTTATGTGAACAGCGTTCTCTCACAATTTAACTTTGTTCAAGAGAGTGCCAGATTTTTATAGAGCCTTTCAGGCACAATTCTGGCTAAAACACCGTAATGTGTTACAAACAAACAAAGAAGTAAATAAAAAAACAAACCCATTCTGAAATTAATTATTTGGTTTAACGGTTAGATAAAAAAAGAGTCAAATATATAGATAAATAAAACAATCAGCGCATAAAAAGAACTTTCAACAACTGGAACCTGGAGAGAAATTGCTGAAGACTTAGATTAAAAAAGGTTTGGTTCCTTATAAGCAAAATATAAATAAAGATTGAATCGCTCAAGTCAGGATTGGGACTGTGATTCAATTATTTTTAACTAACATATGATTATTCTTTTTTGTACATTTATGCATTTGTTCAGCATTTAAACTCTTTTAACAGTTAATGCCTCATTAACATATAGAAGATATTACTTTAAAAAGCCATACTTTACTCTCACCTTGACATGAATTTGATATTTAAGAAACATTGATGGGTTACAACAGGACTGATGGTACATTACACACACACACACAAGAAAGACAGAAAGCGAATAGTCAGGTTTGTCTTTAAGGGATATTGTATTTAATGTATTTAAAGCTGGGGACAACCCTCCAACAAGAAAACTTGAAAAGAAGCAATGAAAAGCTGTGTTATTGGTATGAACTTCTAATCAGCTCATAAGGAATTTTATGTGTGAAAATACCCATTTTTTCATACTTAATTGCAGCAAATCACTTTGTTTTTGTAGCAGCTCTAAGAGATATACTCAGAAATTAGGGTATGTGGGCTAGAGGCAATCATTTAAATGCCACACACTGATAACATCGCCAAACTGCAGCTGCACCCAACCATATTTATTTTGTGCATTCAAGTCTTGTGGGCTATTAAAAGCGTATTGTTTTTTTTTTAACATGTGCTTTAGGCAACCTCTAAATTTAAGCCATAAAAAATTCAAATGTTTCAAATAAATGTGGGGTATTCCAATGAAGTCTGGCGTTATATGTTGAGTCATTCGCCTTCTGTAAGGCAGGGATTTTGAATTATGACTGTGTGAGAGTCGTGCGTTCCTTTGCATCTCTGCATATGTATGCAAATTCCTAAACTTCAAAAATTGCCAAGATTCAAATCAGTTTGATGAATTTGAATCTGCAAAGTAAAGAGGTGGCACACAACTTCTTTTGCATCAATTCTGTCTTGACATAAAGTGATCCAGAGACAGTTTAAGATTATTTAAACTGTGTCATGTTTTACAGAAGGTCTGTTCTAGATACTAGAAATCAGTTTTCACATGGGAAAGATTTCCAGGATGTATACGTGATTAGCATGCAAATTTTGGAACAAGATAATAAATAATACCTTGACTTAGGAAACTCAGTTACATGGCTTTGTTAATGAACAGACAGCTTACACTTTCTGTGTACAGAATACCTCGCATTATCACTGTCAGCTCAGAGGATAATGGTGCATGATCCCCTCTGTCAAACTGAAACAACTAATACCGAATACAAAAACTATTGCATTCAAAATGTAATATTTCATCAGACAGCTTTGCTATGTATTTGTGAAGGCTCTCCTGGGGATAAAACATCTATCAGAAACAGAGGCACACTGGCATACATCCTCTTAGCCACATGTTTTGTGTAACTAATTGGATAACCACACCAACTAAAGCACGAAATTGCCTTTTTTTTATCCCTCCTGCAGCAGCCGTGGATGCAAGCCCTCTCTGCTGGGCGTTGGTGGGGCACACACATTTATGAGTCATACGTTTAATATGCTCTCTCTTCCTACTCCTATCATAAACACTCACAGAGATGGAAATGAAGCATCCCCTTTTTCCTCTTTAACTACATCCGAGATTTTCGTTGAACAGTCAAAAGAAATACTCTGGTCTCTGTCTGGTCTCTCTCCTTTGAGTGTTCCTACTCCTGGTGCCTCCAGAGTCCTTCTGTTTCTTTTTTTCTTTCTTTTTTGTGTGTGTGTGCATGTGTGTGGGTGTGTGTGTTTAGCTAAGAAGATAAGAGATTAGCATGAGTCAGATAATGATTCAGGACACCAGGTGGCAAATGTCTCAAATGCTTTCCCTTTTTCTCCCTCTCATTTCCTCTCACTTGGTCATATCCCCTTCTACTCTGTGCGACACACTGTCACTGCTGCTCTTTTGCTCGCTCTTCTCACCATTCCCACTCTCTTCTCCAAACAGTTTGTCTCTAATGTCTCCCCCAAAACTCCCTCTCACTCATCCTCCTCCCGTTGTAGCTTCTTGTTCCCGCACTGCCTGCCAGTGTGCCAAACTTAATAACCCACTGGTTCATGGGCGGGCGTTGAGAGGTTAACAGGGGAGATAAAGAGGGTAAAGACAGATCGAGTGAAGAGGGAATGTGGTAGGGGTGCAGGAGGGAGATCGATGGCCAGATGTGGAGAGATAAACGGTAGCATGTCGGATTGAGGTAGAAATTGAACACAAATCTCAAGGAGTGAACGGGGGGGGAGCGACTGCTTGTATTGTGCGCATGCCTTGGGGGGAAGAGGGATGGTGGGTAATTTAGAAAGAGTGGGACATAGGAATGTGTAGTGAGAGGCAGAGAGGGTTATAGAGAGCTGTGTAGAGGTGGATGGAGGCAGGGATAGAGAGATAGAAGGAGGGGTGGTGATCCTGGGGGCCTGATGACTCATGGCTGTGCTGCGGTTTGTGCGTCACTGGCGCTGGCTGGAGGAGGAGATAGTGGAGAGGTCTACGCATTTAATTACAGTCTTCCAATTTAGATACACTGTACACACACACCTACACATACACTTGCACACAATAATATTACAAATAATTGTCTTCCAAGTACACTAATTTGTAACACAAATGCATACTGAAAGAAGCTTTCACAGACATTTGAGGCACCTTTTGTATACCTACAACCTGAATGTAAATATTATTTTTTTTTCTATGTTCCTTTGTTACAATTATGATTCATGAGCATGTAGATGATGCACGCTTTCAGTTAGAAGCCATACCATCCTAGACAGACCTCGAGGCAAAAAAACTTATCAAGCCCCCCCCCCCCCAAAAAAAAATCCAAAACACTGAAACGCAGCTGCACCACCAGCTGACTAGAATATGAAACAGACATAGAGACGTACACGGGGACCAGCAGGACTCGCTTTAATGACGCAGTAAAGCAAACTCTTCTCACAGATAATACTACATGCTTGAGAGTTTTTCACGATCCAGCCGCTCGCTGCATGATGTACAAGTTCTCATGCTGGTTAAAGGTCATCTTTGTTAGAACAGGATTTCTGCATCACCCATCATTTATGCCCTTAAAAAATATATGGTTGTATGATTTCGAACAACCTATGCTAGGTTCATGATTTTAAATCTGAGGGATTTTGAAAAGGTTTCAGCCTAAATCTGCTGAAAATAACCTACGCAAAATCGTATTATTTACACTGAACCTGTTTCTTAGTTGATTTCTAAACAGATTATCAATTTGAAAAGGTCCTTTAAACACCTGCGCCTCATTAAGCACTCTGAGAAACAAAGGATGCATGCAGAGAGTAACAAGCGTAACAGCTAACCTAAGAGCATCTTGAATACCAGAAAATGGTGGCAGAATCTGCCTTTTGAATCCGGACAAAACAATGTGCAACACCGGTATTATACAATGTTGACTGCACATATTTATGATCATTTTAACTTCCTGTAAAAGAATCTGTATAGCAAATATATGATGATGTATATTTTAAAAACAACAAGCATTTAAATTAAACATCTGTTCATAGCATTTGAAAGATCAAATAAAAGCAGTGCAATGTGCAAGGACTCTTGCATGGTCAATAAACATCCTTTTGGGCTTGTTAATTGAAATAAACAGATCTCCTACATAACTAATAATACATTTTTAGCATTTGTAACTGACAAATGCTTACTGACTGATTTCTATTATCCAAACATGAAAAGCAGATAAAACTGAAAAACACAATAAAAATGCTCAAACTACAAATCTTGAAGTCTAGCTATCCACAGATTTTTGTTTATTTTTGTCTTTCTAATATGCCATTTAATAATTCTCCTGCTAGCGTAATTCCTACCTATCTGTTTATCTTCTGCAAAGTCTTATCTGTGTTGTATTTCTCTTTCAAAGCAATAATCTATCATTTTACCTTCATTATTTTAGAGTAGGCTTTGTAATCATCAACGAAACTGAGAGGTCATTTGATTCCAAAGGTTCCTACATGTTTTGTTGTGACCAAAGTAAAAAAGAAATTCTGAGTAGAAATATTAATTTCCAAGCGCGATGTGTTCACAAATGTATATGTTTAATTCACAGAATCCCCCTAATTGAGGCAAATTGCCCATCTTCCTTTGAATCCCCCCACCCCCCCTTTTTTTTTTACTTCCTCTTCTTGTCCAGACACATTACCCTCCTTGTGCACCAATTACACCCTAAACGGCAGCAAGCCTCACTCTTAAACAATAGGAGCAATCAGTTGCCCTCTCTGGCTCTCCCCCTCTGTGTGGCCCTTCACTTCACTCTATTTTCCAGGAGACTGTGCAGGGAGGATAATTTTTCCAAACAATGGCATCAGGAGAAGAGCGGCAGAGGGAGGAGAAGCAGAAAGAGATAAAGACAGAGAGGATGGCATCTGATTGGCCAGGCCTTCTTAGTTCAGAGGGTCTAGAGGAAAATCAGAAAACTCACAACGCATGCAGATGTTTGCTGTCTTAAGTCGACATAGGCAAATTGCACAGCTGCTCTATAACCCTTGACACAGATCTTCTAAACCGTGAAATAGCCGCAGTGCTGGAAATGTTCAAATCTACTAAAATGATCCTGCAACAAAGGGCCTGATGGAGATCTGATTATTTTTTTGATGATGATTTTTTTTTTTATTCATTAGAGACTTTGTTACACAAGTTGCAAATTAATTTAAAAAAAAAAGAAGATGCAGGTGTTTTTTTCTAAAAGACTAAAGCACATCTGTCATTAAAAGACTCTAATAATAATGAATAATCTCTATACTAATGTTGTTTGACTTCTTTGTAAATGCTGGTTTTGTTTAGTGTTGTGTTCTTTCACTGAGAAAAGAAAAAAATATTAAAAGGTGTCAAAACAAGGTTGCATTCATAATTTGTATATTCTAAAACTGAAAAGCATCTATTGCATTTTTGATATTTGTAAATTTCTGTGTACATGTATGTATTGTTCAATTTGGGTTTTTTCCCCATCAGTTTTCCAGGTCATTCAATTTAACGCCTATTTCCCCTCATTCATGTCTGCTATCATGAGTCGTCAGGAGCTACATCCCCAGGGAGGGAAATCCCAGCTGTCACTAAATAACTTTTCAGATCACACCAATAAAGCAAATGTCCACAGCCACTAAAGGCTATGGAGTCCATTTAGCAGCCACTTAATGCATGAGCACACAAGTGACACACAAACATGCATGCATGTGTGCACACACAGACAAATTCACACACAGCGTGTTGTGGATTAACCTAACCAGGCTAATGATCTCTTCAATGGGACAACTGGGACTCTTCTGAGGCCGTCTTCAGCCTGACGTCCCACTGGGACCCGAATAGAGTCTCTGGGGTAATTATAATGTAAATGTTGAGTGTGTGTGTCTGCGTGTGTGTGTATACCATTCTGCCTGTTTTTGCGGTTTGAAGATAAGGTTAATCTACAATTGTTGATTATATTAGAGATATTTTAGATGTGACGGCTGTAAAAAACACCAGGCATTCAGGGCTTTTTTGGGGTTTTGTTTTTTACTTATTTACATTGCAAAAGTTCCATGTATACTCAACACAATGCGTGTTCATCTGTGTACACAATGCTATCAGTGTTTATTGAAACAGATTGTATGTTTCTTTGAACTCATTTTATTAATAAAAAATTAAACAGAATCACAAAGATATAAACACAGATCCATCTAAGCTGTTTAAAAAATGCTTTGCAAGTTTAGATAAAATATCTCCTAATTTTCCCCAGGAAACATGTCATCCTCTGCCTGACAAAGCAGATTTTACCAGTAAATTATAGCATAGCTTATTATTATGCAAAAGAAGTAAGCAATGCACATATGTCAATGTTGTTTACCTCTGAATTACTAAAGATTGAATGCTATTGGATTTGCCATCAAGAGACGTATGATTTTATTAACAGCACCTGCTCTGTGAGAGAAAGAGCATTAAAAATGAAAAGACAGGATGGCAGAGGACCAGAAAGAGAGGATAGAGTGTAATTGAGAGGGAGAGAGGGATGGGGTAAATAGATGTATGACTGATGTGAGTTTGGTGCTGGAGGAAAGCTTTAAAGGTAAGAGGGGCACAAAATGAGGCAGTATCCTCACCCCCATTTTTTTTTCTCCCCTCTGCCTTTGTTTCTGCTCAGTGCCCTCATCATCATCCTCATCATCATAATTATTTTGCTTTCTCTTTCTTTTTCTCTGCCACTTGCTTCTCGTCCCACCCCTTTCTGTGACGCTCACCATGCCAATCAGATCGTAACATGACATTATGGCTCATTATACCTGGACTGAACAGTTTTCTGCTGGTAGCCGGCTTTCTCACTGTGGCACACAAAACGTTCTTAGAATGCAAATGTTCCATATATTTGTCTCTTTATTTGCCGCATCTCATCTCCGTAAGCACCCTGGCAGCACATTATGTAATCTGAAGTTAAAGGTTTGACACACCTGCAGAAAGCAATAATGGAAAGAGATGGTGAGAGGTCGACAAAGGAAAAATGACCCAAAGAGAAGAGAATCATAGGAGACGCAGAGGTAGAAAGAGAGCCAAGCAGCAGAAAAACATTGTGGTCATCTGCAGTGCGATGAGTCACCTGTAGGCAACACACACATACACGTAGACACACAAGCCCAAAAATGAGAGGCTTTGCAATCACAGCCCACAGATTTATAGTTACAATGCCATGTTGTCTTACAGACTGCATCCTCTGGAAGAGTTATATTTGCAGATCTCAAACACATGTCTAAGTAAATGGATGAAATATTAAAGAAAAAAGTCATCAGATTAAACTTTTTAACACAGCGACATTTTGGATTCACTGCTCTGATGATTAACTGCTAAAAAAATGTTAATGAAAGAAAGAATTTAGTCTTCAGATGGTTTACAGACGGCATGATGTTGCTGCTCTTGTAATTAGTTTGAACAAAATATATTGATGAAATCAGCCATCTGTATCTTGTATATGTATTTCCGTCTTCTACCCTTCTGCTCTTCCTCTTTTAGCTCATACATGAAAAGGTTGCGTCATATGCGCTGTGATCACAGTGATTCATTTTTTTCACACGCAACAAAACATAGAAATGTAGCAGAAATGCAAGCAGAGAAAGTCATTAGAGCTGCAGCAGATTGTTAGATGTGTTTTCATCAATGTCTTTTTATGCACATTTTGAAGACTTGCGTTAGAAAAGTGAATGAAAAAGGCAAAGATGAAATAGAATCGTCATTGTTGCTGGAAGTTTTCTCTTTTGGTTTTTTTTTTTCAAAAAGTTAATGGCTTGAAGTTTTGATCACACTTCAGAACCATCTCTGAACGGCTGACATTAGTATATCTGTTTCAGGCCTTTACTTACAACAAGTGACTACATCCATCTTTTAAATGCAACCTCATTTTTATGCACATTCTACACGCACAACTTACAGTAAAGCGGTACTACTGAATATTGGCTTACTTTCACGGCAACTCAGCATGTGTTTTGCATTCTGTCTCCTCTCTGAGCTCTCACCAGCCAGTAAAAGTCAGCCTGATGTTGATTTTTGTCTTATCTCTTGCTCTTTCTTTTCCTCACTTCCTCTGAAAATGCCCTCTTGTGTTTCTTTGCTGAATCAGCCGTGGCACATGCTCAAGATGGCAAGTGTGTTGAAATCTAGCTGCTGGCAAAGTGCAGTTGTCACGTGATGCCCTGGCTGGAAGAACAAGTTGTGATATGCATACTGTGAAATCATCAGCCTCCGGATGCTGCAGGGCAATAACAACCCTAGGAATGTGCATAATGAATCTCAGTGTGCCATCAAAACGAGTCAGTAGCTCCGAGTTTTATGGTTTGAAACTTAAATTTCTTTAATATGAATAATCCACTATTGATGGTGTGATATGAGATAATATTCAACTGAAACAAAATTCCTGACATAACTAATGTTTTTATCAATTAAATGTGAAGTTTCAAACCCGGTTAATGTCTGTAATGTGTGAGACAAAGGAACAGTTTCCAACACAACATAATGCAAGACATGTTGACATTACTAAACATCTTTTTCCAGTCTGATCAGTTGTCAGGAAAAGTGAATTTTTTAGCTTTTGCTTGAAAATCTGTTAGGATTAAAGTCCCATCAAAATTGTTTGATTTATGTTAATAAATTGGTCATTGCTGCTCTAAAAATATTTGCAAAAAACTTTTAACTCAATTTTATTGTTACCTTTTACATCTTTATGAATCCAAAAATTTCCAGCTAGCCATATGCAGGATATTTTAATTATCCTATTAAACACTAGTTCGGTAAAGGAAGAGAGAAAGAAAAGCAAAAAATTAGCACAACATTAATTTAAAGGAGCATTTTTGCTTATGAATAAACTGTAGAAAATAAACAGCACATGACCTGTTTTATATTGTAGAGTACTTATTCAATGTTTTCCAAAGAATTTCATAGGGACTGTTCACTTTTTAATCAGAAACACCATCTTTAGCTTCTGACATTTCTTTCCTCTCTCGCAGGTAAAGGACTTTCATGCAAAACTGTATTTGTAATGGACTCATTATTCAGTGCTGCCAACAGATTACTGCTTAAAGAAAGAAAGAAAGAAAGAAAGAAAGAAAGAAAGAAAGAAAGAAAGAAAGAAAGAAAGAAAGAAAGAAAGAA
>JBAMHW010000017.1:11068905-11088461 GCA_037177495.1 Rhadinocentrus ornatus
TGGGATGCCGAGGATTTGTGGGCCAATCCCTCTGCAGGGCCTACAAAATGCTGGGCATCACAGGAGCCAGTCAGTGATGGGCTGTTAAGTTGACCACCGACACAGCAGAAGTTGCGTCAAGGTGGTTGTGGATCAGGAGGGAGAGGCGTGGCAAGTAGGCTACCTGGACACAAGCCGGGGCCTGATCAGCCCTGGCCGGGTCGCCTGGAGAAGGGGGTCTGATTGTTGAAAGACCCGAAATACCCTGTGATCCCAGGTTACATCACTGATGATGTGTCCAGGGGCACCATAAGGTGTATCTAAGAGCTGTTTACCACCACTATTCAGAGTCACATTCACAAACGCCACTTAAATCTTTACTGTACAAAAAAGAAACTGCATATTAAACTAGAATTAACTATCACCGAGTGGAAATGTGTATTGTCACAAATAAATATCCAAGATTTACCTTGTCAGAAATCTTCACCATTTTGTCTCCGACATAACTGTTTGTATTAACTACATCCTGTTCAACAGTTTCCCATGGGTTTTGCTGTTGCTGTCAGTGTTCGGGTTGGAAATGCTCTTGGTGCTGGAAACACAGAGCAAGCCAAACTGTCCAGCAAGGTTTCCATCACCTGTGCATGCAGGGAATGAAAAATGTACCCTGGCTTAAACATGCATATCCCATGTAAACATTTAGTTTAATTTCCATAAAGAAATAACCAAAAACAATGCTGCTACCATTCCGTCTCATGCAGGAGTACAGAATGTTGCATATTTGTCTGTTCTTAGATTTAATTATAGTTGCCAACAAATAGGAAACTTTAATCACTTTAAACACATTTAATAATTTAAAAACTTGACAACAATAGAGGTTGGTTATGTTTATGTAAGTTGTTGGACCCATTTTCCTTTGTTTTAGTTTACTGACAGGATACAGTCTTTCTTTATAATTTGTTTATTGATATGCTTTAATCTTTTTCTAGCTGTAATGAAATAATATTTGCATGTTTCTTATACCCAATCCAGCTGTTGTCTTTTGTTTCAATGGAGCTTGCCTGGGTGTAGCCAAAGATGTGATTGGTGTCACAACCGCTCCATTCCCTGTGTCACTCTGCCTAGCTAAACTCCCCACCTATCACTCTCCTAACCCGCCACACCTGTTCCAGCCAGTCATTCTCCGGACTCCTTACCAGCCACACCTGTTTTTAGAAATATTATTATCAAAGGGTTGCTGATATCATAAAGGTGTACTACTTCATCCATATTGCTGAGGCTTTTGCGGTAAGACAAGGTCACTTTAATCCCCTGCAGGTCAAAATAACCCTTACATGTTAGCTCATATATTCAGATATTTGTTTTACCTCTACAGGAAGTGACTGGAGGCATTGTCAGAGGGGCAGACAAGCAAACATCTGGAGCTGTTTGTAAATTAGTGGGATACTACTTTGTCGGGTTTCCCATCGGAGTGTCTTTAATGTTCCCTATCAAAATGAGCATTGTAGGTGAGAACGGATCTCGATCTATGTTGTAAGTGGAACTATAATTTCAGTCTAACAAACTGTCCACTTGCTTTCTTGTTTGCAAGGCTTTGGTCTTTTTGTTTGTTTGTTTGTTTTGTTTTGTTGCAGTCCACATTCTTTATAATCTTGTGCAAACTTAAGTGGAAGAAAGCCACTAAGGAGATAAGTGAATCCATTGTATTACAGAAGAGCTCTATTTTATTTAATACAGTGCAATCACATGATAATGTGTATTTTAACCTACAGTTACAATAACACATCATGTATATCTAAATAAACACTGATAAGAGCAGGAGTTTATGTTCAAGAGAAGAAAAATAAGGGTAAGAAAATGTTTTTTTATGCGCTTATAGGTGGATTTGGCCATCTGTGTAAGGTTAACTGTGTGATATAACTCTTCCTTACAGCCTGGAATCTGGTGAAAAAAAGGTCCACATAATGGCCAGTTGATCTATTTCTGTGTCCAAGAGAGAAGCTAGAACCGCTTGGCACAGAACAGCTATATTCAGATGACCAGACTCTGTCAGTCAGGCAGCTGGTCGTACAACATGGTCTTACTGTACTACTCATGTTCATCATTCTGGCCACTAGAGTCTTTATCAGTGATTTGCTCATCGGACAGTTTAGTTTTAGATGAGTGATTGTTGTTAGAAAACATTAGTTTAATATGGCACATTCATTTAGTAAGTTATGCCCATATTACAAGAGATAGTAGGGTACAGCTTCAGGCAGAATGTCGATCGTGAAGTTGCCATATTGTGACATACACTTGCGTCCTGGGGTTCTCGGTCAAATCTAACTTTCCTAATGTTCCTTCAAAATATGATCAAATCTGGTTCAAAAAACAATCTGCAAATTAGATGGTGATGTCCTTGTGTACAATGACAGACAAGTAGCTCTTACAATACTGATTTAAATTTTTTTTTTTTTCAAACACAATTTGAATGTTTTCAGATTTTTTTTTGTTTTGTTTTGTTTTTTTTTAACCTTCAACCTGTCATGATTTGTTCTCTTCTGCAGCACTTTGGTTATCCTCATTGTTTCAAAGTGCTTATTAAATTAATTGGTATAAAAGATGGAAAATAGATGTATTAAAAAAAAATCTATTAATCACTGAGCATTGGAATATACTTTTATGAAAACATTTCCTAAAACAATTTTCTATTAAGTTTTAATCTCAGTTTTGTAGATTTTGAACTTCATGGAAATACTGTTGCTGCTTTACAGCACCGATTTTTATTTAAAAAACGGGACAAGATTCAGCTAAAAGAACTTAATGAATGAAAAGCAAAACTGAAGAAAATTCAGTATAGACTTGATTTTATAACATAAACATGCAGTGTAAAATGAGCTCCAAACGAGACATCGTATAGTGTGAATGGATACCACAATTAGAAACTTGATTAAATGTTATATTTAGGCTTCAGCACATCAGTGAATGTGTGCTTTCATCTCCAAAGATACAAAGGATGCTCATTTTCTGGGGTTTATTTTTCTTTCCTTTGATCTGAGTTGCCAAAATTCATGATAATGAATGGTCTGTAGCTCTCATTGCAACATGCTGGCTGGAGGAGGACATGTCGGACTGATCAAATCAAGCACCTATTCCTATGACAAGTGCAGCTAGCTCAGACCTTTTATTTACAAAATGTTAATGAATAAAGTATTCACCCTAGTTGAAAATATGCAATGGCTGATTTTCTGAAACTTGTGGCTTTTTTAATGCAAAAGGAAAAAAAATAAGGCTAATTGTTATTTATATGTAAAGCTATAGCCTAACTTAGCACAGCACTAATCTGTGCACAATGTAGGTGCAAGTTAAAGAGCAATACAAATCCAACTGAAATTAAGAGGTCAGTGATATTATCAGTGAATATTTTCCAAGACACTGATTAAAGCATGTGCTGGTGGTTACTGACTTCAAAAGAACTAGAAATGTTTTTGTTCTGGTCCATTTGAAGCTACTGCACTCACAAGCCAGAATCTTTGTTAAAGTTAAATACAATAAAGCTTGCATATGAATTTATCATTATTCAACATGTAAATCAGGTTGGATTCAGAGATAGAAACATCGCGCTCATCAGCAGAGATATCGCCACAGGCTTCTCACAGAGACTGCAATTTCGGCCCACTTACCTCTGGAGACTGCAATCAGTAACATGCTGTGGCATCATTAACAAGTGACTGTGTAAAGATTTACTATCAGTATTGTTCAACTAGGACTTAAAATGTACTGTAGTAGCTAAAGTAATCTAATATTAACTTCTTGGTTCTTTTACCATGCAGTGAAATAACATACCTGGAGTTAATATTTCTGTTTGTGTAGTTTTGCTTACAATAAGTGTGACATGCAACTGCCTGTTTCCTTTGACAACTATTTTCCATAAATATTATTACTATTACTATGGATTAAGAGTAGCATTTGCTGCTGTCAGTGTGGCTGCTTTTTTTTTTTTTATCAGTAGGTGCTCGCCCAGATATGACACTGACACATTTTTTGGGGAAAGTATATATTATCACATTTTGACGTTTAGTAATACCATTCCTAACTTTATTTACCTGTGGTTATCTTAATTTCTTTACAATTAAAAGTTAATTTTTTATCAATTAATTAACATAAAGTACATTATATTATTATATATTAAAATAAATTTATTAATCAAATCTTTCCAGAGTAATACCAGGGCAGAGTGACAATGATACAGAAGTTTAATGCAATAATAATTAATCACTTATTTATGTAGTTAAACTATGTATTAATTATTTACATGTACACGTAAATTTTACATATTTCTAATATAGATATTTACAGTCAATCATGTAATTTTATAACATGAAAAAATTATATAATGTCAGAAGGCAAGAAAATTCTGTACATCTCAGTGCAATCTATAAATCAAACTTAGAGGAGGTTGAAAAAAATAAAAGCTATCAATAGAAAACATGTTTTCCAATGCCCATGTGATGTCTTCTGAGGTATTTGTCAGGTGTCCAGTTATCCTAGCAACGCATTTCAGACTGAACAGATGTTTGTGACAAGACCTTTTGCTCTTCCTGTCACTGTCAGTATTTCCTCCACTATTCTGAGGATTTGCCCAGCAATGCAACACATCACAGAGCCAAAAGCCCAAGTCATGCTTTCAAGTTACTCAACACTTTTGTGAGAAAGGTTTGCAGCCACACGGTGTCTCCCTTCTGAGGTCCAGTGTAGCTCAGAAGGTCGGGGTTGGATTCAGTGTAGCTTGTGGTGCAGGAGTGGAGTCATTAGCCCAGTTTAAGGTAAAGTTGGCCCTACTATGGGCAGTAGGCTCTGGTGGAGGGAAAGCAATGTGGAACGCAACGCCTATCATCAATATGAGAACTGAAACCAACAAGGTGCCTCCGCGACGGATAATCAGTTGAGAGACAGAAAGTTTCTCTTGAGGTTTGGTGCTGGAAGTGTTCTTGCTTTGCTCAGTATCCAACCCAGTCTCTCTTGCATTACTGTCATTTCCCTCTGCTTCGTGAACTGGCTTCAGCTCCTGATCCTGCACGTTGACAGCACTATAACCATTTGCTTTAGTAGCTGTTTCACTGCTCAAATGGACCTTTGGGATACAAAGATTGATGTGTTAATGATCATACAAGTAGCCTGAAGGCCACAAGATTCTTATAATAATGTAACAAGACAACCCCATGCAAAACTTTACACTGTCCACTTACTGTGTCTGAGCAGTCAGTAGCAGGCAGCTTAGTTTCGTTTAACACAATGCTACCTTGACATTTTGGTGTCACCACCACAGTCTTCCCAGCTCGCACTTGAGCCTAAAATATGTTCAAGAGACATTTAAGATGCATCAGCCTGGACCAATAAATGAAATAGATTAGAGATTAACTTAATATATCTAATTAAATAAATTATATGGAGGGTTTTTTAGCAACTCAGAAAGTGAGTCAGTTAGAAAGTGTTCAGGTTTGTTTTCTTTTCTTTTTTTTATGTATTTTTATTACATTTTAAAGTGTTCACATAAAAGAAGAAATCTTTAAGACAAAAGAAATTTCATTATGACAAAGATATGTTCAGTGAATATTAATAGATCATTAGTACAGATAATTATTGGCAAAGGGGGGCTGGTGTTCCCTAAATTTCCTGATGCAGCTTTATCTAACAATTCTCACAATCTAATATTTGATAAATTTATAGACCCCCAGTCTATTATAAAAGGTTTAAAAACATGAATGTTAATGGAGACATAGCAGTGTATCTTACCTTGTGTGTGACTTTTTTCCAGTTGAGTTTAAATATTAGAACAAGAAAAAATACCGTCTGAAGGCAAACACTAATTAGGAGTCCCAGCCAGAAGCCTAAGAGGAAGGACAAAAATTTAGATATACAGTCAACAAATAAAGTGCATCTGAGGGAAAATATGAGATCAACTAAACTAAATTTCATCCAAATTCTTTCAGTGTTTCAATATTTAAGTTTGGACCAAAGCGGTAAACTGACCATCCATCATTGTCTACCACTGAGTCACATCGCGATCGTGTTTAAAAACAGAAATTTGCTTAAAGCATTACAGCATTATACTCTATCAGATACACTGAACTCCAAGTGCTGGGGTTTTCACACTGTCTGTTAGAGCCACCTTTATGATACTGTTTGAACTGTTCACTTCTCACAAAATCAGAGTACTGATACACCTTAAGTAGATTTGTGTATATGCGCAGACTCAGCCCTGTTCATATGCGCTCTGAAGAGTGGACATTGAAGTGCTCCACTACAGCAGGGGGTAAATTGTGGCATGGGGGGAGAAAAATTAAAGAATAGCTGGTGCAGACGCAGCATTTGGTTTGTTGACCTTACAAATCACCCTTAGTTAATTAACACTCACACGACAATTTCTTTTTTCTTTCAAGTGTGCTGCTCATTTGAAAATACAAGGCCAATTCATGATGAATGCAAAGCTTCCTGTTGTGTCACTGAAACAAACAGCTCTAAAAACTGAAATTATGGGGAAAGAAAGTATAAATGCAAAAGCTACTGAACCTTGCTATAACAAAGTAACTATGTCAGTGAGTTTAACGTTAACATGAAGTAAACATTAAATAGCTTTGAGGTAGCCTTTTAGGCACCTGTACTTTAAAGCTAAACTTTAACATTTAAATTGTATTTGAACAGTAAAATGCTTTCAACAATATTAAAAGAACAACTTAGCTTGAAGCTATAATCTAGTATTGTGTAACTATTAAAGTCTGAATTGTACGCTGTCACTTTTTTAATACATTTCTTATAATAAATTATTTGTGACCATTTTTAATTTAATTATGAAGTTTAGTTTTTGGCATTGCAAGAAATGTCCCCTATCCAACAGAAACCTCTGGACTAGTGTGTGAAAATATATTAACTGTTTTTTGTTTTTGTTATTTTGTTGTGGTTTTTTTTTTGTTTTTGTTTTTTCAAAGAGGTGATGGTGGTCAGTGATTTCAGCCATTATGAAAAGTGAATGGGTTTGATGTGCTTTTGAAGATTAGGTTTGTACCAGATTAGTGTGTATTATTGCAGTTGGTTTGTTAAAAATAATGCTGAAAGTGTGGAGATTCTAGACCAACTTATGATCTTTTTTTTTATTTGTAATGTTGCTGTCTTGTTTTTCCAGCACAACCTAATGGTTTTGAAGTCATGTGATTTGAACCAGTTGTCAGTGAGTTACTAAAAGCACTGAGAATAGATACAGTGAGGAAAAAAAGTCAAAAATAAATAAATAAATTGTTAAAAAAAATCATACATTGTGATTTCAGGATTTTACTTTTTTAGATTATGTCTCTCACAGTGGACATGCACCTACGATGAAAATTTCAGACCCCTCCATGTTTCTAACTGGGAGAACTTGCAAAATAGCAGGGTGTTCAAATACTTATTTTCCTCACTGTAGATGATCTGAGGTAGAGTTTTCATTTTTACTGTAGTGAGAGTGGAGGGTTGGACCAGCAGGTAAAATCACCTTAAATCTTTTGTAACAGGGGTGCAAAGTTGAAGCTTTGTTTTAAAAGAAAAAGAAGCAATTTTTACTAATTTAGTCATCAAAGTCAGTTTGCAGGTCTTAAAATGTAAGACAACACATGGCTTTTGTTGAGGAGATTGGAAAATTGCTTAAATTGTGCTTCGCTAAGCAATTTTTTATCCATCTGCTTCAAACCTGAACATTGACATGGTCATGCTAGAGGACTATATTTTTTTTATCTTAGTCATTTCCAACAATTATTGAACCAAATATTGCAGTGGCAGAATAGCTTGAAGTCAGTGAGTTAACAGTTTGACCTGCTAAGGATTGATGCAACATGGAGTGTTGGTCTAAAGCAGTGGTCCTCAGACTGGTGGCATGGCAACATGACAAGGGGGGCACATGGGATGGGGAAAATGTAGTAGACAAACTAATGTTTTGACAACTTGGACTCTTGGAAAGATTCTGGTCCACACTCCAGACCACTTGGTAGCAGTAATGCACCCATTCAGTTTTGCCAACCGCCAAAACGTATAAAGAAGAAAAAGAAGAATTACTGCAGATCAGGGGCCTCATGCATAAAAACTGTGCGTAGCAAAGCAAATTACAGGTGGTGTCTGCGGTGAAAAAGTAAATGCAGCGCAATTCATCTTTTTCAGATTTTTAAAAGCCTGCGCACGTACGTCCTACACCTGTTCCCACATGGTGGCTATAAATGGTCAGGTAAATGCCTATAATATATTTTAATCACATCATTTGCATAATGGCTCGGGAGGGAAAAAGAGGGAAGAAGTGGAATTTTTCAGGATGTGAGACAGAGATCCTGATGGACCACAATAAAAAATGTAAAAATGTTTAATTGGTGGGTATGGCATGGGCATTACGTGTCAGAAAGGCAGAATAGTGGCAAAAGGTGGCAGATGCGGTCAACGCAGAGTCAGAAGGCAAGACACGCCTGAGGCATCTGAACGCATGGCTGGATATCTCAGTCGGTAGGGCACCGGTCTGCCATGCGGGAGATCAAAGTTCTGAATCCCACAGGTGGGAACAGTAATACCTTCCAGTTTGGGCCTTAGGCAAGACGCTACAGCCCACAGTAAATCGTTTTGGAGAAAAGCGTCTGCTAAATGACAGTATTGATGCCGGTAATGTGGTCTTTTGTTTTAATGTATAAAATAAATATGTACAGATACATCTGAGATTGGTAGCAGTTTATTTAGTGTTAAATTTTATTTCTGTACAGTTCCAGCTGGGTGTTCCAGCTGGGTCTGCGGTGCTGCTGCGAGAGGGTGAGACTAGAGACTGCATGCAGCACCGCAGCAGACGTGTCCTCCGAGGACGTCTTGCAGGTGACACAATCACCACTATTAACAATGTGGCCAAGGAGTTGCGGGAAATGGACAACTGTCTTGGTAGAAATTGGGACAACAATTACAAAAGGATTGTGTAAAAATATATAAATAAATAAATAAAGGAACACCATGTGCTTCATAAGCGTTGCATCACTTCTAGACGCTCCAGTCTGTCCCATTCTGCTGGATCTCAGAATAAATGACCAAAGCTTACTTTTCGCATTTTCTTTTACTGACTGGTCCCAGAAGTTGACTATATTTGGCGTATGCAGGATTTGTACCGACACTCTTACAAATAAGGGTTCCAAAAGGGTTCTCCATGAAGGGCAGAGGTTCTACCCAGAACCATTTGTGTCTGAAAATCCCTTTTTCATAGAAAGGGTCTATCAAGGGTTCTTCAAGGGTTCTCTGTAAGATTATGGTTTCTAATAGAAACCCCTTTAATGCAAGGAAACCTTTTTTGGGAGAAAAGGTTCTTCAAGGGTAGTGAAAGTATGGGTGTTATGAGATCATCACCCTCAAATATTCATGTTTTAAAAAGTATTTTTAATGCATTTGTCTGAAATGCTCTCATCAATTCATTTTACTGATTCTAACAAAGTCTGAAATATTTTGTCTTGTCATAGACTAGTTACATTGATTGCATTTAGCAAAACAATGTTCCAAGAATGGCTTTTTTAACCCCAATCTACATGATAGACAACTGTGCTTACCAGTCAAGTGAAGACTTAAACCATGAGGCTGACTTCTAGCACCATTTTTACAATAGAGCAAATCAGTAGTTGTAGTTGATGACACAGGAATGCAGAATGAAGCTCGCCCACGAGGACAGAATTTTAGGGGTTTGCTTCTGCCAGTTAGCCTGCAATTTAGCTGCCCTCTTAGCCCAGATTTTATTTGAACATAAACTTTTTAGTATTAATTAATTATCATTTTATGTTTTGTATAACATGTGTTTCATCAGAGGAGGCGGGGCTTTTTTCAAAACTCAGCATATGTGGACCACAAAGGCTCTTGGGAAATGCAGATTCAGCTGAAATTGAACCTTTTTTGATTGTTGTGCTATAAATTTGAGTTCTATGATTTAATTTAAACAGACAGTACAGGAAAAGAAAATTACCATCAACCATGTTCTTTGTATGTTCTGTTATGAGTAAGAAGGTGATGGTTACGGACATAACCTGTTGTTACCTTTTCAGTTCTGCAGATAGCAGTTCTAGATCTCTATTCTGTTGCTAAGATGCATCTGGAAATTGTTATCATTGGAAGGTGCATGACAAAGTTCAGCGAGAGAAATAAACAATTTCCATAAACTTTAATTAAGACAGCTCAAACAACTAGTGAGTATACAGAAAATTAGATAAGTGAGCTAATAGCTTTAAGTAAAGTCCAATGGTCGCCCATGTTGATAATATAAGTTGACATGTTTAGTTTCAGCAGTTATTAAACTAGAATGGTTTAAGGCAAAGGCAACGCAAATTTTTAATCAACTCAACTAGTCTGGCATTAGAGTGTGCTGAGACTTTCCAGGAGGTCAGTCATGGCAAGCACCATTTTCCTGAATGTTGATTAGTGAATGTTGTGACATGTTCACGCTGAAGTATGTGGTCTGGCATGAGCTTTATAGAGTGTTACCATGTGATCCGACTGGCTGTCATTAAAAAAAGACCATGTGTGCCACTGGCTTAAAAAAGAGGGTTTTGGTGACTTTGCAAGTGCTTTTTTAGGTGAGAGGACACGTATTTGCAGTGTCCCTGTTTTCCTATTAAAACCCCAATGCAAAGAAGATATCTAAAATATATTGAACTCACTAGACCATCTATTACTGTTGGTAGACAGCTAGGTAATTCATCTGGTGTAGTGATGCTACTGACTGACTTTTTTGTCTTTCCTATTTATGTCACCATTGCTGGAGTTTATATTCATCAACCAGACAGGGACATCTTGAGTGCCTGGTTTGTCAGTCTGTATTATTGGTTAATCCACTGGCCTATGCTCACCTTTATTACCCACAGGACCAACATAGCCTCTCCTCAGAGAGAATGCCCTCCTCATCTATCACTGTGTGAAGATTTTTGAATAAAAAGAAAGATTCAAATGCAGTTGAATACTTTTTTCAATTTCAGCTATTTTAACAGACACAATATAATATATTGTGTATTATATATATATGTGATTTGAGCAAACACAACTACATTGTAAAAATGTTTCACTAGTGCTTTTTTTAGTTATAAAATTTAGATCACAAGCTTTAGATACAAACATGGCTTTGTCATAATGAATAAATTACCTAATATCCTCAGCTCAGCAGCAAACATCAGAGCTATTCCTACTGGCAGGCCAAGACAGTAGTAACTCACAAGGTTGGACAAAGCAGCAATTTTTTGCATACCAGCTCCAACGAGAATCCCTGAGCACACACACTATGAAAAGAAAAAAGACACAGATTCAAGAAAGTACACAAACAGCTTGGTGTACTATGCAGCACAAGTACATGCAGCACAAGTACTCTGTTTAAAAGAAGACAAGAACATTAACATACCAAAAGTGCATCAAAGAATTGTAGAAATGTGTAGACTGCCAGGCTGTCTGACACAATCTCCACAATTCTACTGTAAAGGGCAGAATAAGATAATTAAAACAGAGCTGCCTCTACACAGAACAAGAATGAATGTATGTTTGCTTGAAACTCACACGTCAGAAGTAAATATGAACCCAACGTTGGACTTGAAACCAGCGATGCAAACACCCTGGAACACAGCAAGCACCCCTGCAGTGAAGACAAAGCACATTACTGGTACATGGGCTACTTACATTAGTCATATTAGTTTAGATTTGAAAAAATATACAAACACAAGCTATATTGTGCTCACAGTTATTTTTACATGTATCAAAACCAAAGGTGTTGCATAATGTTTTAGAGTTTACTGTTCCTTCCCAAAGAGGCAGTCTCTATTCCAGTCGGCTGCAGTGACCGATATGTAATATAATAATATAATAGGCGTTAAAACAATAACAAAAGAACCTTTTTTTTTTTTTTTCTTTCTTTTTAACCTGTCTTGTCCAGCATCTATGCAAGCCGAATGATAGTCTGCCAGGGGGAGGTTTATGGATATAAAGCTCCTCTTGATAATCTGATTCATTTATTTATTTACTGTTATTTACTTTGAATTATGGAATCTATGTAATTTTCCTGGACCTGACCAGAGGAGACAGAAAAAGAAAAGGCAGAAAGAATAAAGAGGAGACAAAAACACAAAAAATAGAAGGCAACAACCCTTCTATTCAAGCCAGACAACAAATTGCTATACCCGAACAGAAACACACCAGAAAATTTCCTACGACTTTCCAGATATACACTCACAGAGAAAAAACAACATTTCTCTCAACGTCTAGACCCACCGTATAACTAAGTGACTGTGTCATCATGCAAAGTATGAGGAATAAGAAGTGATTAGTGATGAGGAATGGTGAGGGAGATCGTGCAAATGAGACCACGCCTCCACAGAGGCTAGAAGCAGACTCAGCAGCAACCCTGGAGCATGAACCCAAGCCACCCCACATCGAAGACAACCTCAGTCTCAGAGGAGAGCCCCAGCCAAATCCCCCGCAGTCATGGGCCACAGTCCCCATCAGCTGCCGATCCCGCCAGGCACGGCCATCGAGGGCGGCTCGAGCGAAGGGCCCAGGGCCCTAAGAGCCCAGGCTCTTAAGGCCATTAGCTCACTTGTCCAAAGTGTGTGTTTTATTTCAGTTGCTAATGGGGATCTTAACAAATTAAATGAAAAATAAACCAATTAAACTGCATCTGAGATGTCTGCTTTTATTTGTTTTAGTGGATATTACATACCCCTAATAAAAAGGGATGTTCACTTTCCTAAATCAGCTCTATACATTTTCATTTACAAGTATCTTCATACCTGTGAGTACAAGGGTCACTTTGCAGGTAACAATGGCTCTGGCAGTGTCACCAGCCCCGAGAGCGTTCCCAACACGTACACAGGCAACTGCATGGACACCTAATGGAAACTGTAAAAACAAAATTTTACTTGCCTAATGTCAGTTAACTATTTGTATTTTGTCTTCCAGAGCAGGGTTTTTAAGACAGTAAGTCTTATTGAGAAACTTGAGGCAGTTAGAGAGGGGAGACCTCCGCCAACCCATTGTAACTTTTTTTTGCTGATGATTGTGGGCATTATTTTGCTCCTTATCTAGCAAAATAGCCTTAAAAATTCCTTCATTAAGTTCTTTACTCCTTTTGATTTTCATCTGATTTACACATTATGAACCAAAAGTCCATTATAACTAAATTAAATGCAATTGTAACGCCAATTTTAACTAAAAGGAACTCAGTGCACTTTACAGAGACATTAAAAAGGTCCAATTAAACACAGGTCAGTTCATAATCCAATTTAATCAGATTGTTCATTCAAATTCAGTTCACTGCAGTCCAAATTTAGTCTGATAGCATTTATAAAATACAAATATATAAAACATTGACTAATAAAACCATTTTATAGCATTGAATCTTCACTCAAATTCAGCCCCAGTAATCACATATTGCTGTTTGAAAACTAGTGCAAAGACGAACTTCTCCAGTCCTTATGGGTCACTGTCCTGGGTGTTTTAGATGTTTTCTGCTCCAACACAGCTATTTCAAATTAAACGGATACTACAACTTGTTGTTGCATTTTGCACAATGAAATGGGTGCAATAAAGAGGAAAACATCTAAAACCTGCAGAGCCGTGGACCTCACGCACTGGTGATGCCCATTCCTAGGCTGGTGTAATGTTTTCCCACCTCCATTTGTCAATAAACTCCCGCTCTACAGATTGAACAACATTAAAAAAAAAACCTGAGAAATGGTGTTTCATACCATGTAAGTGATGGCTCCTATTTCCATAAATACATGCTGTGCAGCAAGATCCAACTCTCCGAGCACACCTGATAAGATCAAAAATCATCATCAGGATCAGATTCTGGTGCTTTACAGTCACATCAACAAAGATATAATTTATTCAGAGACAAAATATTATAACAATGTCAGATTTTAAGTTTTCTATTCAATAAATGTTTCTTCCAGAAGCAGAATTTAATTTGGCAAGACATTAATTTATTTGTTGATTGATTTATATGTTCCACTTTTAGTTTAATCCTGCAAAATCCCTGACTATGTGTGTTACAGCATTTTATAATCATGGCTTTACATGGACTTTTCTGCTACGTTTTAGTGTGTCAATAAGTTTTTGAAGTGTGTGCAGCATAAAACCTAAAAAACATTTCCCAAGTTCAGTCCTAGTTTATTAGACTTTGAACGAGAACTAATTACTTAATCAGGTCAAGTTACAATTATATAAGAATGCATAAAACATTTAACATAAAACTAAGTTGCTTTCTTGACTTTCGTTGTTACACCTTACTGCAAAATGCAAGAGATGCCGACTTGGACTTTTAATACAAATTGAAATGATGACTAGGACAACTGTTACTGGACAAAAAACACCAACAAAAAGACCGTGATGCAGTGCATAACTGAGCTTTAGGTGTGGATATATATGTGTAGATTATGTTACTCATTATCAGTGTGTCAGTCTGAATGATACAATGCTATCATGATGAAGAGTACACCTAAAGAAATATCAGACATGTGACATCTTACTGCCCAAAGAGAATTGAGACCTATGACCCAATATTACATTATTTTTGGTCTTTAAAGGTAAAAAAATGCAGTAGGTGTCACAATACTGCAGCAGAATCTCAGCCCAAAACAAACTTTTATTCCCACTTAATTAAAGAGAATTTAAGATCAAAGACTTAAACCAAGTATGTGTACATATTGTAAGAATTAGTGTTAAGCAAGTAGTAATTACAGTTGTAGGAGTCATTTTAATGTTCCTAATCTAAGTGAGGGAAATATGACAATTGTGTGGCAAACAGCACTGACCTGCAAGGAATCCACCAACCTCCCAGACCCACCATTCAAAGCAGATCATAAATACACTGGGGACTGCCAGCTTCATGTAAGAGCCCCATTCCTGCAAACAGTCAGTGGACCAGCCTGCAGACACACTTTTCAGAATGAATAATGATGAAGACCCGACTGCTCAAAATTATCTTTGTTCTGGCCTAGATGAAATTCTGAAAGGTAGTGTGGTCAGTTATCTGAATGCTACCTGGTGCCCTCTACACCTTCCAGTAACATGCCAATATTTTCATACATGAGAGTCACACATATGATCAAAAATAGAATGTTTATAAATATGTTCAGATTGCTTTATTTATTTATTTTACTTTTTTGTGGAATTGGGTTCTATTTGATATTTACATTTGTGTGTCATCCTCACCTCCCCACGTCTGATGATGGAGCTTTTTCCATCTGATGTAGCCAAACAAGAGCAGGCAGATGATGATCTGTGAGAGGCTGTTAGCGATTGCTGATCCACTGCAAACACACATGACAGAAAAACCATGTTTTCTTATCTATTGTAAGATGGAGGAAGGTTATTCTAACAATCTGAGAATAGGTGTTGACAATTAGCAGGAGTCCCGGCTTGGTATGAGACGGGAAGGGGAGGAAGAGACGGGACTCTGAGCAGAGAGACCTGATTGGTAGACTGCCTGATGTATTAAATATTTGTCCAGCTGGAAGATCAACTCTTGTCACAGTTCTTTCTTTCTTGTCTGCCCTATGCTACCTCCCTCGCTGAATAAACTAAAAAAAAACAATAAACTTCAATGCACTGCTGACTCAGTATGAACAAAAAACAAATGACACTTCTGAAACAGATGAATGGACCTCTGACCTGCTTCTCTTTCCAACTCTTATGCATTAGCGCTAAATCCTCTTTTCTTTGGACAACTGAAATATTCTCTGATTATAATGCTATAGATGCTTAATTCGTACATAGTATACATGGCTATACATGGCTAGTATTACATGGCTTTTGAAGTCTGTTACCATACCAGACTATTTAAAGTCCATAAAGGTAAAAAGGAGGGAGAGGCTGCCTTGAACACTTACATGACACCCAACTTGAGGACAGAGATTAAGAGGTAGTTGAGCCCCAAGTTAAAAATGTTTGCAACTGCTGCCGTGTACATCTGAGGGAGAATAATCCCCTGAAAGATAATTCAGACATGGAATCCATCATTAGTGAACCAGTTTAAAGAGATTAAGTAATTTAAATACATTAGCTTAGGAATAGTTTGTCTACATTTAGGGAATTCAGTGGTAAAGTGGCACTCCACTAGTGACCAAACTAAAACAGATTACAGTCATTTTTCATTTATCTGAACTTCACAGATCTTCCCACTTTAAACATGCACATACAACTATATTTGACGATAGCAATGCAAAATACACTAAGATTACTCAGCCAGAAGAAGCAATTACAGAGCTTTGTACTGTTTCTGATTCATGATTTATGGGGAGGCAGATGTAAACAAAATAGAGACTAATGTACAAAAGCAAAGAGCATAAGTCTCTGAAACAAGGACACTTTATCCCAACAATGGTTGTATCCATCGTCAGATTGCCATCAAAACATTATTATTGTCCCTTTTTTCTGAATTTGATTTGGAAACTGGAGCACATCTAGCTGGCATTCAGCACAGCAGAAGTGTGTTTCTTCTTTTTGTAAACTTGCCTGGTTTTGCAGGTAGGCAACCTGCAGCTGGTGCAGGAACATGGCCTGTAATGAGAAATAAAGCAGATCAGAATTGTGTTTGACTTATTTGATACCAGTTGGACTTAAAAGCCAAAAATTGCTATACTGACAAATATTCTGCAGTTTAGCCATCAGTATCTCTCCATAGATGTAGAAACAATGCTGCATGCATTTAAATGTTGGTATGCTAAACATGGCAATAATCTCAGTCAAATAGAGATGTGATTGGAATAAGCATGACATGGTGGACAGAGATTGTGTTCTCATCTTGCTTTTAAAACAGAGTCATTTTAACTCTTCATTTTTATGTAACTGCAAAGTTTCTTAATTGCCTCACTGATGTAAAATGTAATCTACCAATGTGCTGTGTTTGCTTAATTTCACTGACCGGAACAGCTGGTAGAAACACCATCACGTAGAGTTGGGCAATTCTGAAAGGTAGGAAGTATGAAAAAATGTTTATTAAGTTGACCATAAAAACATTCAAGACATGTCCCTGTGAATATGTGTTCACTTTACAGCCTCAAATTACAGCCTCATTGAATTTAATTTCACCAAGATAATACAGACGTCAGTACAGCTGATAAGAATTACAGCCAAAGCGCTAAAGAAAAAGATTTGATTTCATAGACCAATTTGTCTAAAAATGATTTAAAGAGAGAGTACCTGGCCACCTCATCCTCTTGTTGCATCATGAGGAGCATGTTTTGAGAGTTAATGAGAAGACTCCAACAAGGCAAACAAAACAGCAACAGGATCAGTGAACCTCTTTGTAGGATTACGCCCACACGTTTCATGTTCTTACTACCAAATGTCTGCAAACAAGACAGAAAATCTGATTACATTGTTTAAAATTTCGTTTTTTTTTCTTCTGATAAAACACACACATGAAAGTTATGCACAGATAATGTAGTTTTCTCACCTGAGAAATGAGGGTGTCACAAGCTAAGCCAAGGCCATAGCCTGTTGCAGTTGTAGTCACATTAATTGTCTGCAAAGTGAGGAACAAAGAACATTATTAAATGTTACACTTCAATGTATTGTGTAATGATGTCTATACATGATGTCTATACACGTTTTCCATGTTCAGTTTTATTACTTGAGATGTTCTAAAGTAAAGGCTACATTCAGCCACTGACATTTAACTTTTAATCCTATAGAGCACATTCTCTATCACTCATGCTTTCACAGTCTGACACGTGCATCAAAGAGTTCAGTCTTTTATCCCAGAATATTTAGACATGGATTAAACACAGATCTTTCAGTTATTAGACATTTACTAAATATCCTCGTACACTATAAAATAAGGCTAGAATTTACAAAAAACATAAATACTAAAATAAAAGAGGCCCAGGTGGAGCTACATGTTTCTTGACCTTTACAAGTCAACAACATTTTGCTAATAAGTCAGCATTGAGCCTATAACCATTTATATGCATGCACTGAAGTCTAAAATTGCTCTGCAATTGTTATGAAGCATGAAAACACAAATGCTGGCAACATTCATTCCAGACGTGTTGCAGAGATTTTACACCTTGCCCAAGTGAAATCACTGGAACATCAGCAGATCAACAAATATTCCAAAACATACTGAACCATTTGCTCCACTTGCTCCTTGCTATTGTGTGAATGTAAGATACAAATAGCTTCAAGTTATTATTTGAACATACACTTGTGCTATTTTAGATGTGTAAAGAAAACAAAGGGATGTCCGCTGTGAACTTTTTGCATCATGTTTTGCTTTCTCTGCACTCTAGACAGAAACTTGTCTACAGCCCTCCCAACACGTTTTTATTTAAGAAACATACTGAATAGCTGGACTTTAGCCCCGACTTGTTTGCACAAATTATATGTTTATGTTTATTATATCTGTTTATGACCACACAAGATCTGCTCTGTGTTGCATCCATTACAACTCGACAAAGGAAAATTGCTGCAACCCCTGATATTCTTTACCTTGGTTTGATAACATGTGATTTCATAACCCATATTTTACTTGATTTACACTTAAAAGTATTGACAAATGTAATAACACTTCTAACTGTTTGAGTAATCACCTGCACAACAGCATTACAAACTGAATCTGTACACATTCCTTACTCAGGCTTTTGATGACTTGCTTTTTGTGTCATATTTCAGATCAAAAAGCAACTGCAAAAATCATGTGGATTTCTTTTAAAATGAGGGGAAAATCCTCCTCCCCCCTTTATTTTCTTGTTGTTTTATGTTTTATTTTGTATTATTATTTTACCTGTGCAATACTTTGGGTATCTCTTGGTATGTAAAAGCGCTATATAAAGAAAGTTTGATTTGATTTGATGAACGGGAAGGCATGCTAAACTTTTAAAGTATTAGGAAAAAATCAAAAAAGGCTTCGGGATTATGTTGATCCACGAGTTCCTGGAGAAGCTGAAGTCTCAAATTAAAACAATACGGCTGTTGTCAAATAGAACTACAGCTCTTAAATTTACAAGATGTTTTGTATATGGTTTGTATTTGAGAAAGCAAAAGTTTGCATCAAAGCTTGCACTGTGCCTGGAAAGTTTCTGATGAAGTATGAGTGAGCTCATTCTCTTTGCAAAACATAAACGGGACATAACACAAAAGTTCGTATCAATGCTGCTTAAAATTAAATCTGTATTTTTTTCATGCCCCCCAGCACATGTTTTTAGAGTAGAATATTTCAAAAGCATAACTCTTTCACACATTTTGTGTGTTTAGATGGGTGTTTCGGAGATGGGTGTTACCAGCCAAGAGCACAGAAAGATTTTTATAGATAGCGTTATAATAATGTCTATTTTAGGCAAGGCAAATTTATTTGTAGAGTACATTGCATGTACAAGACAATTTAAAGAGCTTTACATAAAACATTAAAAGCATTACTGCGGGGTGCAGGAAGCAATAACAGCTGTATTAAAAACAAACTTTAAAGGACATAAAATAAATTAAATATAAACAGTGGTGTGGTGGTTGGCACCGCAGCCTCACAGCAAGAAGGTCGCTGGTTCGAGCCTCGGCTGGGGGAGGTTCGAATGTGGGGGTTGGTGGCC
>JBAMHW010000017.1:11088561-11100879 GCA_037177495.1 Rhadinocentrus ornatus
CTGGTGACCTGTCCAGGGTGTACCCTGCCTTTCACCTGAAACACTGCTGGGATAGGCTCCAGCTCACCCAGCGACCCATAATGGGAACAAGCGGTACAGATAATGACTGACTATAAACAGAAAGATAAAGCTAAAATAAAATAGATAAAATGCAAGAAATAAAGTTCCAGTGTGAGAAAAAAAACAGCATTAAAACATGTTTAAGATTCAAAGTTTAAGCTTAAAAGGAACAGATGCAGATGTGGTCTTCTAAATAAAAACTATTGAAATGCAGCAAAGAACAGGGGGGTCTTTAACCTGGATTTAAATAAAGTGTTTCAGCTGATATGCGGCTTTCTGGGAGTTTGTTCCAGACATGTGGAGCATAGAAGCTGAATGCAGCTCCTCCATGTCTAGTTCTGACTCTGGGAACTGATAAGAAGCTGGATCCAGATGACCTGAGGGTTCAGGTAGGTTCATGCTGGGTTAAGAGGTCACTGATGTATTTAGGTCCTAAACAAGCCAGAGCTTAAGAGACCAGCAGTAAAACTTTAACATCTAATCTCTGTTAAACAGGCAGCCAGTGTAAAGACCTCAGAGCTGGACTGATGTGATCCACTTTCTTGGTCTTGGTGATGACTCGAGTAGCAGAGTTCTGAATAAGCTGCAGGTGTCTAATTTATTTTTAGGTAGAACCTGTAAAAAGACTGTTACAATAATCAAGCCGACTAAAGATGAAAGCATGGACTAGTTTTTCAAGGAGACATCAGATCTTTTATCCTTGATATATTCTTAAGGTGAAAGTAGGCTGACTGCGATTCCCTGAATGTGTTCTTTAAAGTTTAGGTCTGAGTCTATCAGTAACTCAGATTTCTAGCCTGGTGGTTTTTAGGTGTATAGACTTAAGCTCTGTGGTGGCTTTTAACCGATTCTCTTTGGCTCCAAAGACAATCACCTCAGTTTTATTTTTGTTTAACTGAAGAAAATTCCCACACATTCAGTCATTAATTTCCTTCATTCATTTACCAAGAGCCTTTATTGGGCCTTGGTCTCCTGGTGACATTGCTAAATATATCTTTGGGTCATCTGTGTAGCTATGGTTAACAAGTTTTGCTTTTCTTAATGACCTGTGCCACTGGGAGCATGTAGATGTTAAACAGAAGAGGCCCCAGGATGGAACCTTGGAGAACTCCACATGTTATTCTTGTCTGCTCAGATGCAAAGTTACCTATTAGCACAAAGTATTTCCTGTTCTATAAATACGTTTTAAACCAGTGTAGTGCAGTGCCAGGGAGGCACCCAGTTTCCTAGTTGTTTGAGTAATATATTGTGGTCAACTGTATCAAATGCAGCACACACTATGAAGTTTTAGAACACACTATGATGTTTTCTTAACATTAAATATATTGTAAATAGCTAACTTAAACCAAGTACTTTGTAATCCATCCATTGGCTATCCACTCATATTCCAATGCGGGCTTGCAGGGGGTTTGGAGCCTAAACCAGCTGTTATCAGGCAAGAGAAAGGGTACACCAGAAACAGATTGCCAATCCACTTAACTGTCTTATAAGTTTTACAGCTGTTTATTTTTTACACTACATTTTTCTATTTACTTTACTTGTTCTATTTACTTGAGTTGCCATTTGCTTAGGTTTAACCTCTTCTTCATGAGAGCCACTGTTACAGGGAGCAGCACGAGATACATGCAGTACACAAGATCTTTGCACAACCTAATAGCCACAATCTTGACATGAAGCATACAAAATTACGGGGAGAAACTCCACTAACAAACTCTACCAATCACTGACATCCAAACAAAACACAATTCAATCCAAATTAATGGGCATGTAACAAAAGCCTCAGAACAGTCGTGATTACCTCAAAACTTCTGCTAATTTCTCTATTTCAAGCAAACCACACAAACAATGTGTCACATGAGAGCATAGGCTCTGTTGATAACAAAGACATCTGTCTTATCACTGTGCCAAAACTCTGCGAGTTAGCAGCCAAAGAGTAGAAGAAAAATACAATACTAAAATTAAAAAGCTTATCTTACCATTGCTGTTTCGTGGTCAGATTTATTTCACCTGAAAAAAATCACTGCTAATATGTTATCCTATGATTGACTTTCTTGAAAATTAATCACAAAATTCCTGGTAATACATGAAGATAAGGGTTTTATTCACTCTTCCTATGATATACCTTCTTGGTGTTCACTTCTTTTTGGATCCTGTTTGGTGTTTTTAAGGGGAATATGGGGCTATCCCTCAATTTTCTTAACAATTTATAGAGTGGTCATCAACATCAACCGATGGGTTCCTGAGACATTTTCCTGTGTAACACCTCCCTTAAAACATCTACAAAACTGCTTAGGTTCTCTTTTTTTTTTGTTTCTACTTTAACACAGTTACCCGTCAGACATTACTAATATTAGATATACTGGTCTGCTATCTTCTGGTTTTGATTTAAAATAAAGTAGTTTTCTTTTAGGAGAAGATAACCAATAAAAAAAATTTGTGTTCTAACTGGATGTACTTTGACAAAGTAACAAATATCTAGATTTTGACACTGTAATCTCACGTTTTGCCTTTCTTTTGAGACCAAGATTACATTCACATACCTTGTAGTTGTGAGGATTTGCTCTATTTATTTTGGGTATGTAATTTTGGACAGGACTTCTCATGAAGAAAATGTTAGGTTTAGAAAATGAAAAGTATTTGACTAGCTTGAGGCATTAAAAATATTTAGTTAGGTTTAGGCAGAGGAAACTACTTGGTTAGGATAAGGGTCAACATCACAGTTTGCTTTTAAAATGGATACTCCTACAAAACACTGCATAAAAATCTCTGGGGCCCTCATCAGAAGACAGAAAATGTTCTAATAAAAATAACTTCCCTCTGAACTAAAAGCTGTCTCCTGAGCCCCAGACTGAGGGCCTGCAGTAAGTCGTAGGGCCAACCACATCCACAACTGGGCTCCCCACAGGCATAAAACTTACACACACATGAGTTATGCTATATTTAATCTGCAAAGGACTATAGATCATACCGCTGAGGCAAGTGCATATCCAGCCAGTTCTGCATTGCCAATGTGACCACAGAATATGGTGTTAACAAATGGCAGGAGAAAGTTCAGAATCCGCGACAGCAGCTGTAGAAACAAAGAATTAATTTATTTACAAATAGCAGATGCAACAAAGTATTGCCTCAGAGAGCTTATCAAAGATAAGCAAAATAGTTGGAAAACACTGTTGTGAAATCACCCAGCACAGATCATTTTGTACATATACAGTAAGTAGTTTTTTAATTAGTTTTTACTTATTGCACACACTATAAATACTTCACAAGTGACTGCACTATTAAATTGGATTATGTACAAAGACATTTAAAAACAATTCTGCACCAGAAATGGTGTCAATGAACTCCAAATACAAAACTGAACAACAGCTGTCTTATTAGACCACCACATAAGGTTTCCTCTACTCACCAGTGGGCCTGTGAGACGAAAAACATGGTAGAGTTCCTCTCTGTAGGCGGGTGGAAGCCAGCGTTTCACACATGCACACCAAAAGAGTTTGGAGCTGGCTAATGTTGTCACCTCATCTCCCAAAGCCCCTGCCATCTTGCCAACAGGAACCCCAGCAATGGGCCCTGCACCCTGCAAGGGGTGTGCAGGCTCCACAGAACTCAGCCTCTCCATTCAAATGCCGGAAGAGAAGGCAGTAGGGAAAGGGGAGGAAGAAAAGCTACAAAACACTAAGGGGAGGAGGGTAGGGAGGGAGTGCAAGGGCAAATAACAATAAGCCTATCTGGGTTAAGAAACACAACACATACATTTCTTTAAATTTACTAACTGTATAGCGTTGTTTTGAGGAGGGAAAAGTCAGTGTATGAATAAAGGAGAGAGTAAAAGAAAACAGGAGTGAACAAACCCTGGATTCATACCCTGAAACCTGTAGAAGGGGGGCGCAGCAAGGGTTGATTACATATGGACTGTGGGACATTATCAAGCTTGAATGACAGTGAGAGCTTGTGGAAACTGTCGACCTACCACTGATGTAAGAGGAAAATCAGGGCAATTAAATGCGTCAGGTTATTGTAAGGGGGATAAACTCTGTGTGAATGTTTAGACTGGATACACAATAAGAGAGTGAGTACTTTGGAAGTGCATGTTTTAGTGTGTGGGTTTGTGTGAGCAGCCTTTCTGGGCTCAATGGTAATCTGATGAGGAATTCCTGTTTGCACTGTGTAAAGAAGGAGCTCTGATGGCACAAAGTCTGCAGAATTAAATTAATTTTATCCACAAATGTTTGTGTGCCCATGCATCATCTACTGATCTTATCTGACTCTTACTGCACTTTGGCCGCTGTTTTAATCCCCGAACTCACCCTCCTCATGTAATTCTTCATATACAAACATAGTCACATGAGCACACAATCCTGCCTTTATCCATTTTTGCTGACACAGCTTTGAAACTTAAACTTTTATTCAGACGCGTTTACAGGTAACTTAACCAGAAATGTTAATAAATAACTTAGTCAGAGTAGCAGGATTGATTTAATCATAGAAACTTATCATAAGCTACTCCAAAACCACAGTGTGAAAGTGAACAGGTGATAACATGTATCAGAGCTATTAGTGTGTGGAGAGTGATTAGCACAGGAAGCAGGTAAGTCTTTGCATTAACTGAGGAGTATATAGCTATAGGTGTGTGTGTGTGTGTGTGTGTGTGTGTGTGTGTGTGTGTGTGTGTGTGTGTGTGTGTGTGTGTGTGTGTGTGTGTGGGTGTGTGTGTGTGTGTGTGTGTGTGAGGAAGACATCTTAGCATGCATAGATTATAGGCTAGTCAATTGTGCAATATAACATAAGGAACACATTCTTCTTTCACCACTACACGTGTTGCAATTACTGCTAACCTTTGATCTTTGATGAAACTGAACACATAATGATTTCTAAAACACAGTGTAATGACCTGTAAAAATGTGCGATCAAGAGTAAAGTTTAAAGGAGCCATTATTAATATAACTGGCAGTATGTACACTTTGACAGAATCACAATAGGAATTCAAAAGATATCATTGGAAGTCTGGAGCTAAAGGCCTGAAGTATTTTGCCTCCGGCTGGAGGAGAAATCAACCTATCATAAAAAGGTGATTTCATATTAGTTACCAAAAACACATTCAGTGATATTAAATGTACGGTTTTATTATTTACTTTCAGGTTTTTTAGGTTTCACTAACAGATTAAACTGTTTCCTCAGTTGGTGAATGCCTCTCCCTAGCGGGTGAAGAGAGGGAGGGCTATTGCAGACAGGCACTTGCACACACATGCTGGTACAAAGCTTCTAAAGGTGCATCTGTGGTCTTGTATTTCTTCTCAAAAAGTTGAAACTGTGAACAAATGTCATTAAAACAATGTATAGAAGTTAACATTATTTTAAATGTATTTCAGAGGAAAAGAAACTGTAGAAAGCTAACAAATAGGAGTTCTGTGGCTCAATGTGTTGAGCAGACATAAAAGTTCCAGCTACTTAATGCAGGAGGAGCATCACATGATTAATTGAATAATTAATTAAAGTTAATAGGCTGTTGGTCAGTTACATGATTGTGTATGCAAATAGCATCACACGGAGTCTTTAGAAGTAAAAATGGTGAGTGCTTCACCGCTCTGAAAAACTGTACTAGGAAACTGATTGATTCATCAGACATGAAATGTAAAAAAAAAAAAGTATTTCTCAGTTGAAAGATTTCCTCCGCTGAGCAACATAGGAGCACTAATGATTAGCCGATGGGCACCATGAGCAGGGCTGACACTGCTGTCAAGCTGTTATTAAGTATGGTCTCGGTGGGCTAAGCTGATTTTTCTTTTCTCTGTCACACTGCTAAAATCCTGGCAAAACAGGTATGTTGATATTTGTTTGCATCTATGTTTCTAGTGATTGGTTAGGAAAAAAACATGCTCTTCTCTAGGTAAACCTGATAGATGGAAAGCAATTTCTGACTAAAAACTGCAAAGATACAAATATCAGGCAGGGATTTCATCATTTATATAAAATAATTCAAAGACATGGCGGGGGGGACGGGGGCTGAGTACAGATGCACATCTGTACTAGAAATCAATTCATTGGCTTAGTTCTGAAAACAATAGTAGTGAACTATGTGTGTTGCTGCACTGCTAAACTAAAAAATTAAACATTAACGTGTGTCAAATATTACAAAACAATGTCCAAAGCAGTGTAACGTTGGTCAATAAAACTATTTTTGACTGACTTCTAAAAGGGATAAATTGATGCATATAAATTTTTCATAAATGGTTACCTTGTTTTTTTCAACCTGTACGAAATTGTAAAAATGTTACTGATGACTATTGATTAGCTTGTTAAGGAATAATAGCCACATCCATGTCTTAGGATGTAGATCTGTTGGACCAGCACTTGTTTAACCAAACTCAGACAGACACCCTCTGATGTGTCGCTTTTATACGAGCTATGAACATTTTGTGAGCCTAATGTGCACTCATTAATCTCCACTGATGTGTTTGGGAACTTTATTGCCAGCAACAGCTCTTTACTTTATCAAACTTGAATAAATTTTTTTTTTTTGTATTTCTAATATATTTTTATTAACTTTAATATAAAGAAAGAAAATAGTATAAGTTATACCAACATAATCAAACTGATGACTTGTAGACTTTGTTAATCAACAAATAAACAGACATATCTTGACTAATACATTTAAGAATTGCGTGAGAGCTATTAAAAACCCTTAAAACAGATATGAAAAGAATTTCATAAAAAGTGTAGCTTTATCTTCATGTCCACACCCAACAAGTTTTAGTGTTATTGCAATAACTTTTGCCAATAAAAATGTTTCCTTGTGTCTGCGCATTATAAGACAGCAACAATAAAATAATAAAAACTAAAAAAAAATTACAAAAAGGAAAAAAATCAGGGGTGGGAGAATTGAAAGGGTGTTGACAGGAACAGGAAAATAAAGTTATGAGAAAGTCATTTAGAAGAAGAGATGTTATAAAAGTGACCTGAAAGGCATATAAGAGTTAATGAAGAATCAAACAGCCCTTCACATCTTCATCACATCACAGTGAACAAAGAAGGGAAGAGACAAGAAATACAGAGAAACACTGACAGGTAAGCGCCTCTTCCTCTCCTTCAACTCTGAGAGTTAACTCAGTTTTAAAAACATAAATAGAGTAACTGTATTTTTATAAACCATTTCTTTTTAGATGGTAAATAGTCTGTATTTATATAGCGCTTTTATCCAAAGCGCTTTACATCATACATCACATTCACTCATTCACACGCTGATGGCAGTAGATGCCATGCAAGGAGCAATTAGGGGTTCGGTGTCTTGCCCAAGGACCCTTTGACATGAACTCCACTTGGCTGAGGACCGAACCGGCAACCCTTGAGTTACAAGACAACCGCTCTATCTTGCCGCAGTCCCCTTTTACTAGCCATGAAAGTCTGATTGACATTAGTAAGGTCTTTCACAAAAACTTTCTTTATGCAAAACGATGATTGATCATTCAACAAAAAGGATTTTTTTTTTTAAATCAACACTTTTAAACATTTGCTGATGAAAAAATCATGGCACAGCAAAGTGTTTTCCTTTCTCAAACATTATTTTCTGGCTACAAAGTAGATGTGTATCAAAATGCCTGAGTGTAAAAAAAGATACATTTTCTCACAAACTGGAATACATCTGGATCCCCAGCCTTATGCTTTTACATCCCTCCATACATCCATCTACTTTCTATAACCATTCAAGATGACATAGGATTGAGACCCAGTAATAGATTGCATGCTAAGCAGGGCAAATACTTTATTCACCCATTTTCAATTTAAAATCAAATATGTATATTCCTTGATCTCAGAGTAGTCCTGACCACCAGATTGCTGGAACTAACCCTTTTTTTATCGATTGCTGTTGATAAAACTACTTTGTGGATTAAGATAACATTTTTCTCTGAATGTTCCTTCCATTCTTTATATTCAGGTTTATTCCAGGAAGGCTAAAATGTTGATGTTCAGAACTTCTTTTTTCCTTTTGCTCTTGTACTGTGGTACCCAGACATTAGGTAAGCTACCCTCCTCATTCATTATCTTGTATTGTTTTTTCATAAAAGATAAATCTCTTGTTTCCCTGCTACATTCAGTCAGACCCTGAAATTTCAACATCCTTCTTTTCTGTTCTCCCAAGGCATCAATATCCAAACCATTCCAGGTGTCAATAGTGAGGGTATTATTCAAGTTGAGCTTCAGAAGACTGTATCATTGGTCTGTGGGCTTAATGGTGACACTCCATCTGATGAAGAGCTGGTGTGGCTGAGGAATGGAGCTGTGGTCAATCTAAAAGATGGAAACAAGAAGGGTCGTAGCAGTGTGTGCATCACTCCTGTCATCTATGAAGATAATGGTGCCACTTTTACTTGTCACCTGCACACCAATTCCTCAGATAAGGCCTCTGTCTCCCTGAATGTAACTTGTAAGTCACTGAAGGAACACTTTTTTTTATGTTGATAAAATTTATCAATAAAATAAGTTAGATTTTTTTTTCTTTCTTTTTTTAGCTATTTAAGAAACTTCAGTCTCCATTTGTTAAGAGACTTATAGCACTGACTCCAAGGAACCTTTGTCCCATACCATGAGGCTATGGGCTCTTATTAAAATATGTTGAGAATTATATTAAAGATGTTATCGGAAAGTATGTTACCTTCTGGAAAATATCTCACTGTAAAGCAAGCCATTATAATCTAGCTAATTAAACTGTTCAATTTGCCCTCAAGTTTTCAGTTGATTTTACAAAAACAGTTTTTGAGTAAATTCTAACTAAATTTAATAGTTAATTTGCACTTAAAGAAACTGGTTAAATTCTACCTTATATTTCTCAGTACATTACATAACAAATTTCTTCTAGTATAAGTAAATAACATTAATTAACAATTGTAAAGACATTTAATTTAAGAATGTTTAGAACACATATTGGGGGTTTTTTGGAAGTTATGCTTCACTTTTAAATTGTTGCTTATTATTAATCCGTATTTTGAGAGAGGGCTTTTTAAAGAGACAGGAGCATAACAACATGTTTCAATCAATGATGAACTGAAGGAGTTGTTGTTGGGCCAACTTCTTTATTCTTCTTTTTTATTTTTTACATCATCATAAGCTTTTCAATTAGGTCTTATGGGAAATAAAAGCGACAAAAAAAATTTAAGAGTTGCAGATAAACATAATATTGGTTTCTTGTCTTAAAATTGATCTAAATAATATAGTGAGGGGACCATGAAAATCTGTGTTGGAGTGTGGCAGTCTGAACCAGTCTGCCAGTGCCAAAACATTTTTTTTAAGTTTAGACATGGTGAAATTTGCTCAGCAGGTTAAGTAAGCTTAATTGTCTGGAGAAAAAACAAGGAAAAAAGTGACATTGATATCTTCTTCGATCTTCCTTAGATCACCCACAGCTCTCTGGGTCAGAGGAGGTTACAGTAGAAACAGACTCACGGCTGGTCCTGCAGTGTGACATGCGGGCCAATCCACCAATCTCATCCATGGCCTGGACACTGAATGGAAGCATGGTGGATCTGTTAGAGGGTGGCTTTGCAGTGACAAATGATGGCTTTACAAGCCAGTTACAAATCAACAAAGCAGATAAACTGTTGCATGAAGCTACATATCAATGCACATCAGACTCTCCTAAGTATGGAAAACACAGCAAGATTTTCCACGTCACAGTGACAGGTCAGTTCATCAGATGATCATCTCTATATAGCGTTTGATTTTTTTTTGCTTGTGTGTAATTTACACATGTAATGATTACTTACGGAGTAATGTTAGCATTGGGAGCTAATCATCTTGCTTCTCAACCCTAGAAAAGACCTTAAAGTTCCCTCTGATGCCAATGATAGCAGGACTGGTGGTGGTAGGCCTCACTGCAATTCTTGCAGTTGTTTCGCGCTGGAAAATAATCACAAAGGTAACACACTAAACTAAACACATGTGGACAGCAGAGGCTCTTTATAATCTGAATCTTATAATGCTGTATTTCTCTTTCAACAGTGCTGCAAGTAAGTTGTGCAACAATTACCAGCCCTTTCAGACAAGTCATGAAGACATCAACACTCTATTGTGTGCAAGAGACTGATTGCTAATTTATGTAACTTATTTAATTTCATTATCATATTTGCCTTTTTTTAAAGGAATATTATGAAAATGTCAATAGACTAATGTCTGATAAATTAAAAAAATACAGCCTGGTGTCATTAGCATTGCTTATCACAAAGAGTAGGGCTAAAGAGAGGTATCTCAAAAACTTTAGGTGCTATGTTTTTGTTTGACTGAACAAGCAAGATGGAACTATCAGTAAGCTCTTAATGTGTCCGCAGGTTATTTTATAAATTTTAGACAAATCTAAGCCTGAAGTCTAACAAAATGTAGCAAACTATCTTTTTATATATATATATTTAGTATTTATTTGACCATTAATACTGACAGAATATGTCCTAGATTCTGCTAATAGTATTAGGCTTGTTACAACCTGATTTCACAAAAAAACTTGTAATACCCATGCCAGTCTATTAAAGGACACTGTGTCACATTTTGCAAAGTAAAAATGCAACGTGAGATAAGTGATTTAAGAAACTACAAAAAGTCCATGTTTAAGTCTGAAAAAGGAGAGGAAGTGAAAGATTAAAGCTTGGAAATCTCTGAAGGAGGTCACATTGTACTTTTTTTTTTTGGTATTAGGCTACTTTACACTTTGATTTTTCAGTTTGCAACAAAACTGTAGATGAAAAGATAGCTTGGGGTAAAACAGATCATTTCAGAGGTTGTCTACACAATGTAAATATCGGAAGTTTCAATCATGTTAATCGATCGGTCATGGTTTATCTGTTGACGTTGCAGGCAATAGTGTGTTTTTGTGTACGGAAAGCAAAATTTAATACTGACTCTGTACCCTGTGATGGACCAGTGGGTGTATAACACACTTTGATTTGATGCTGGAATGGACTCAGTCTCCATTTTCTGTTTTCTTGTTTATTTCTTTGAATAAAACACATCAAGAACTAAAAGCACAGTGACATTGCAAGAATTTTTTTCCTCAATAGCATTAGAAAAAAAATGGAAAAGTTCATTAACATTTATAATCACAAATTACTTTTTATTATTTGATGACTGAAGTAAGGAAAATAGTCAGGGATGTCCAGCTTTGGTCCTTAAGGGCTGCAATCCTGCAGGTTTTAGTCCCCCTGATCCAACACATCTGATTGAAAATAAATTGCTCTCCCCACCAGTTATTGTGAAGTTATATGTGCTTCAGCAGGACACATCTACAACTGCAGGACAGCAGCCCTTGAGGACCAACTTTGAACACCTCTGGAATAAGTGATGCTTTTTTTTCCGAACACAATTCAGGAGTTACCAGGGACATGCAGTATACCCATGCTGCTAGCCAGTTGGGTGCCCTAAGCACAACTGTTTGGGCACGTTGGGCTTGGCCACTCCCCACCCCCCAAACTCATTTTTACTGATCACCACTAAAATCAGTCCCATGGCAGGCTCATGCAAAAAAATGCCATTAAATAAAAGTTTAATTAAAATTTCTTACAACAGAGATGTGCCATAAGCACTAATTGCTAGATGTTATAAAAAAATTAACCTAAATAGACAAAAATGTCTGCAATGATGCATAGTTGAATGTTCTCCTATAATGCTCCTAAAGTAGAGTTCCAGAAGTAGCCCAAAACCAGTAGCACTGGTGTCACAAAATCTCACTATTGAACTGTAAGATGAGTTAAATCAACACATTTAATTAACAAATTAAGAAACCTATTTTTGCATTAACAGCGCCACCAAACATTAAATATTCATTGATTTATTTTCTGTTCCGCTTAATCCAGTTAAGGGTCGCGGGTAAGCTGGAGCCTATCCCAGCAATTAACAGGCGAGAGGCAGGGTACACCCTGGACAGGTCACCAGTCCATCGTAGGGCCAACACAGAAAGACAAACAACCATTCACACTCACACTCACCCCTAGGGAGTATTTCGGGTGATCAGTTAACCTAATATGCAAGTCTTTGGACGGTGGGAGGAAGCCAGAGTACCCAGAGAGAACCCACGCATAAATAGGGAGAACATGCAAACGCCACACAGAAAGACCACTGATTGAACCTCCCCCCAGCTGAGCCAGTGACCTTGCTGTGAGGCCGCAGTGCCAACCACCACACCACCGTGCAGCCCCAAACAATCATTTTCTGTACCGCTTGTTCCCATTAGGGGTCGCGGGGTGAGCTGGAGCCTATCCCAGCAGTGTTTCAGGTGAA
>JBAMHW010000017.1:11100979-11117209 GCA_037177495.1 Rhadinocentrus ornatus
CAGCCGAGGCTCGAACCAGCGACCTTCTTGCTGTGAGGCTGCAGTGCTAACCACCACACCACCGTGCAGCCCCAAACAATCAATAAAATAAATACAAAATTACCACAACCATAACAATAAAATAAAATTAAGATCTGTGCAATTTCTGATCATCTTTGTCTAATAAACTTGATTTTAACGGTATATCAAACAGAACAGACCACCAGAAGATTGGTGGGTGGGGCAGTCTATAATCGTCTATGTGAATCATGGTAAATAATGAACAATCATTACAAACTTGTGTTGTTTATATGGGTAAACATAGTTCATATTGTAACAGACTGTGACATATTACATGTAAGTGTCATGTTAAGCTTGTTACCTTACTCACAGAATCACTTAAGCTGAAATAAAAAATTTCTATTACTGTTGTAATTTTATAACCGTGTCATTTTACATATCAGAAGCTCAATCAATCAAGTGAATGATGATGCAGCTCATTTAAAATCTCTAATTGGCTGGAATTTAAAAGGGGGGGGGGGGTGTTCTGTGTTTGTCTGTTTGTTTATTTGTTTGTTTTCTGCGTTGATGCAGCCCACAGCAGTCTATATCTTCTTGTTTATAAATCATCAACACTAGACCACATTTCACCGTTCAGAAATTTGTGATTTTAGATATGCTGTGATTATAATTATAATGTGCGTGGTGGGAACGGTGGATCAGAGTTTACCCTGCTTCAATTCTGTTGATTCCAATATATCAAGAAAATGTGTACGGATCTAGTCTTTGACGCTAGCAATAAATCCAAAATTAGTTAGGAATTAAGCTAAATGATAATCACCTTTGTTTCAACGAAATGTTTGCAAAGTTTTTAGAGGCATCTCCATCAAACAGTTAAGTCATCAGAATGGGTGTTTTTGTACATATATCATCAGACTGAAAATTCTCATCTCTTTTTTCCACATTTGCCCTGAACTTTAGCTCCTGACTCAATAGTACAGTCAAGGCTTGTTAAAATCATGTTATACATTTACTCTTAATGTGACACAAGGACAAGGACAACAACTCTGTGAGGGTCAAGGTCTAAGTCTCTGTGCTCTTCTCAAAGAAGAAACTTTTAACAAGTTCACATAAAACTGTGCAACACGGAACAAGGATCGGATAAAGGCACAGCTGTAACATAAGCCTGGGAGATAATGTCCAATAAAAAGAACACTATTTTTTCTGATATTCTTCAAGAATTTTTTTATGTGATTTGTTAAATGAAAAATTTTACATAGAGCTTCAACATACACTGCTCAAATCTGAATGAATTAACTATTTTGTTAAACACTTTGTTCTTTACATAGTTGAATGTGCTGACAACAAAATCATAGAAAAACTATTAATGGAAATCAAATTTATTAGCCCACGGAGGTCTGGATTTGGAGTCACACTCAAAATGAAAGTGGAAAAACACACTACAGGTTGATCCAACTTTGATGTAATGTCCTTAAAACAAGTCAAAATGAGGCTCAGTAGTGTGTGTGGCCTCCAAGTGCCTGTATGATCTCCCTACAACGCCTGGGCATGCTCCTGATGAGGTGGCAGATGGTCTCCTGAGGGATCTCCTCCCAGACCTTGACTATAGCATCCGCCAATTCCTGGACAGTTTGTGGTGCAACGTGGAGTTGGTGGATGGAGAGAGGCAAGATGTGCTCAATTGGAATCAGGTCTGGGGAACGGGCTGACAATTGCAAGCAACTTTTTAACCAAGGTAGAGAAACAAATCAAATTACCATTAAAGGAAAAATACTGGGTTGTTTGTGCCTTTATCAGACTAAAACAAAATATGTGGTCATGAGGAAAATCTCAAACTGCTGGTTGAAGCAACATGCAGATCTGTAGAGACATCTGCTGGTCATATTTATAAAAACCCAGACATGGAAATGTCATTTACATAGGTGTGTAAATAAAATCACAGAAAGAAATGTCAAATGCAATTTCGTTGCACTTGTTGCAATGACAATTTCTATTCTATTCTAAAAGAGCATTGCAATAGGAGTATGATCTGCAATATGCAATATAAATTTACATAATACAATCACATAGAAAAAAAGAAGATTAATTGATAATACTGTTAGATAAATAGCAATAATAATCTGGATAGATTTTATTTGTTCTGTAACCGAAATGTAATAAATTTATCAGCAAAGATAAAACTTCTCTGCTGTGTATTTTGTGTACAACTCAGCACTATATTGTTGCATTTATGTGCTATTCGTTGTCACATTATTTAACTATAACATTTAAATTCACTGTAAAATAAAAATAATAATAACAGGATTTACACTACTCATTACAAACTATCTTCCTAATGACCAACTATATTTACTATGAATGATGTGTGTGTGCTGTTCTATTTTTATGGATTTGTTTTGTAAAATTAAACACTGATTTTAGGAAATTTCAGATATTTGATTGCTAATTTTTATATACAAGTATAATATCTTGTAAGCCTTCTCTATGGTTCCACCCAGCATTCAAAAGTACATTTGAGAAATCAGTAGTACAACCAGTACAAAAAAAAAAAAAAAAAGTACAACCAGTACACCACAGGCTTTCCTGCAACGTGTTACGTCATCAGCTTTACGTAAAGAACGTGGTGATGCGGATCTGCGTGAAATCTGCTGCTTCGGTCCACCGCCAAATTCAAACTCAGAGAGAAAGGGAAGGTGGTGAAGCAGAGAGGTTGGGGCAATTTTCACCAGTGTTGGTTTAAGGTAAGTCGGAAGAAACACTGTTGGTCGGAAAGTCAGTCTTCATCTATCTTTTCCTGATAAAAGTAAACGCATATTCTCAAGTAAATTGAGGAGCTAACGTGTACTAGCTAACGGTGCATTAACTGGCACAGCCCTCTTTTGTTTTGTGAGTTGTAATCGCAGACTAAAACTGTGTGCTGATAAATTTGAGAAATTGAAAGCTTTATTTTCATTTACCGCACATCAGTGATAGCTCTGGATCATTGTAACTTGTTGCTGTTGCGGTGTTTCGGACGGAGCTCTCCCAAATTAAGCAGAGCTGAGCAGTCTCCTGCAAGGCAACATTGTCCTGAACAAACAAAAGCTACGGAGCCATCACTAACATGATTATTGCTGCTTGAACATAGAGGTTGTTACGGGTAATTTAACCTTCATTTCCCACCCGTAGCTTATTAACATTATTTGCGGTTTTCCACAGCAAATGGTCTCTTTTAAGGCATAATTATATAAGTTACACTTGAATCCTTACATGGTTAAGCAGCAATCGCCTTCTTTGTCCTAATGTGTGAAAATGTACTTTCTCAAATTTATGATGTTCAATAATACAGGTGTTTATTTTAGATTTCAACTAGCAAAGATCTGTATAATCTTAATCAATCTAAAAAAAATAATCTTAATTTCAACGACCTTGATTGAGTACTTTGTTTCAATGTTTTTGGTTAAGGTTGTTAGATTGTAGATATTATTATAATTATATCTTCTTTGTTTATCTGATTGCCCCTTTCTCAGGGCTTAATGCTGTTTGTTATGTTTAAAATCAGATCAAGCCTTGATCATTAAAAAAAAAAAAAGTTACATATTCTGCTGTCTTTTGTTTGTCCAGTTCAGTACAGCATCTTCAGTGATGGATGGTGTTGGTAGAGCTGTGGTTGGAGTCTGGCGGGCACACACAGTCCTGGATGAATCTGACGGGACAGAGAGCTCCCCAGAAGCCCCTGACCATTTCCGTAAGATGCGCTCCTCATCCTCCCTAAACTCTCTAAGAATGTCTTTGCGCAAGCGCCTCCCACTGCGTTCTGTCCAGGCGAACTCTCTCCCTGAGAATCCATCTTGGGAAAACCTGAAGAAGCAACCCAAGTCCAACCCCGTCCGCAAACTTACTCGCAGTGCCCGGAGCTCCATCAGCGATATGTATCAGGTGGATCAGCTTTTAATGACGGTGTTTTTCAGTTCAACTCATCTGTTTTTTAGTTTTGTTTTGTGTTGCTTTTTAAATTTCTTTTCTTTGTACGTAAAAAATAACAGGAAATAAATTTGCTTCCTTCTTGCTGCCACATCAATTAAGACCAATGCATTATGTTCTGCCTAAATATCATCATCATCTCCCACTTTTTAAATGTATTTTTTTTATCTTTCCCCCAGAGGTTGCAGAGAACCAGAGAGTTTTCACGTGAGGAATGTTTGGTAGCAACCCCAGGCCGTGAAGGAGAAAATGCTTGTGCAGCAACTTCTTGCACCCCAAGGCGTACCCCTCGCCGAGTTACAACACCCAGACGAACCCCGAGATCTGCAGCGAAGCCCGGGCGTACTCCAGGCTCTAGAGGACGGAAGACACCTGAAGCTACTGTACATGGGGTGAAAACAGGTGGAGGCAGGAGGCAGTTGGTCCGAATGGCTGCACTGCGAAGCCCCTTTGCTTCTCCCAACACACAGAACCAGAGGCTGTGAGTTCCATATCAACTGCATTCTTTCATTGTGTAGTTTTTGTGTCTGAACTTTGTTGGTTGATTCTGATGCTTTTTTCTCTTTTGGCTGCTTTTATTTATGTACATTACTTTGGTCTGAATATTTGTTTTTTCTGCATTATTAGAAAATTTGACCAAGATTTGGAGTCAGTTTCCAGTGGTCTCAGGAGGCTCAAACACCTGTCCAAAGCCTTTGATGGCATCATTGACAGAGAAAACAGGTAAAACACTTGATCCTAGTTAGTCAAAGATACTTTTAGTTAAATGTGTATGGTTATGTTTGGGCTATTGGCTGCTAAGAATTAGACTTTTTTTAAGCTTTTGAAACTTTTTAGGCCAGCATATGTGAAAAAAAGTGACCGCTGTGTGTACTTGAGGAAGCCATCAGTCCACTTCCTTTTTATTAAGCATTTTTTGCACAGAGAACACTAGGATGTGCCCTTTGCACCAATAAGGCATGTGACTGCCCTCCTCCCACCCAACGGATCCCAGCTTGTAACGCAGCTTGTGGGTCCCCAGACTTCCTTCCCCCCTCCCCCCAGACATTCTTCCCGCCTCAGTTTGAAACTGGGTCTCTGTTTCTGGAATTCGGATGAGGAGGGAGTGAGCGGTGAGCAAGTGTGGTTGTGGGAAGCCAGATAAATTACAAAAAATGTGTTTTCAGGACTTGGGAATGTTTTTTTGCATCACTTCCTGTGTTGTTGACATTCAAAATGTGAGAGTAGAATTAGATGCACTGTGAAATGTTGATATGAACAGGGACCTTGTGTGTTCTCTGTTTATATTACATACAACTAACTGCTGTCCTCACTGAATGAAAAGATCCCCTCTTTAGAATATATATAAAAGTTTGTTTCTCAACAGGCAGTTCAACTATTCCCTAATTGTGGAGTAAGACAGAAGGTAAATCACAACCTCAAAATAGTCTTAACAAAACCCAAAGAGTTATGGAAACATTTGTTTTGAGTTACTAATTCTACAGCATGAAATTGCATGGCAAAACAAACCTGGCATCCTCTTAAAGAAGTGCTTTGAATCCAAATCTGATGTATAATTCAATGTGTCACTAACATATCTTTCTGGCTTTATGACCATACAGTATATTTCTCCTACTTTTCACAATGTCTACACGTCTCAACAATGCCTTAAAAACATGATGTTATGTTATTCAAATTAAAGTCATGATTGGATTAGCTGCTACTGAACATGCAGAATGTTCAGTAGCACTCTTGAAAATCTTGGTCTACCTAGGCAATCCTCTGATACCAAGAGCATGTTGGAGCTGTTATAAGTTGAAAACATAATGTTTGCACCAGTAAGAGGGGTATTATTCTAAGAGATTCTTAAAAATTAGATTAGGATATTTACTATATTGAATTATTTATTCATTTTTTTGTAAAATATTCATGGTTAAAATATTTACATTTTCCAAATTTGTTTTTACTTTAATCTCAGATGGGTTTCAAGGAAGAGAGCTTGTCTAAGTTCAATGTAATTAATATCCCAAACTAATTAGCAAAAATACCGGACCAAAGGAAATGACATCATGGTGTTGTACAAGGTTAGTCATGGAACTCACTGGCTGTAGCCTGCAATGTGGCCGATTAAAATTATCCGGATGACATTAATAATTCAAACTAAATTGTTCCCTGACAGAGGACACCCCCACCCTCTTGACAGCTGCAGAGTTTTGTGCCACTCCGTGTTTGTGCTCTGCAGTAATCACTGGTCTCTCTTCTGTCTGCAGACCCAGTTCAAGGGAATGCTCTGGAGGGGTGATGATGAGAAAGTTGGACCCAAGCGGCAAACTCAGTCGATCAAACCTCACGCGTCGAGCCTCGCGCCTCTCAAACACACTGGGGGGTTGGGCAAACACAGCTGTGAAGACCATTCGCAAACCCAACTGAACTATATGTGTATGCGTGCGTATAAACTACAGGACCTTTTTAGTCGTGTCTTACATTTATTATTATAGCGTGACTGTTACGTATACATGTAGGTTTGTTATTTACTGGGAGACTATTTTATGGCAGCTTGCCTTCTTCTTTTTCTATGCTGTTGTAAAATTGACAGCATTTGTGTGAATCTTGTGTGTTTACATTTGTCGGGTTAGCTAATTGTGGGTTGAATATCCTCACTGTGGCTGCCAAAGAGATTTTTTTTTTTTTAATTGTGGTGTATGTGTTCGTCCAAGCTGCTGCAAATACAGGTTTCTGTTACATTTTTTTTAATACTAATATTTTATTTAGTTTATGTTCTCACTTTTTTTCTGAAATCTACTTTAAAGAGAAAAGATGCTGCACATGACCAAAATTATAGCTGTAGGACTAACACTAAATCTACTGACACAGGGGAGATGCATTCTTCTACTTTATATATATGCAATACTCTTACTAATATGTTGTGTTTGTGTTTTTTTATGACATTTGATTAAACAAAATTATATTTTTATCACAATCAACTGTTTTTTTTTTTTGTTTTTTTTATACAGCTTAGGCTGTATTTAAATGGGAACTTTCAGGCAGAAGTCAGCTTTTGCAATGGCCTGTGAATGATTCATACACCAATACAGAACACATAAATCATCCGATAATGTGATAGGGGAAGAGTTAATGGTTCATTACTAGATGACAGCAATGATGATGATGTTATAAAGAAAAGTCCAGCAAGTTATTAGTGTAAGAACAGCCAAGCCAGTGGTACCAAATGAAGCAAAACAAGTTTTCTTCTTTCTTTTTTTTTTTTTCTGCGTGCTTCTTTTTTCTGTTTTAATGAAAAACAGGATAAACTAAATGTGAAAAAGCATCTACACAATAAACCTGTAAACTTTAACAAACACAAATGTCTGCAGTATTTATTTTACTTGTGTTCACATTTTATTTGTGTGTAACATAAACATGTTTGATATTTGTATGTTTTTTAAACCATCATAGCCTCGCTCAAAGCACATCTAAGAAAAGGAAACTTTCAACACAAACCTGTTTAGTTTTTTTCTTAAAAGTGGATTAACGTTGACATTTTGTGAAAATAATGGGACTGAAAATCTACAATGACTTCTTTTTACAACCTTTTCTATCACTTCAGTAATCTGCGAAATTAGGCATGAATGTACACTAATGCACTCCAGTGTAACAGCTCTGTTTGGAAATTAAATATTAGACTACATACCTTAAACATTATTTACTTAGGGTTGTATTTATACTCAGAAAATGAGCTAATGGTATAAAACATTAAAAAAGATTAAAACCTCCAACAGTGGGTAATATTACAGCTAGTGGGAAGTTACAGTTTAAGTAAGAGTGGATGGAAATAACATCTTTATATCGATGGACAATATTGGCAGTTAATAATTTCATTAAAGAATTTTAAAGTTAAACTGGGTATGAAGTGGGTTCTCAGCTCTAAAACGTAAGGTTTGTGGGAGCCAATGCAGGGCAAAATAACTTGAAAGAAGTGCCAATATTACAAAAAAACTATTGTTTTTGCAAGATAAAACTAGATTTTTTTAAAAAAATTAAGCATTCTTTCTACTGACTGAAAATTATTAATATTTAATTCAATGACTAACACTTGCAGCTATCTGCAAAATAATCATTAACAGGCAAATACAGTTAAGTTAGCTAAAAGTAGATTTTAAAGTTTAATTTTGAAAAGAATTAAATTTGAAAAACAAACAGACCACGTTTAATGAATGAATTAATGAAAGAGTAGATGAATACATGTTAAACTCGAGAATAAAAAATAAAAATTACCTTTGGTGAGCTGGTGCAGCACAACCCTCTGAAACCTAGTTTTGACTTTCATAAAATTAGCCTACTCTTTTCTTGCGTGTAGATGATAATGCTAGAATGTGGCTTTTAATAAAATATCTAATATAGTAGTACTATCGCTGCGAATTGTAAGGAAATCGTCAGTTCTGTTTGTTAAACCTTACTAATGTGAAGACAATAGTGCCCCCCTGTGGTGTGTCCCGGTCAAAGCAGGCGAAATCAAATCCGTTCGGTTTGTCCCTAGTTGTTGCCCGTATAGCTCACGCTTCGCCGAAGTTGCTCCACCTCAATCTCTCCGGCTTTGTACCCAGAGTTGAATCCACGCCGCGGCTACCTTCTCCAGAATACAGGGGCTGCTCAACATTGGAAAATGGCCCTCCACGTCCCCAAAGCTCCAGGCTTTGCTCAAATGTTAAAGGATGGCGCCAAGGTGAGGTTAAATACACATATTGAGCCCGTAACAGAGTTTTAAGTCTGTGGTTATAAATTAGCGTGCTAACTACCGTTAGCCACTGAGTTAGCTTGTTCATTCACAGTCATGTGGGAGAGTTCTAGAAAGCAACCAGGCCGCTGAGGGCTGCTGGAGCCGGTGCTGTTGTAAACGAACGAAGCTTTTGATGTTGTTTTATGTCTTTTGTAGTTACCCTCCAAACACCCTCAAGTGCTAGCATACATGTTTACAGACTGAGTTGTAGCTGTAATACTTAGTGGTTGTCAGAGTGCAGTCACACCCAGATAGCGTTTAGCTAACTGTCAGCAATGAGCATCTTCACAGTCGCTTCAAATGTCTCTGGCTGGTTTTCCTGATTTGGATGATCTTGCATGCTTACATTCGTCTAAATTTATTAGTACTTTGTCCCTGCCCTTGCAAACTATTTGCCTAATAATGTGTCCATCATGCCTCACATTTAGTAACTGCCACAAGAAAGTTGACTGTTTCAATGTAATTGCTGCGCCTTGGTAATTGTTTTGGAAAAATACAAATGTCAATGTAGCTGTTAAGGAGTACCTGTTTGCTGCACTTTTCTTTAAAAGTCAGTTTTAAAAGGATTTTGTTTTCCAATACAGCATTTCTCAGGACTTGAAGAAGCAGTTTTTCGCAATATCAGAGCATGCAAAGAGCTTTCTCAGACCACACGAACTGCCTATGGGCCCAATGGTAAACACAGATGTACACATAACAAACAAGAATACATTATTTCTCTATTAATTGTTTGATTTTTTCATTTTAAACTGAGATGCATCAGAAAATCAGTGATTAAAACGCTGGGATTGTTGCCTCTCAGGTATGAATAAAATGGTCATCAACCACTTGGAGAAACTGTTTGTCACTAATGATGCAGCAACAATCCTCAGAGAACTTGAGGTGAGGAGAAATTCTTGCACAATTTACTTAAAAAAAACAGTCGAGTGCTGAATAAACATGTAATTTGGATTGTTTCTGTAAATGTAATTTCATTTATAGGTGCAGCATCCAGCAGCTAAAATGATTGTGATGGCATCCCACATGCAAGAGCAGGAAGTTGGAGATGGCACCAACTTTGTCCTGGTGTTTGCCGGTGCTCTTCTGGAGCTGGCTGAAGAGCTACTCAGGATGGGCTTGTCTGTGTCAGAGGTAAACAAATGTGCTCATTAAATATTGGTGTGTCTGTGCTGTGCAAATAATGAGATGGTATCTTAGATTTTGTGATGATAGAAGTGACAGTTAATAGAAATACATTTGGAGTAATTATCCACTTGTTGGTAGATATATTGCAGCAAACTGACATAAAATACAGAAAAATGCCCCATACTTTAGTGTTATTTACCTTAGGGTTGTATTTGATGCAGTCTGTCACTAAATTATCATAAAAAGGTTAACACAATGGGTTTGGGGGATTATATTCCTGAAAACATGAGAAGCATACATGTCCTATTCAAGTAAGATAAATAGTGACATTAGACGTGATGCCGTAAATCACTAGTTTAAGTGTCTTCTTTCTACTGCAGGTGATTGAAGGCTATGAGAAGGCATGCAAGAAGGCTCTGGAAATCCTGCCAGATTGTGTATGTTCCTCTGCCAAAAACCTCCACGATGTTAATGAAGCCACGTCTCTGGTTCGCACAGCAGTCATGAGTAAACAGTACGGCAATGAAGACTTCCTTGCCAACCTCATAGCACAGGCCTGTGGTGAGTCTGCATTGGAGACCACAGCTGTTGGCGAGCAAAGCTCTGGGGGAGCATTTAGCTTTTTCTATTTTTTCTATATATTCTAACATCCTTGTTTTGTACCTTCTCTGTGCTACAGTATCCATCTACCCAGAGTCTGGCAATTTCAACGTTGATAATGTCAGAGTATGCAAGATTTTGGTAAGTAACATTGCTTATTAATTATATTTGGCTTTCTGTGTTTTTTTGTTTGGTTTTTTGCCTCTAAGTTTTCTCCACTTTTTTTTAGGGGTGTGGAGTGACGGCCTCTTCCATGCTTCATGGTATGGTTTTTAAGAAGGAAGCAGAGGGAGACATCACATCTGTTAAGGATGCAAAGATTGCTGTGTTCTCCTGCCCCTTTGACTCTATGCTGACAGAGACCAAGGTAACAAGTTCTGTCATTAAGAAGAGGCTGCAGGAAAAAATGTATATCTTTAGAAAAGAAAAGGATCGTAGAGTTGTGGTGTAAATATATGAATCATCTTATCTTGGTGCTGACCAGAATCCCGTCTGTTTCACAGGGCACAGTGCTGATCAACAATGCACAGGAACTCATGAACTTTAGTAAGGGAGAAGAGGACATGATGGAGGCTCAGGTGAAGGCCATCAAGGAAGCTGGTGCCAATGTGGTGGTAACTGGGGGGAAAGTGGCTGACATGGCGCTGCACTACGCCAACAAGTACAAGCTCATGGTTGTCAGGTAAGCTTGAGTTATCACAGGAGACATGGCAGATGAGTTGGGTTTTTTTGTCAAAGCTGAACTTGTCTTGAAAATGGCTTTCAGTTGTTGCTACCAAGCCCTATCTCCTCTTTTCCTCCCAGGCTCAACTCTAAGTGGGACCTAAGGAGGTTATGCAAGACCGTGGGGGCTATAGCTCTTCCCAAGATGGTGAGTGTGGTTGTGCTTCCTCAGACCAGGTCTTTGAACTGTGATTAAACAGGTTTGACATTGTTTACAATATTCTGCATTCTCAGATGGCTCCAACTCCAGAGGAGATGGGTCACTGTGACACTGTGTATCTGGCAGAGCTTGGAGACACACAGGTGGTGGTCTTCAAACATGGTAAATATATCTTTTCTCCATTAAAAAAAATAAATAAAAATGCTGTTCTTTAGTCCATGTGTGTGTTTGGTGTAACTTAAAGTTTATGCTTTAAATAGAAAAAGAAGATGGTGCCATCTCAACAGTGGTCATCAGAGGATCCACTGACAACCTGATGGATGACATTGAAAGAGCTGTAGATGATGGGGTCAACACCTTTAAGGTTCTAGTCAGGGTAAGTCATGTGCCATAAGATTTTTTTTCATTACCCTTCATTTTGGGGTTGTAACATAAATAACACAAAAAGTATGTAGAAAAGTCAGAGATCCCACTATGTTGTAGAATTTAAGCTAAGTTTCATTTACTTTACACAACAGCTGCAGCTTTTGTATTGTTCATCCTCTCTAGGACAAACGCCTGGTTCCTGGAGCTGGAGCTACTGAGATTGAGCTGGCCAAACAGATCACATCATACGGAGAGGTATGCGGGTTTGGATGTTTTGTCCTGTTGATCTTTACTACATCACAAACACACACATTATATAATCACAGATCTCCCTCCTCCCTCTGTAGTCGTGCCCTGGTCTGGAGCAGTATGCTATCAAAAAGTTTGCTGAAGCATTTGAGGCGTTGCCGCGTGCTTTGGCCGAGAACTCTGGTGTGAAGGGGAGCGAGCTCATCTCTAAACTGTATTCAGTACATCACGAGGGAAAGAAGAACATGGGCTTTGATATTGAGGTAAGTAGGTACATAATAGCTATCAAATTTATTTTTATTTTTTATTGTTTTTAATCCAGAAAATGTCAGTTCCAGTATTGACTTAGTGGGATTATAATAATCTCAAATCATCTCTTAATTATACATTTTGAATACACAATTTTTTGTTTAACTTTTCGAGAAAATATACTCAATTTAAAATGAATTAGCAAACCATGTAAGTAGCACCTGTGTATATCTGGACTTTTAGTCACACTGAAGTTAAACATTTTTATAGAATTTTGGCTACATTTTTGTAGTGTTGAAAAACAATTATGTTAATTTATATCGGGGTGTTAAACATATGGCCTGGGGACCACAACTGGCCCAACAGAGGGTCCAATTTGATGTATTTTGTAAATGTAAAAATTCTATAAAACACTTGACTGCAATTAACAAAAAAAAATTTAAGTAACTGCAATTCCACATTTGCCCATGTGAAGTTGTATTATTTTTATGTTTGAATATAATATATTTCCAAGGCATGGGGGGTTTTTTTGTTACATTTTTTTATATCTTTCGTACTTCATAAATCTCATTACAGTTTGTATTATGAGGTGAGTCAGGATTACCACACTGATGTGCAAATGTCCATGTATACACACTTAAAATAACATCTAGTTCTTGACAAGTTACTCTAATCCTAGTAAGAAGTTGATCCACTTCTGATGCATTTTTGAGCAAGGCAGGTTGCTACCAGGCAAAGCTGTGTGTGGGCTGTACGTATCCCACCCATAAAGCATAATCAAAATGTGAAAATGGCTATTGATTTATTTTTTTTTTATTGTTTGTTGATTTTTTTAACCCCATTAAAGGATATCTTGTTTTGTGTTTTGATCTAAACACTGATTTTATGAATGTCATGTTTTCTGTAGGGAGATGGTCCTGCTTTGAAGGACATGCTTGAGGCTGGCATTCTGGAGCCGTACCTGGTGAAATACTGGGGCATCAAACTTGCCACCAATTCTGCCATCACAGTACTGAGGGTGGATCAGGTGGGCACAGTTTAATGGTTGTTTTAAGTAGATCATTTCTTAGTATTCATCCTGTTCTTATGTTTTCAGAAGTATTTAATTGCTTTTAAAACTAATATTCTCTCAGCAGTAAAAAAGCAGTAGACTGGGGACAGTTTGTTCACATAGATAAAGATAGTATGTGTATAAATGTATATATATGTACGATCCAGATCATCATGGCAAAGGCTGCAGGGGGACCCAAGGCTCCCAAGCAGAGAGGCCATTGGGACAAGGATGGTTGGGAAGAAGAGCCTGATCATTTTGAAACCCATCATTAAAGAAGACATATTCACACACACAAACCCTGTGGCAGTAGGTCTCGGAATGTGTGTTCAGTTTGAACGACAAAAAAAATGCAGATGAACTCACTCGCTCACAAACGCTGAAACTAAAATGTTTTGCTTGTCACTACTAACACTGAATTCCATCCAAAGGAATATATTATGTAGATTTAACTATTTCAAGGGTTTGTCTAACACCACCGGATGTGCCACTGTTTGAACTAGCTAGCTAACAGCTAGTGAGCGGTGTGATTGCATGTTGCATGGACTTAACGCTTCACCTTGCAAAGGATACCTACAGGAAAGTGCAGGATTAATGTCATTGTCATTTAATCGAAGGGCAACCAGCAAGTGAGATTGGACTGGGCAATGTTAGAGTCAAAACTAAGTATTATGAGCTAAAGAGATTTCATGAGATTTTCACTCTATTTTTGTAGCTGTTGTGTTTCAGCTTTATCTCACAACATTTTCCCATGTTCTTTCTAGCACTTGTTTTCTTGCAGCATATTCAAAATCATGTGAACTCATGAATATTTATTTATTATAAATGGCCTTCTGTGGTATGTGTGGTTTTTTTGTTGTTTTTCTTTTTGAGCTCAGAAAAACCATATGGTCATTGCTGTATGCTTTTAATAGAGTCTACATTCTTTAATGGATGCTGTGGTCTAACTAATATAATTCAGTGTCAGAGAAGATGACTTTCTGCCTGTTGAGTATTCCAACAGCTGCATGGATCTTGCCACTCCTATTCCCAGACCCAAAGCCCTGATGTTTCACTTTGTGTCGTTTCAGATCATCATGGCCAGACCAGCTGGGGGACCCAAACCTCCTGAGGGCAGGCAGAACTTTGACGAGGATGACTGAGCTTGATGCAGTCTAGCTGATGCTCCTTTAACCCAGAATGTTCCCACGTGGATTCACAAACCTTTTGTACTTGTTTATTTAAAACTCAACTGTTTGGTTTATTTGTAGCAAATGCCATGCAACAGTCAACAAAGTAATGTGTAAAGGTAAAAAGTAATGATGGCTTCGTTTGCTTTTTATGTTCAGACCCAAATAAAAGGCACTTTGCGCTGTCATGTTGCGGTTTGCATCTGCTTTTTACTTTGACACTCAGCCATATTTAGTGGATTATTCAGTGGGGAACAAGGGAAGAAATTACACAGGACTGCAGAAAATATAGCAAAGCTTTTCCATTATTCAACATGCATGTCGTTACCTTTGATCCTGTGGTGTGCTTAAAGCATTGAGGCAGCAGAAATTATGCATCCACTGGTTTATTTATAGAGCAGTGATTACAGATTATTTTTTAAACTGCACTGGTAGGTAGAATGGAATGCATTCCTGGTTTTTACTGATGCACTTTTCATTCTGGAAACCACACATTCATAGGATACCAAAGGTATCCTTATCCACGTACAGTACGGATACCTATATATTTAACTGCAGTGGGCAGCAGAGGGAGCTGAACGCCACCAAGTTGGCGTCTTATTGGATGGTAAAGATGTGGGCGGATCACGCTGACGTTGCCTATACTCCGGATTAACTTGTTTTTATGTCGCCATATCTATCACATATTGCATCGAATACTTAACAATCAACCCTATATTGATTGTGAGGAATACAGTGGTGCATCTCCAAGCCTTAAATATCTGGCGGTGCGGAGCACAAAACTAGATGTGGGACGGTGATGTCCCGCGCTGCAATGCGAGTATCTGGATGAGGAGCAGACGTCGCACGGAGGTTAAAGTGCTGATGTTACCTCACGTTAATAATGGGGGCCGACGGCAGTAAAAACAAGGTGAGTGGCATGAAATTCCGTGTTGCTAAGGTGACGCACGTAGGGGATTTCCTGTTTCCATGGTGATGGCTAGGTGTCGATGAAATACTGTAGTGTTTCACTCCGTATTGTTTCACTCTTTAGTTTAGCAATATGTTTAAACCAAATGTAATTTAACTGCATAGTTAACTGCCTAGCAGATTATGAATTATTGTCAAACTTTATACCCAATAATTGGTTTTCCAATGGACTGATAATATTAGTGCGTTTACTCTGAAGTAAAAAAAGATTGTCACACTTCCGGTCTTGGCGTTTAGAATACTTTAAATACTAAACTAAATTCACCTTCCTCCCAGTCCCTGTGTATGTGTTGTTTAACATTTTCCTCAAGACGTTATTGGCTGCATGTTTTCAGCTGAAGAACTGTGCATGCCCTGATATGATTCATGATATGCATGGCTGATTACACACATCCCGCACCACAGAGCCTCAGATCTGTCGTGCAGCATAAGGCCCAGAGGGAGGGAGGTGTGACCAAATAACTGCAGACTGGATGTAGAATATAATAATATAAGGCCATTTGTGCTGTAAAATAAAAGGCAAACAGTAATAAATCTATGTTAGCTGCAGAACTTCATTAACGCATTTTAAGAGGGCTCAGCGTCAGCAACGAAGATAAGATCTTTACTTGGGAAGTGAAACTGATGATTTCAGACCTCACTAAACTAGTTTAAATGGAGAAATTATTTTACTACCTTTGCAAACCAGTGCCATTTTTTTTTCTTTTAGACCACCCAAGAATGAATAGACCAGCTCAGTTTTACCAAACTTGACCACTTATGGAACAGGCAGCAGTCTAGATAGATAGATAGATAGATAGATAGATAGATAGATAGATAGATAGATAGATAGATAGATAGATAGATAGAT
>JBAMHW010000017.1:11159800-11173351 GCA_037177495.1 Rhadinocentrus ornatus
TCACAGTGGACATGCACCTACGATGAAAATTTCAGACCTCTCCATGTTTCTAAGTGGGAGAACTTGCAAAATAGCAGTGTGTTCAAATACTTGTTTTCCTCACTGTAAGACTGATGCACAACATCTCACAGCATGGTGCCATAAGAATAAACTAGTCTTGAACATCAAGAAGACCAAGGAAATTGTGGATTTCCAGAAAATGGACACAACCACTCTCAATTCACTCAGCGGAGGATAGAGAGTTTGACAAGCTTTAAATTCCTGGGAGAAACTGTCACAGAGGATTTACCCTGGGGCATTAACAGTGGTAGGAAAGGCCCAGCAACTCCTTTACTATCTGAGAAAACTGAGACTTGTCAAAATCCCTGAATAGCTGATGATAAATTTTTGAAACTTTGTCTGGTTCTGCTGTACTACGGCCGAGCAGCAGGCACCCCAGCATGTGTTTAAAAACAGCAGGGAAAATCATAAAGACCAAAATACCATCTACAACACCCATTGTCTGAGGAAAACGCACAGCATCCTGCGTGACCGGCACCACCCTGCTCGTCATTTCTTCAACCTGTTGCCTTCAGGTAGAAGACACGGGTCTATCTGGGCCAGAACCACCAGAATGGCCCACAGTCTGTTCCCCAGGCAGTGAGACTGCTGAACAGTGCCCCCTCCCTGCCCGCAACTATGAACTCTAACCACACCCCAACGTAATAACTAGGAGCTGGTTTTTGCAGTGTATCACTACTCCATATGAGTCATATATACTGTTCCTACTCCACATGTACACATGACATGCCCTTTGAAAATGGCAGTACTTACTTTTTATACAGCGGTGCCAACACCAAACATTTTGTCTGTGTGTTGCACCTTTAGCACTATGCAATGTTCATGCTCCAACAAAATTTCAACAATGACAATAAATGCTGAAATCTAAAAAATTTGATAAGCTGGGCTGTTTTTGTCTGCAGGATTCCTGGTCAGCCACCTTTGGATGATCAATACAGAAGCGTTTGTTTCAGTATCTTCCTGAAAACACTGCAATCACTTAAACCTCCCAACACAGATGAGATCTTCTACTGCATGGTACTGCTTGGTGTGTAACACTGAAAATTTAACGAGGGGAGAAAAAAAAAATCATAGCTGAATGGTGCCTGCCCTTGTCATATTTACAGGTGATCCAAGCAGCACTAAAAGGGTTTCAGTGTTGTCTCTCAGGTGGAAAGTGGAAATTCGGAGGTGGCGAGGAGCTTGGATCTGTACTAGCTGTCCTTAAGGTGTAAAATTGTGCCATTATTGATTTTTTTCACAATAACATTTGTGTTTGTTGTGTATTAGCTTGAAGACCTGTCTGTGTGTTCCACAGAGGCTCATGTTCCAGGGAGCTCCAGGTGTGATTATTGAGTGGCCTACTGTCCTTTACCCAGCCCCCCTCCCACAGTATGAGAGCTTATCTGCACCAAAACCTGCTGTGCCAGCAAAATCTTCTGAACCCTCAAAAGATGTAGCTATGCCAGGAAAAGCTTCAGGAGTAAGATGAGCATACATTTTTTATTGGATTCACTTCTACTGAGAGTCATATCAATTTCATGAATTAGTTACTTTGTCTCTCTCCCAAGAACAAAAAGAGGAAGTCGAAAGGAAAAGGAAGGAAGGCAAAATCTGGGGAGAGCAAAGAAGATGACAGAGATCAAGAAGATAAAGAGCCAACATTTCAGAAAGAAGAAAAGGGAGGCAAAGGCGAGGAGAATACCTTATCTAAACCCTCTTCATCATTTCTTCATCCGTTCTGGAAGCCGAACAGTTCTGACTCAGAATTTTCAGACCCAGAGGGAAATGCACAGGGCAAATTAAGGTAAAAGGGTAATTTATTCCTATATAAATATGACTTTTAAAAGTTTCTATGTTCCCTTTTTTTGCACAGCATAACACATCCAAACAGTAGTGTTTTGACCTTTCAGACTGAATCATGGGCGTGTGCGTCAGGGAGCGCTGCACGGTATGCTAGCTGTGGTAAAAGCTGTAGAGAAGAGGACTCTCTATGGATACTGGTCTTCCTTCATTCCCGACTCCCCCTCTGGAGGAGCACCACCTCTTACTCTCCTTACAATTATACTAAAGGACCCATCACCAAAGGTACATCACATCCCAAGTTTGTACCCCAAGTATTTATTTATTTATTTACTAATTTTTCTCATTGCAGGTGCGATTGTGTGCGCTTCAAGTGTTGTCTGCCATTCTGGATGGCTCCCGTCAGTTCCTGGCTGTAGCTGAAGATACAGCGTCACCCCGTACATCTTACACCCCTTTTTCCTTCACCCTCGCCACTGCAGTCAGAGAGCTGCACCGTGGTCTCAGTCTGGCTCTGCTGGCTGAGACCTCTGCTCAAACACTCACACAAGTGATAAAGGTATAGTGATGTGAGCTTTTCCTTCTGTCTGCACAAGATTGAGCTTTCCTGGTTAATTACATTCATGTGAAAAAGAAAGCACATCGACTTTAATTTCAAAGGTTTTATATATCAGGATATGACATAAAGAATATTTAGGCCCAACCGTAGTTCAGCTCTTTGGGCTGGACTTGGTCCAAAGGAGGCTTCGCAGTTGTAATTCCAGTTTGGCTAACGCCAAAAAGTCTGAAATCCTTATGTGAATTGTTTGTGATGGGGCCTTACAGCTTATGGAAGAAAATATTTGGCCCTTTGGATAGATGGAGAATGACGAGGCAGCTTTCCTGGTGATAATGAAATTAATCTGCTTTTTGTTTTTAAGAGCCACAGATTTAGCTAAATTATCTATTTTCTGCTGAATATACTAAAATGGAAAGCATTTTTTATTTCCAACTAAATTCTGAGTGCCTAATTATTAAAAACCCTTACATTTTCACTTTCCATGCTTGGGAATTTAAGCTTTAATAAACAGATAAAATCACACCACATCTCACCTGTCTTAGTGCCTGTCCTTCCTGGTGGCCAATGCTCCCTATCATCGTCTCAAACCTGGCTTGCTAAGCCTGCTCTGGAAGCAGATCCGTTCTTATCTGCGTCACAGAGGTCTGTATATTGTCATTGCACTCAAATAACTTTGCATGATCCAAAAGAACAAGGCCAGTAGTTTGTCTCTGACTGCACAACTGCTCTGTCTTTAGATGTGACTGTGCGTGTGTCAGTGCTGACACTGTATGAGGCTTTAGTGACGACTCAGGCTCCCCTCCCAGAGGTGCAGATTCTCCTTCAACAACCAGATAACAGCAGTGGTGCCGGCTCTGGCTCATTCACGCCACGGAACTCATCCCTCAACTGGAGACAAAGAAACTGCGGGGGGTCACCCGCTCATACACCAGCAACACCCTCTGAGCGAAATTCTTGCACACACTCCCCCCAACTTCCTCACTCACCAACAGAGGAGGATAAAACCTCACCATGGCTGCTGCAACTGTGTGTGTCGCTAGTTACTCAGCCCAGAGAGGAGCAGTCGGACAGTGAAGGAGCAGGTGGAGGTGCTGCTTTAGAGCCTGCACCTGTTCGCCTAGAAGCTCTGCAGGTGATGGGTGATGAAAAGAGAGCTCCGAACAGACTTTATTTTGAAGTATTAAGACAATTTTTTTATTTTTTCATTTTTCCTCAGGTCCTGTCCCACCTGGTGCGCGGTTACTTCTCTCTAACTCAAGCGAGTCTGTGTGAGATTGGACAGGTGTGCGCTCGCTGCCTTGGAGACACGGACTGTTCTATACAACTGCATGGAGCAAAGGTAAAGCCTTATATTTAATTCACAACCATAAAAGAAAATTAAAAATGATTCAGATACTAACATCTTTATCACTGTTTTTTTTATTTTACATTAGCTGCTAGAGGAGTTTGGTACGGGAGTAATCCTGCAGTACAGAGCAGAGAACAATGTTCCTGAGAGCTCAAGGGCCCCCATTACTCAAGCAAGTACAGACTTTGTTTATGCTGTTTACACACCAGGATTTATCTGTTTCACACAAAAGTTTCCAACAAATTTTTGCAATACCTCAGCAAGTAATTGAGCCACAGTGAGCATCGATGTACATTCACTTGGAACATCATGTAACCAAACAATTGAGCCAACTCAGTTTACACTTGCATTGAAAAGTTAAGTTTTAATCCCATTTAACAAAGTTGTAAGATGCTACTTTACTATACATTTATATATGCAAATCTCTCATCTATATAATCTTGCTCGAGTTGGCTGCATTTTAACTAAACAAAGATGTGAAACCCAGAGGAGTTTGTTTACTGTCCAGGTAAGCTGCTTTCAGACACTATTAGCATTACTAGCAGATAACAGGTGAACACAAAGTTGCAGACGTAGATGTTGGACCATACTGTGTGATTAATATCACTACACCCTTAACCACTTTTTCCATAGTTGGCATTTTGAATTATGAGGTAGGGTTTGGACTCTTTAGGGTAGCTTCAGTTGAAATGTTTTAAAAGGAACCCAGAAAGTCGGACTTCTCCCTTTTTTTAAAAAAAAATTTATTTCTTTATTTTTTTTTAAATTTAATTTGAACAAGCTAGAAACCAAAAAGGCATTATGCAGATTTGTTTATGACATTATAGTTGGAAACAGATAAAAGCCTGGACTGTCCCTAAGGCAGTTCGGATAGTTAAAGAACAGGGTCTTTGGTGCATGAGAAGAACTTTCTGGTGAGTAATTTAGGCTTAGTAACTCTGCACACTTCATGCACAAAAAATAAATAAACAAAAGAAAAAACAGTGAATGAAATAAAAGGCATAATCTGACATCTCGAGTGTACATAAAATTTTCTTTCATACTCTCTGCTTGTACATTGTAGGTGGTGCAGTTTTGGTCAGATGTGTTGAGTGGACCGCTAAATGGAGCATTGCAGAATGAACAATATCCCACACTTCAAGCAAGCGCATGCGACACACTTGCTGCAATCCTGCCACAGGCCTTCGCCCAGCTTCCTGTGAGTTTCCCTTCGATTAACTCCTGTCTGTCTGCCCACCATCAATTCTCTGGTTTACAGTTTAATATGTGATGTTGTTTTTAAGGACAAGATCCAGCTGATGTGCATCACTGTAATTCTGGGACTCACCTACTCTGAGAACTATCTGGTGAAGACAGCAGCTGTCAGAGGTTTGGGAGTCTACATACTGTTTCCCTGTTTGAGAGAGGTAACTACATTGACCAGTAGCTGTAAACATGCTGAGCAGTCAGCTAAAATCTTGTCTTCAAAGTCACATCGTTGACCCAAATTCTTTTCTCAGGATGTAATGTTTGTGGCAGATACTGCAAACATTATCCTTGCTGCCCTGGATGATCAATCTACAAATGTCCGGGCCAAAGCTGCCTGGTCACTTGGAAACCTCACAGACACGCTTATTGCTAATATGTAAGATGACATGGATGCACAGTGAAGTGAATGCATGGAATGATGTAATTTTTGTCTGTAGTCTAATAGACTTCTGTAATCTGTTTGTCTTTTTAATCAGGCAGAATGTAGGTGTGGATTTCCAAGAGGAGGTATCAGACATGCTCCTGCTGAAGATGTTGCAGGCAGCCACCCGAGCATCAGCTAACAAGGACAGGGTGAGAATAGCCACACTTAGACACAGGTAGAAGACACAAAAATGCTGGTTAATGATTAAGTTATTTCCAATGCTCTTGAATGGACCAAAAAAAAAAAGAAAATAAAACACAGATGGATAAAAATCTTCAAGTGTGTATTATCAATAATTTGTCATGTGTAAAAAAAATTAATACTAATATTAGAATTTTTAGCTTGTATTGTCGGTGAACTTGTTTCCTCCCTTCCACTCTTTAAGGTGAAGTCCAACGCAGTGCGAGCGCTTGGAAATCTGCTTCATTTCCTGCGTGGGACTCAAATCACCAGGACTGTATTCCAGCGCCCTCTAGAGGATGCAGTTCGTGTTCTGGTCAAAACTGTCCAATCCGAAGCTACGATGAAGGTCCGATGGAACGCCTGCTATGCACTGGGAAATGCTTTCCGAAACCCCGCCTTGCCGCTTGGTAAATATTTATTCCCAGTCCTTTCACTTCCCCAGATCAAAAACGTACCTTTCTAAATGCTTATCACTGTATAAACAGCTGGTTGTTACAAATGTTGCGCAAATGTCAGTTTTTAAATGTATCCTTTTTCTTTCTACTTGTCAGAGTCAGCCCCGTGGTCTCATGATGCGTTCTCTGCCCTCTGCCACGTTGTCACTTCCTGTAAGAACTTTAAAGTCCGGATCAAATCAGCCGCCGCGCTGGCAGTCCCTGCCAATCGCAGTTGCTATGGGGATGCAAAGCGCTTCAACTGTGTGTGGCATTCCCTTGCAACAGCGCTCGAAAACAGCGAAGACACAAATGACTTCCTGGAGTACCGTTACAGTGCCAGCCTGCGACTCACACTCTCACAAGCTCTTTTGCACCTGCTCAGTGTCAGCCAGTTGCAGGACATGCCCACCCTTGGGGCATCGCTGGCCAGTGAAGAGGGTAGGGGCATCAAAGTGCATTTGATCAAATACCTGAGAGCAGAGGAAGGAGGAGTAGTACAGGAGGCAGATGAAGAGAGAGACTCAAGAGAGAACAGTTGCCACCCTCAGCAGAGGATTGTTGGTCTGAAGGAGACTCTAGTCAGACTTAAGGGTCTTATGGCTGAAGGGGAAGAAATAGGAGAAGAAGTAAAGGTGATTAATTTCCTGGAGGATTTGGTAAAGACATGTGAAGAGTCTTAAAAAAATCTAATCTACAGTTTCAGCTTTTTTAAATGAAATGAGTTCTTACCTTATTCATACATGTTTAATTTCAGTTGCATTTAACCTTGAATCACTTTTTTAATGGTCTTATTTTTTGTGCAACAGTAGCACAAGCTTCATGGCTTTGATTTATAATTGATTCATTCATCCATTTTCTTATTTGAAATGGGATCAGTTTATGTATTTATCCTGTCGAGTAAAAATGATTTACTTGATGCATTATTTTAACATTTGGAATCACTTTTTAACATTCACAATATATGTATCTCATTACAATATTTATTTCACAATGACTTCATCACACGTAAGGTTTTTGATATACTCCTCCATGCGGTACTGGGCAGAATACATAAAGAGGCCTTCAAGGTATGACCCCAGGGGCCCAAGGAGTCCTGGGAGATTGTTGAATAGACTAAAAATAGCTTTTTTTGTCTTTAACTTTTTTTTCCCTTTACCCCATTGGAAAATATTACAGGTTAAGGAAAAGGATATATTTTTATGGACATAGGAGATGACCTAGGCCTGTGGTTCCCAACCTATTTTCCTTGGATTTTCCTCGTCTGACCAAGCAACATTATTCTATATGTGTTGTAGTTTGCTCAGATTCAACTTTGCAAACCTAAGCTGTGCTGCCATGTTCATTTTAGAAAGAAGAGACTCTCTCCTGTAACCCTTAAAAACAAACATACTTTTTTTTGTCTTTTTATTCCAATACAATTTTAATATTTCAAGGTCTCATTTATACATTTAAAAAAAAACTATTTCATATGGGTTTCAGAGGTCCAATAACATTGTTTTTAAAGTGTTTTACCCCAAATTCAGACTTGGCCCTTCATTTTAGCCATTCTAAATGTGGCTCTCGTGAGCTCTACTAAAAACGGGCTGTTTCTGTGTCTGAACCTTTAAATGTTCATGATGGTGCCTGTCCATGCCTACTCCATGCCCCTCTCTCTGGAAGAGGATCCAACTTTCGCTGGCACCCACTCAGTGATTTTAGAGGGTAGGTTCAGCTAGCTTGGGGGGTCAAAGGCAGTATCCACTACTGGGGAGAGTGGTTATTTCCCTTTGAGATGTCGCAAAAGTGGAGCAAGCAAGTGAGAGAGGAGACAGAATTTTCTGATTCTTGCGCCTCATACACAGGATATGAGGACGCACATGACTGTTAGAAAACCTTTTAGAAAGTGAATTTTGCGTCATATATGGCCTTTAATATGCTGAGTCAGAAGATGTAGCTCTTGGACTTTTTTTGCATTTTCTCTGATGAATTATTACAAAGTCCCAGTGAAGTTGCTGGGACATCCACTTCTGGGAAGATTGGGAACTGCAGAATGACATACTTGATATTAAACTCATCCAATAAATTTAATTGTCTTGAGTTTTTGTTTGACCAAGGTTATTTTGGCTCACTGTGGTCCAAGTGAAGCCACCAAAGCTCTATGCTTTGTTTGGATTAAGCTTAAACTAAACTTTGAGAGAATTTAGTTTGTCGTCATTTGGACAGATGGGGAATAGTAACAGTTTGTAGTGTAGCGTTTTGTGTTTATATTAAAGTGCAAAATGATCTTTTGTGCTGTTGGAGATGGTTAAAGAAAAGTGAGCATGAACATCTAATAATATTTTAAGTGCTAGACTAATTCTTTAGAGGAAAACAACCCCCCAAAAAGTGCTGAAATCACACCAATGTTCAACCATTTGAAATGCAGAAAATATTCTGTTTTGGTAATTTTAATAATGAAATAATGCAGATTTAACTCCGAATGCAATGAATGTAATGTAATGCAATAACCTTTTTTTGCAAAAAAGTTTAGAACGTCGGCATTTAAATACAAGAAGTAAAAAAGAAATGATTGGTAAGGAGGTGAACGACGTCTGTGTATGATCATTTGTTAGTGAGCGGCCAGTTGTGCACAGAATAAAGAATACTTAAAGTGTGATTACAAGGGCCTACCTTCTTTTTTTATGTTTAGTGAGTTTACACAATAACATAAAAATAATCATAAAAGATAAGAACATAAACCATTAAGCGCACCTTCACTGACCCGTGCGCAGTGCACGTCTCCGCGTGTGGCGAGCCGAGGTCACAAGTTTCCAAAGACGGCCCCTGGGAAATCTCACACTCCCGACAGCGAGGGCGGTTCTCAAAACCCATGCGGAGAAGGAGACTTAAGTAACCGTAGACTCAAAACGCACTCATACCGAGCCAAAGTTACTAGAAGCGGCTGCCTCTGAAATCCAACAGGTGGAATGACCAATCACCCATCACACGCCAACGGTATGCAGACTCTCCGGAAGGAGCATCTGTACAAGGTGCTGGTAATCGGAGACCTGGGGGTCGGAAAGACCTCCATCATCCGGCGCTATGTCCACCAGTCCTTTTCCACTAATTACAGGGCTACGATCGGAGTGGACTTCGCCTTGAAAGTGTTGAACTGGGACTCCGAAACTGTCCGACTTCAGCTTTGGGATATTGCTGGTGAGACAGAAATTAATTTAATATGTTCATGTTATTATTATTATTATTTTTATTTTTTTTTGCTACAGTGTGTGGTGGCAGCAGAACTTCACCATCTGCAGGGTCCAATAAAGCTCACGAATTAGTCCGATTAATCAGAATTTCACACTTTTTTGGCTGATATTGATGGTGTTTTTTCATGTTAAAATGTGCAAAGGATCATTTTATTCTAAAAACAGAAACGTGTAGCAATGCTGTCTCAATTCCTAAAAAGTTTATAGTTTGAGTAAAGACTTCAAACTGACAGTGAGGCATGACTAGTAAAATTTTGAAACATAAAGTAAATATGCACTGTCACCAGGAAGCTGCTGATAGACATTATTCTCTCTCTCTCTCTCTCTCTCTCTCTCTCTCTCTCTCTCTCTCTCTCTCTCTCTCACACACACACACACACACACACACTTACAGATGAACAAATTGTGTAGAGAAGACCAGCACACTGTTACTCAGTCATTCATTTAAGGTATGATGTTACATCATGTGATTAGACTCATGTGAGGGAGATTTAAAGGCCAGTCACAAGAGTGTCATTGTAGACTAAATATAAAAAAACAAAACATCTCGCTCAGTCACACACACTAACGCATGCAGGCACATGCTTCAAGCGGTTCATTTTGAACTGTGAAATTGGATTATGGGTCACAACTGTCTACCTGGTTGGAGTTAAACCAGACGGAGAGAATAGATAGGAAGTTGGACATAAGAATTCTCATGTGTGAGGCTGCTTTCACACCGCAGCCTATTAGACTTTTGAATTAGTGATGAAAATCTCTAGCATAAAAAGAGGAAGCTGTTCACCCATGACAGTCCACAACATGTCCCTCTAGCGAAGCTGAAAGTTACCTCACTCATTCATTAATATTGCTCAACTTTTTAACTTTAGCAGGCTGGATGAAAACCCACAGCCGGACCTACATGTACACACATTACCCAGCTGAATACACATCCTGAGGAAATGTGATGTTGACAGCTAATTCATTTTCCATTTCCAATGTGAAGAAACTCAACAAATACTTGCATAAAGAAGTTAATATTTGAACACAGACCATTCGCATGACTATATATTAGACTATCTGTAAACTGCAGGTTTAGTTTAAGTTTGCTGATAACGAGCTGGAACAAGCAGTTGCATTGACCATCTGGCAACGTGGCAGTAATACCTTGGGAATGTGCTGTTTCATTGAATGCTGGCACAGCTAACTGCAGTCCTAATGCCAGCTGCATTAGCAGTTTTGCTGCAAGTAAAACAATGAAAATCTCTCAACAGACTCATGCCTGGATATGTAGTAATGTTAATGAATGAGGCACTGTGTTTGTGTTTGCTCTTTCAGGCCAGGAACGTTTTGGGAACATGACACGAGTGTATTACCGTGAAGCAATGGGAGCTTTCATTGTGTTTGATGTCACACGGCCCACGACCTTCGAGGCTGTCATTAAGTGGAAAGAGGACCTGGATTCTAAAGTAATGTTAGCGAATGGACAGACCATTGCAACTGTGCTGCTGGCTAACAAGTGTGACCAGGGCAGGGAACTGACCAACAACGGCATCAAAATGGACCAGTTCTGCAGGGACCATGGCTTTGTTGGGTGGTTTGAGACCTCTGCTAAGGTGAGATCCACCTAAAGATGTTGAAGATATTCTTGTTTGCCAGCAACAATGACAATGTTAAGGTATTTGCAATGGTAAAACTATTTTGTTTCCAATTGTTTTTATATGCAAGGGTAGAATTCACACCAAACAGTTTATTTGAAAGAACCATTTGGGAAATCATCCTTGAAAAGTATTTGAAAAATACCAGCACTTCCAAAAACACACCTAACAGGTCATTGTATGAACAATCCAATCATTGTCTATCATGAGTGAATAGACTCATGATAGACATGGACATTTGCTGCATCAGGTCAGCAAAATCATACCAAAAAAATTTGATAATATTTTGGTTGAAGCAAGTGGGGAGAGAAGTGAAATCATCTTTTCAGCTATGAAAAGCTCCAGAGCCTTCTTAACTTAACTTTGTCAGTTATTACAGTATAGACGCTAATTGGGATGCACCAGTTGTTATATTCTGGGTTGATAGCTAGACGGATGTTAAAGATGATGATGTGAACAATTGTTGATAGTCAATACTGATATGTCATTTATTGATATGAATGGCAGAGGTGAGGACCCAAATGCCGGCAGAATTGTGCTCATGACAGGGAACCACACACACGACAAGGTGAACTGAAAACCAAGAGGTATTTGTACACAGAGCGAGTAATTAGGAGCAGGTGAAGTGGATGAGAATTCAAACCAGGTGAATTAACGAGCTAGGAACAAAAAACCTACAGAGTACACGAGGGAAACAGGAAAACTGAACTAAACCAAGACCAAAACACAAACGAAAACTAACCAAACACAAGAGCCATTGAAACCAACAAAATATGCATTATAAAACTGTGCCAACTCAGGGAATTTCACTGTTAACATGGCTCAACAACATTTTTTTGTACCCAGGAAATTTAAGTACAAAAAAATTTAGTCATATTCTATGCAACACTATCATGACATGCCAAATAAATATTAGCCATTGCCGTCCGCTGATGTTCATTATTTGCAGATGGGTCAGTCACAGTGAACAAGGTGAATATCAGCTGTTACCGATTTTAGGTCAGCATGTCTCAGCCACTAACTTTAATTCATTACACCTGAAACACACATCTCTAATCTCTTATCTAACCTCTTATCAAATCCAATTCTACTACCTATTCTGAAGACATGTCGGGCAACCTTTAAAGACAATTTTTAGGTAGTTACAATTTCCTTATTAGCTTATACCATTTCATGTATTTAACATAGAAATATGAAGACTGCTGATTGCAGTGGCCTTGCTTTGGGTCAAATGGAAGACCACTTGTCTTTTTTCAGTGTTTAGTGGTTCATTTCCAGCAGTAACTTAAGTCTTGTGGTCAGTTGTGTGCAAGTCTAATTCATGGGCAGTAAATATAGCTGGTTGCCTGCTGTGTTTAGCAGTCTTCTGGCAATTTGTGAAATAGCTTGTTAAAGACAATAATAATTTTCTGCTGTGAAAAATTAATTTTTATTTCTGTGGGAGGTTTCTTTTGAGCTTGAACAACCCCTGGTGTTGTTTACAGATGGGTTAAGACTTGTCATCCTGTTGAGCTAAAATATTCCAGACAAGAGGACCGTACATTGAGAAGGTCTATTTAAATGTAACCCATGACGTTTTTCTAGCCCTAACAAAGTTTTTAAAGTGAAAAATGAGTTCAAGTAAACTTTTAGTTACTTTAATTTACAAAATAAAAACAGAAATATTCTACTTCAGATGAGAGGCAAACTCTAATAATCTGCATGTTAGTCATTGAATTTCTGCTTTTCACTAAACCCTCAACTTCTAAAAGGAGTTTTTCTTCTCTTTTATCTAAGTAGCTTTACATTTGTATTTTTAATGCCAGTGTAAATTAAATCAATAAAAACATATCGTCCAAGAGCACAAATGAAAAGAGTGGGTTTTGAACCATTTTCATGTGACATAGGGTTGTGATGTTAAACTTGCCAGGCAGCCGGTCTCTGGAGCGAGTAGCAGTCCCACTCAGGTCCTTTTAGGCATTAACAAACATTCCCTCAGAGCCAACTGGAATTTCATATCCTCATGGAAGCTGATTCAACTGCTTGGTGCTCTGAATCTTTTACGTTATAGGAAACTCTTTAAAAGAAAATTCATTTATATATTCATTTATGATGAAGATTTCCTTGATGAAAATTCTAAAACAACGAATGCATTTTTACTTTAAATAATCAGATGGTTAATCACATGGTGGCCACCCTTTTTTTTTTCGATTCAAAGAAACAATAATCCTTTGATCAAACATTTTTTGTCCAACATATTTTCTTTATTTAAACATAGATTTAAACGCTGCCAATGTCTTTAATCACACATCCTCTGTTGAGACTCACGTGTTGGAACAGCGTGGCTGCACTACCATTCATGTGGCATCAGTACTCAACATTCTGTGGGTTAAAGTTCACCACTGGCCAAAGAGCATGTTCTGCTAGAGGCTTTACAGAGAGATGTACTCCCTTGGTAGCTGCTAGAAATAAGATGTATATATTATTTACAACCCCCAAACAGGAAGAAGTTGGGAGGGTTTGGAAAGTGCAATAAAATAAAATATAGTTAAACAAACAGGAAACAAACAAATAAATAAAAAAGATTAAAACAGAGAATTATTATTATTATTATTATTATTATTATTATTATTATTATTATTATTATTATTATTATTATTATTATTA
>JBAMHW010000017.1:11206944-11217340 GCA_037177495.1 Rhadinocentrus ornatus
CTGCAGAGGTTTAACTGAGCAAGCAGGCAGGCCTGCCAGTAAGGAGTTGCAGTAGTCAATGCGTGAAATAACCAGAGACTGGACCAGGAGCTGGGCTGTGCGATTAGTCAGGTAGGGTCTGATCTTCCTGATGTTGTAGAGAGCAAACCGGCAAGACCGGGCAACCGAGGCAACATGATCCTTAAAAGTCAGCTAGTTGTCTACCATGACACCAAGATTCCTGGTAGAAGTGGTGGGTACAAGCGTGATAGAGTCAAGCTGCACGCCTATCTGTGGCTGTAAGGAAGGATTGGCTGGACAGACTATGAGCTCGGTCTTGGACAGATTTAGCTGAAGGTGGCGACCCTTCATCCATGCAGAGATATCAGCAATGCATGCTGATATTCTCATTGAGACTGTTGTGTCGTTAGGTGGGAAGGAAAGGAAAAGTTGAGTGTCATTTGCATAGCAATGGTAAGAGAAGCCATGAGAGCAGATGACTGCACTGAGCGATGAGGTGTATAGTGAAAAGAAAAGAGGGCCGAGCACTGAGCCCTGAGGCACCCCTGTTGTCAGCCCATGTGATTGGCTGGCCAAGATACTTTGAAGGATCCTGCTGTGAGGTAGGACATAAACCAGTGTGGCTTTATTTTCTACTACTGACTTCCTAATGACCACTGAAAGGAGAGCCTCTAACAAAGGATTTCAAGATGAAAATATAAAGCACAAGAAATTCTCAAGTTATTGAGCACTGCTGAAGTGAACATCCAACAGTACAGACTTCAAACACAACAATGCAGTTTGACTTGTTTCCAATTTAAGTTCTCAGTTTAACAAAATGGCCAAAAACCTGGCCACATGGAAATTACCGGAACTCTGAACAGCTGGTACTGCTTTTTGATGGAAGTGAATTTACATATTGGGGATGCAGGTTGGCAGCTGTGAAATAAACAATGCAAAACTTTACAATCAAGATAAATAATCAGTTTTAAAAATGTGGCTTTGTCAGTATACCCTGTTATATCAATTAAGTGATTACTGTAGTTTGTGAAACTACTTTAGATGGTCATGAGTTTTGCTGTGTTGAAGTGACCAGTAAGTCCAAATCAAGACATCCTTGACTAATTCTGTTATTCTTCTTACCAATAGGTGTTCCCACTCCATAGCCCTTCGAGTCTATAAGACCTCCAATCTGTGTGAGGTTGCAGTTTCTCTGGCTGATGTACTCAATGCTTGTGGACTCCATAAGCATGGCATAGTCTGTTGTTAAAACTCGGGTGATCCCTTCCTTGTTATTCTTCACCAATGCAGTGTTCTTCCTACTGCTCATGAAAGCCCACATCTTCTCATAAGTGGAGATTTTCGATTTCTGAAGGAACCAAACAGGCAAGAGCAAGTAAGAAGTGGATTGCATTTGTACAGAAATCAAAGGCTTTGCATGTTTGCGTCTGCACTTACAGTATACACACAAGTTTCAATCGGCTTAACTAGATTTTACACACAGCCATAAATACATATAAGTTTAACATTAGGATGTGTATGTCTCATTGTGTGTGCATGTGTCTTTCTTTGCTCAGTCATAAAATGGAACAGCTGTGCTCTAAATCTCTTCACACTGATTCAATTTGTTGAAGCCATCTACAGGGCCTGCCTCTTTCTTCACAGGCAGACGTAATCACTGGCTGCAATCTGGAGGATAAAGCCCTGCATGAATTACCCCGCTGAGCCACAGAATGCAAGGAAGTGACACTCTTGCCCGAGGACACTGGTAAATGATCCATCAAGTCAACATATATCAAACTTCAACATGATCGCCCAAAAACTGCACACAAATGGTCTTGATATGTAAGTTTCATCTCTTATGATGTACTCATCTGTGAATTCTTTAATCAGGTTACACTTATTTTTCTTTTTTTCATGAGCTATTTGGCATTAAGGCGAATGTGGCAGCAGCTGATGGAACCATTTAACTTTACATTTTACGTCTTACATAATACAACATGGTACTACATAACTTTTTGCTAAGTAGAAAAATGTCAGTGATATGAATTACCTCAGCATACTGTATATGGTTTAATGAGCAGGGCTTCGATTTAGTCTCTTTAGCAGAATTCAAGGTTTAATATAAAAAATATATTTCCAAGCCATTTTTAACGTAAACATGCACCAGAACTAAACATGTTTTCACTACCATTTAAAAGACTAAAGTTCCTGTGGATTAACTTTGATATGGATTTACCAACAAAAATAGAAAAACTTTAGACGGGTGGCCTTCAGCTTAGATTAAATGGCCACATACCAGAGACAAGTGAAAACTGTAATTCTGCAGGAATGTCAGTAATTGAGAAAACTTTGAGTGATTTTAAATCAATTACAGAAGATAAGTTCTGGATTTCTCTTTTTTTATGTGGACTACACAGTCACACCTGAACTGATTATTATCAGTTATCACTCTATTATTGCACTGTTTCAGCTGTAATTCTAAACCAAACTATGCATGTAATTTTATTTTGCATTGTCATGAATGATAATAAGATAAATTCTCAATCTTAATTATTGCCTACAAATGTGAAAAGAAATCATATTAGCAATAGTTATTCTATTCTATTCTATTCTATTCTATTCTATTCTATTCTACAGTCATTTGGCAGACGCTTTTATACAAAGCAACTTACATAAAAAAAAAAATATTACATTAAATTTGCACACATTAAATCTGTTAGATAGAGTTTGAATTATACAGATGCTTTTAAGGGAGCCTTATTTCAAGTGTGTACCGCAACTTTCTGAGTCACGTGTGCACGCATATACATTAGTCCAGGACATTATGGTCAAAAACAGGGTTACTGCCAAAATCATTCTGCTTTGATGCAGCTGATACAATCAGAAAAATTTCATATAGCGACAATATTATCGTAAAAATCATGCAAGAATTTTAATAGTTTAACCGGAGCAAACAAATGCAACAGAGCATATACTTTAGATTCTGTGATTTTTATAAAGTGTAGAGCTTCTTTATTTGCCATTATAGTAACATTGAAAAATATGGGACCTTGCACAGGGTTTACCTTAAAGAAGGTCATAGTGGATCCATCTCTTACTGCTCCATATTCAATTCTGGTTTGTTTGGCGAGGTCGTCTGCAGAGTCGATGGGTGCATCCATTCTTTCCACAGTGAGGAAGGCTGCCAAGTTGGCCGTATAGGAGGAGATGATGATTAAAGTAAAGAACCACCAGATACCCCCAACTATCCGGGTGGACAAAGCCTTAGGCATCAGTTCGGAGCCTGGAAGCATTGAAAGAGAGACAAAAGGTTAACAATTAAGGATAAGAGTTTAAAAGCATATAATCATGTTGATAATGCAGCAACAAGTGTGCTACCATCATTATGGTACAATGAGAATGTATGCAAGTAAAATTTAAATACAGTGTGATTAGTGTGAATACAATGAGCTGATTATCTTAAAACACTGATTTTCTTGAAGAACTCTGATCCACTTGGAGTTATGTTAATAGATGGATTCACATACAAGCTCCAACCTTCCACTTCTGCTCTAAATGATAAATTGTGTGCCCCACTCTGCAGCATATTAATCTCCCACCTTAGTACTGCTTTATGCCAAAAATATATTAAAAACAAACATCAGTGAAAACAAGCAAACAGTATCACAAATTATTAAAATCAAATCTGACATGGGAAAAATGCTGAATGTACAGAAAATAAAGCAGAACAACACACCAAAAATAAATAAAATAATAAACTAAACAAGCAGAAAAACATTTTTTTTCTTTGTTGTTCACTGAAAAGAACAGAGACAAAAAGCTGATCGAGGTATGTCAGCATTTTCTGCATAGAAGGACCTCAAGTCTCCACTTCATTTATCATTGTCATATTTGTTAATGAGAACTCTGTCTAAACTTTCTTTTCTTTACTTACAAGATAGCTTTACCATAAGTGCCCAATCATTTGGTTACGGATGCAAATGAGTACAGCCGCAGGTACCTTGGATGTGTGGGTGCTCTTAATAAAGTAGGTATTTGAAATGAACTTGGATGACTGCGTTTCATTCATGTGTGCTAGATTAGCTTCTATAGAAGGAAGTATTTTAGGCTTCACACCTAAAACCAGTTCACGGAGAAGCCAATGAGCTTATTACAAAGAGTGTGCATGCCTCCACAGAGCCCCAGCCACACCCTGTAATGATTTACATGTATGTCACAAAGAACTGTGACTAATATTTTCTGCAATATGTCAAATTTTAGTCTCAAAAAGAACATATTGTGAAGTGGATCACATTAGTGAGACACCATGTTAACATTATATTAGTTTATAAGAAATAATAATGACAAAGACTCACAGATTTAATCACCAGTCCAAAAAACAAAGCAAAACAATGGTAACAAAGGCTTGTAGGGGTCAAGGGGTGTTTTTCATCTAACCATGACTAGCTTATTATGAACTTCATTTTGATCTAAAAAACATATGTGAAATTTCCTGACTGTATCTGTCACAGTGGTCTGAAAAACATGAAAGCACCAGTGTTTACACTGAAACGGCCTCCAGACGCTGCAGTAAAGTGGCAGAAGAGGAAGTCAAGTCACAGAAGCACAATAATAAATGGCAGAATTTGTTCATTTTGTGAACCCTCTGGATCAACCTCTTTCAGAAATATGTAGGGCTTTGATCCAGTACTTATATAAAAGATTTAATTTTAATTGCTTAAATATTCACACGTTTACCTTGCCGCATGAGAGCTCCAATGCCAAACCAGAAACTGTTTAGTAAAGTAAAATTGTTCTGCACTAGAGTTGAGGATGGGTTGCATGGATGTGGGTTGTACCACTCATATGGAGTAAACCTGCGAGACAATATAAGATAGAATGGAGGGAAAGACAGATTACAGGAAATTCAAATAAGGAATGCATTGTAGCTACATTATGTTGACAATTGGTAAAACTTCATGAAGTTCAGCTTAAGTGCATTTCTCATAAAAGCAGGCTTCAGTTCTCCAGTGCAATCTACACTTTACCATGATTTACATTTTCATTATTGAAAGCTCATTCTCACTTGCAGGTTTCTAAGTGCATCCTGCTGAAAAGGGCTTTTGCAGACTACCAGAGAGAAAGGTGAAGAGTGTTTGTTATCACTCCAAGCTTTTTAAAAATCACAGTTAAATACTGTCTGGCAACTGATAGCTAAAAGCACATTTCTTTTTATTTTATAACATTCATGCTAAAGTAAGAATATGTGTATTGCTTTTTCAAATGTGCAGCAGTGGTATCCCATATTAAGAAAAGAGCTTCTGGAAAAGCTGACCTGAGGTTTTCAAATTGTTGAAACTGTAGCGTAGAAATGCATATATGATTTACCACTAAGTAAATCCCTTCACACAAATTTCAAACATACATCTCTTAGGCCCTGCTCTGTGTAACAGTACAACATACTGTGTAGAATATCTTCAAGAGCTTGAATGTTTCTCACTCCATTCCACACAACAGCTTTTTATTAAAAACATCCATCATTTCTCTCACCTGGCAATCACAAAGAGCACACAGCTGACTCCAGTGCAGGCTAACAGCACATACATCCAGATGTCCGGAGACAGAGGATTAAGAAAAGAAAACACGCCTGGATTGGTGCCATTAGGTTTCCGGTAGAGGATGCTGATGCCTAAGGTCATGAAGGGCTTGGAGAAGTCGATCACTTTCTCTCTGACATAGGTGATGGTCAAAGGAGCCACAGCAAGGTCTGCAACCTGATGCAAAGACTTAACTCAGTCAAAGTTTTAAATGTGTATGTGTTAACAAGAAACCACAATCAAAAAGAAAAGAAACTCAGTACTCATTTTATGAAAGTTAGTTTATTAATGAAATTATCATGTTAATGTGAGTGTGTGACCGGCCTAAATGTGCTAACGCTGCACCTGGATTACAGAAAACAACATGATCGTTGCAGGCATCTGTAGGCAATAAAGTCCCTACAAACAGGCTTTACTGCCATCTATGAACTCAATTTTGGCCAACTTTTCCCCAGATTGCTCACAATTTATTTTCTACTAAAATTGTGATGTTTTGTGTGGGGGTGTGTTTGTTTTTTGTGAACTTACTAGTCCAAATAAGGAAAATAAATGATTAATTATTTATTACTTATGTAAAGTCTTTTCTCTGCAATATAATTAACTATTCACTCACATGGTCGATGAGCTCCCGTACCATCCCATTCCATTCTCCCTTGTCATTCTGGGCTCCATATTTCCCATCACCCACCAGTCTGACTTCATAGGTAAAACCTAATATGTTAGAGAGTTCTTTTAGGAGGTCCATGCAGTATCCTTCATAACGATCATTTCCAACCAGCTCCTTGTCAGACTTTTTGACCATCACATATGGATTTTCCTGCATAAAAAAATAAAGAGACAGAGAGGAGGAGGGGGGGTAGGGGGCATGTGGAATTTTCTGAATTGGTTTTATGACCTTTAAGTACTTAGTTAAAGAAAGCTGGATAGATAGTTCTAGTCTGATGACACCTAAATGAGTGGCAAACTAAACAATAAATCCAGTAGTTATTGGATCCAGTAGTGGTGAATGTTCAATTTTTTTACACTGCCTTTCTTCCATACATGACCTCATATCATGATAAGATAAGACTGTCTTCTACTGAATTATCTTTGTATTTCCTTCATTTTACTGTTTTCCTTCTCTCTTTGATGTCTTCTGCCTTCGCACCTGTATGGTGGTGACAATAAGTGTCCTGTTAGCCATAGAGTCTGTCACATTGTTATTCTTCTCTCGGTTGGGCTTCTCCATCAGGGTCATCCCTTTGTATGAGTTCCACACAGCAACCTGAAAAGACAAAAAGGCTTCAGATATATTGAATCACATATTCTGCTTTGATTAAGAAAAAAAAGGCCATGTGACATTTAATACTATCTGCTGAAGTCACTGTAGACTGTTGAAAACAACAGTGTAGATATGTATGCATCCACAAAAGTTTTATATAAACTTTGAAATCTTCAACAAGGGTGTCTCTCATTACTAACATATGTACTGTTAAGGTAAATGAGCTTTTTGCTTCTTTATTTATGAAAAAATACAAAAACTTATTGAGATTCCAACTCTAAGCAGAAAGCCAGAACCTGCATGAATGCACTGCAAATTAATCACATTTTCTGACTCAGCAAACAGAAAAATGAAAAATAAGTTTTGAGGTTAAAAGACTTGAAACTAATGGCTCCTTTTAAACCTTCTCTTATATTCACTTTATTCCATTTCCCTCTGATCAACTTTGCTCTGACGATTCTTGATAAAGTGCTGAAAACTTTACTTCATGGAAAATTATGCAGAAGCAATTTGTTCCAGTTTGTAGCATCAAGTTGATCTCTGCCTATAATCATATCTGAGAGAAGGGCAAAGATTCAGTCACGTTACTGAACAATTAACCAATTTAGCTGCAACAGCTAAATCCAACAATTGCTTTTATGTTAATCTTTTTATTTCCCCCATCCCAGCTGGTTTCAGGTATGATGCCACCAAATGAAAAATGAATCACGAAACAGTAAAATGTGTCATTTTTAGAATTTTACATGTTTTCTATGTTCTTTTGTGAATAAAATGTTGGTTTATGAGATTCTCTGGATTCGGATTTTATTTACTTTTCAATTTACCAAAAAGGCAGAAAGAAGCTACATTTTTTCAAGACAACTATTTGAAAAAATAGAAATAGGACATACGTTACAATATCATGGATATCTGTTAACTTACCTTTGTTTATATTAATGTTGAAGTCTAATTTGACATGCTTAACAAAAATGGCATTAATCATATTTTTCCCCACTATTTATTCTCAGTTATCAGATTTATGTGTTGATGATGTGACAATAAACTGAAATCAAGGTCTTTGATTGTTGGATGCTATCTTGTTTTATGTTTTTGTATTTGTTATATCTATTAAATATTGAAGGCCAATCTAATACTATTTTACAAATACCAATGAGTACAGTTAGAAGATAAAAGTCCACTTGACGTAATGGTAAATACACACTATCAGGGAAAGCATGAATGAAAAAGGGGGGAGTATAGGGGTCGGGGGGGTTGAGGAAAACATCGACACAGTGTCTTTCTTTCATACTGTCACAGTAAGTGAAAATAAATCTGTTTACTGGTTTGACAAGGCAGTATAATCCCAACAGTTATCAGATTAGACCAGGCGTCTGGCAGCTGGATTTTGCCCTCACTTAAATCCTCTCTCTGTTTAAGAGCCAAGCAAGGGTCATGGGAGCTGATGACAGTGATGCAATAAAGTTTATCGCATTAACTTATTACACTTTATTGTTAATAGAACGAAATCAAGTGACAAGCCTTCCTCCTCTGGCAATTCAATCTGTAAACAAAAAGTAAAGCATTTTGGGATTTCACTCAGAAACAATGGCCTGTTCTGTAAGTCACTTATGAGGATGAGTAACAGTGAACGCATCAGTGCTTCTTATTAAACTGAGCTCTGCAGTAGGTAAAGACTTACTTTTCACATTTTATTATTCAGAATAGGTCTATCTGGGATTACCTATTCCCAAAAAGGAAATATTTTCACTCTTCATTATATACAACCTTTATCTGTTAACCCACACAGGTAGCTGGAAAATGTGCTCATTTATGACCTTGCTAAAAGCAGTCTATATTCTCACTGTGGCACTGTGTGCTGAGGTCTATAAATCTGTCTTATCTCTCTGGATACGGCAGATGAAGAACACTGCGAATGGGGTTGGATTTAATCAATTGAACTGTTCTCAAACTCATAGATAAATGAGCAGAGCGAGAATAATACTTTTGGAAATGTGTGTGTGTGGGGGGGGGGGGGGGTGCTTTAGAATAAATGTTAAAACAAAGCCTAGATCAATCATGTAGTCATCATCTTTTGAAGTCCAAGTCGAGGAATTATTGTGTATAGCATTGCTAATTTATCACACGTACCACACCAGCCTCCACCAACAAAGTGTGTTATAAAGGCTAACAGGAATTCTCTCATGTACTGTGAGTAAAACACTATGAATCCTAAAGCTTATCCTCACCCAGAACAAATCACACTGGAAAACTGTTACCACAGATCGAATGCATACTAAAACCAGCCAAGAAAGCTGGGGAGGGGGAATATTTCTGGAGGAGTCAACAACTTTAAGAGAAAATACTGCATTTCTCAGGAGGCTTTCACTCTATTTAGTCTCGTCATCCCCTTCAGAATGTATTTTACACTCCAGTGCCCAAGAACTACCGCAACTGCAGCTGACTGATAATTCATTTTTCATGACCATAAAGTCAAGCGTTTACAGACTGTGCTTACCATATAGTGGTATTTCCTATGAGGGAGGCCTGCTGAGGGTGAAAAGTACTGAATGAAATAAAAATTACAGCATAAATCAATGTTTCTGTACCTTGTGAATTACTGACTGACTGCATAACTGACAGCTGAAACAGACAGCAAGCTGCAAATTGTCATCAAATTGTTAAAGCAAAGATAAGAAAAAGCAAAGAATACGTTTTCTTACTTTCTTACATGAAATGATTTTTTGAATCTTTTTTGGATGGTTTTGAGGAAGAAGACCAGGTTTTAACTCAAACATTGCCTGAAAATGTTATAAAAAATCCACTGTTAAAAATTCCCCCTAAAACTCAAACACTTTCCTAAAGTAGACTTATTTTTACAGAGAATGAGAGAGCTGATAAAAAGTGAAGAGCTTGAGAGCATTGTGCTTAAATCACGCAACAACTACAAAAATACTTCATACTAAGCCATTGTAAAAAATAAAAAAGGAGCATATTTAAAAAGCAATAGTTTCATTTCAAGCATAAACTTCATTCCCAGCAAGTTGACCCATATTACTCAATAAGTATACTTGACAATTTCTAAAAACCATTCACTGCTCTCAATTAAATTTCATGAAACAGTCAGTCCTGGTGCGAAAATGACAATTCACATCTGAAGGTAACATATTAACTGGTACAAAAAAATAGTCTAGTTCGCACAGGATTAATTCATGCCATATGGGAGATACACATACATATATATATACATACATACATACATACATACATACATACATACATACATACATACATACACATATACATATACATATACATATATATATATACATATACATACATACATATATACATATACATATATACATATACATATATACATATACATATATACACATACATACATATATACATATACATATATATATATATACATATATACACATACATACATATATACATATACATATATATATATACATATATACACATACATACATATATACATATACATATATATATACATATATATATATACATATATACACATACATACATATATATATATACATACATATATATACACATACATATATATACA
>JBAMHW010000017.1:11217440-11234493 GCA_037177495.1 Rhadinocentrus ornatus
CTCTTCAGCCACAACCAATGGCTCGTCCTCTCAGCAGTGTTAGCCAGCTCTTTGATGGCTTTTCTGTGAGCCTGTCCTGTGACTCCGATCTCCCTAAGGACTTCAGTTGTTGAGCTGGCAACAAAGCCCCTACACCCCACCTCCACCGGGCACACCTTTATCTTCCATCCTCTATCCTCTGCCCCAGCTGCCAAGTTTTGGTAGCACAGCTTCTTCCGCTCATACGCTTCTTCGATGGCGTCCTCCCAGGGGACTGTCAGCTCTATGATGTAGGCAAGCTGGCGGGACTTAGACCAGAGGACAAGGTCTGGTCGCAGGGTGGTTGTTGCAATCTCCGGAGGAAAGATGAGCCTCTGATCTACGCTGACTTACATCTGCCAGTCCCTGGCTACATTTAGTAGGGTCAGATCAGGGTGTGACGGCTACCCTTTGACTAGTCCCCCTCCCGAACAAACAATGCTGGTCGTCGTCGCACATCCTGGTTGTTAAGGGGTTGGGCATTGATGGAACCCATATTCTCCAGCTTTTTCTTACTATGAATTAGTAAATGCATAAATATATAAACGCAATATTAAGCGACATAAGCGGCATATACTTCCAATGCAGTCTCATGGCAAAATATGAAATAGTCTGGTCTCCAAACACATTCAAACACTGATCCATTTAACTGACAGTACGACATCTACCACATGCCTATCTGCAAACCAGTCCATGACAAGTACAGAGAAAAGCTCTCCCAAAGGTGGTGGTGACAGTGTGTAGGTGTATCTTTTAGCTTACACAGTTTCAATTTCAAAGCAAAACTTGACCGAGTGTGAATGATTTTAAAGAAAACAGCAAAAAAAAAAAAAGTCCAGAAGATGCCAGGAAGATAGTTCAAAACCGATTTTAAAATTCACCCTGCACTCCTTTAACTTGAACTCTTTTGAATTCCTGATCTTTGATTTGTCAATAAAGGAAACTTGGAGCCTGCTTCACTAAAGTAAATTTCAGTTATTCAGGATAAGAGAAGATAGCAGGGCTTGACCAAGCTTTGTCAGAGCATCCTGGCTTAATTGGTTTCACAAACAAAAACAAAAACTTGGAAAAGTTGCTCTTCCTTATTTAAAAAAATAACAAAAAACTATTAAAACTTTTTAATTTTACTTCTGTAGATTAATAAAATCTTGTTTTATTTAATTTTATTTTACTTAGAGTGAGAAACAACTAGTAATAGGGGCTTGTGAAAATTTTAATAATATAATATTGTAGCATTCTGATTGAAGGCAACCGCTAAGACTCATGAGGTCATGATGTAAACAGACATCCTAGTGTTGCATTAGCTGTTATAAATCAAAACGGTGTTAGCTAAACAACAGAACTCACTGTTATGTTTAACTGTGTTAACTTCATGTTAGGTCCGTGAGTAATGGGTATACAGAGGATGACATTTTCCCCCTCTGTCATCCTCATTGGTGACAAAATTAAGGGGCACCAGCCAAGCCAACTAGCTGTTATCTGTACCATTCATTACTTTATGTGTAAAGGGTATTAAGGCTGCACTTCTAAAAGTAACAGCAAAAGCCTTGCAGACAGCAGTGGATTAACATAAACTGCAAGTACATTAATCAAAAATAAATAGACATAGTTATGTTTAACTAACAGCAGCATTGAAAGGTAAAGCAGAAAAAATCTAGAGTCACAGGTGGCCAGATGTCTGTCACTACACACCTGCAAAAACTAATTCAGTTGCAAGAGGTGGATCTTCCAGGGTTGCAATAAGAGCGAGATCCCTAAAGACACTTGACCTGGAAACTGTACAAATTTATGCATTTTTGTACTCTCAAGGTCCCAGCTGACAGCTACGTGGACTGAAGGATACAAAAGTCTTCATTTTAAACATAGAGCAAATGAACTAAAAAAATACATATATGTAAAAATAATTTGCTGGATCTTGAAAGCAACTTTACCTGCTGTTAGCTAATACCAATTATTTAAACAACTGCAGTGTGTTACAGCCTGACTCAATGGCTGCAACAAAATGGGAGGCAGGCACAAAGTGGTTCTTTACAAAAATATAATTTATTAAGGAGAAACCAATTAAAACGGGTGAAGGTCTATATCAGTGATGTAAGCAGCACATGTATGTATAGGAATGTATGTAAAACACAACACAAACCAACCAAAACAACAAAACCATACATGTTGTGCCTGCACAAGCCCAGATGATCTCCCGGCTCAAGCCTGGGAGACACATACTGAATTCAATCTGGTAAAGTTCATAAAAAGGAGACAGAGCGCACCGGGCCCAAGTGTGGCTCATGCCACTAATCACAAAAGGTATCTGCAACACAAACTCTAAACAGGTGGTGGTGGGGCTGTCACAAGTGATGCAGAGCAAACATGTCAGCGTATGACATCAATATGTTCAATATGTTTAGCAATAATCATTTCATATAATTGCTTTCACAGTGACTTTAATCATTGACAATGATGACAGCTAAATTATGTAATTGAATGGTAATTTGTGAGCCTAGCCTTTTTATTTTATTGCTACATAATCAATAAAAAGCAGAGAACATATGACTGAATGAAAACATGGCTTAAATTTAAATGCTTTAAGATTGTACAAAAAGTCATTTCCGTTGAGAATTACTTCTGACTGGGAGTGGTAAACTGTGGCATTAACAAAGCCTGGTGGTTAGCCTGGTCTGGAGCAGGTTAGCTGTACAGAATAAATCTCCATGGTAACTGACGTGTTACTGCTGTTGTGAAACCAAATTAAGGATAAGTTCAGTCAGAATAACTGGGAAATCTTTGCCTATTTCCTTATCTCAGTATTGTAAAACAACCCTCTGGTCCTCTAGTAGCTGCTCTTTATCTCACCTTTAGTTGTCGCTAAAGGTAAGATATTTTACACAAAATAAATACAATTTGTCTGCTTAAATTCCATGTAAATACGGCAGCATTTTAATAGTTAAGGACATTTAGCCAAGGGACTGAATGACAGGTTTTTATAAAAGTGAAGGATCTGTATGATTTATTTTCTTTCTCTTGATTCTTTCTTTTTATTTCATCATTAACTACAGCCAGCAGAAAATTTAATTAAATTACAGTGAGGAGAAGTAAATGATTTTTTTCTTCCTTCCAAGAGTAAGGCTTTGTCTGCTCAAACAAAATAATTTGTTATCTAAAGCTGCTAAAAAAAAGTTTTGACATGTGTCAGACCACTCAAAGTTTGCACTCAAAGAGGAGGAAAACTGAAATGTCAAATATGGTATTGCTGTACACAAACTCAGTGAAGAGTAACAAACTTGACAAGGTAGATAGCAGGGAGGTGCGTGGCATGTGCAATGAGTATACGGGAAGGACAGGAAAACAACAAAGGTTTCTACCAAACAGGGCACTGGAACAAACCTTGATCCACCTTTTCGTGAGGCGACTTGCACCTTCCACAATACCCTTTAGAAATTTTGAAGAAGGCAACGTGAAGCACAGACAGCATAAAAAGAAAAAGTCAGTTGTTGCAGCATTAATATTATGTGTAACAAAACACATTTAAAGCATAAAAAATTAATGGACGGCTAATAGAAAACAACATTTTTACAGTGTCACCACTCTCTTTGTCATCCACATGTGAACTGGCCAGCCTGGCCCTGTATGCTGCAGGAGACCTATGTAATTGGCTGTTTTAGAATTCTGTATTTACCCTGGAAGTGCCGTCCTCTTGGAGGCTGATGATGTCCAAATCAAAGTTTCTCCTCAGGCCATCTGTCTTATTGAGAACAATGTGCCCTGTCAGTCCATCCCACTGTGCCTACAAAAAGGGACATGCAGAAAAAAAAACAGTACTGAGAAATCATCCGAGTTCTTTGAATGTGCAAGCCCAACTTAAATTGCTTGAATAGACTCAAGAAGGAGAAGAGATGTTTTATCTATGTTGATACACAACTAAAAGACTTGTTGGATTGCATCAGGCAAATACAAAAAAGTTAATCCAGGTACCTCTGAGGCATAGTCTCAAAAGTATCTGCATCCACAATGCATGTGAGTTCATGTTTATGCTGTCCTAACAGCAAGGATATTCATATGTGGTAAAACTAACCTGTCTCATGACAATAAGACCTACTGCCTGGGACTTGGATTAAAATGGAGTTGGATTCTGGCAGATCTTAGATTCAGTTTGAAGCTCAAAATGTAGGAAGAGGAAGTGCAACAATACCAGTAATCCAGTTTGGTTCTGCCAAACCATAAAGATCTACAGAATCTCAGTCCAGAGAACCAACAATAAAGTGAAGCCTGACTTGAAATCTTGCTTGGACAGCTTACAATTTCAGGGAACCTAAAGTAAGTATGACTCTGGTCTGAACAGGCTAAATAACCAGTAGCTGAAAGATGCTTTTTACTCTGGACTGCACAGATGGGACTCACATGCCCAACAACTCACAAAGCAGCAGCTCGGTTTACAACCAACGTGGGAAAGCAGAGCGATTACATTCTCTGGTAGAAGCATTTTTATGTCTTCACATAGCAAATTGTTCTTAGCAGCTGTATGAAGCTTTAAGAAATATGTAATGAAAGTTTTAAGAATCATGCACATGAAAACAATTTTTAATAATCCCGGGAAACAGTTGTTAATCTGCTTTACTCTGTTCTTGTAGTTTCAGCCTCCCCTCCTTGCAGATCACTTAATGACATATTTTTAGGATATTTTTTTGGGTTGACTTAATAACTCTGTTTTCTATGCTTTTATAAATGCGCTCTCATCGAAGTTGGCATCTCTTTGGTTCATTCCTTGACTTCTCCAAACATTTGTAAATCTTGTGATTTGTTTCCTTCTAATGACATTAGTTATCAGATTGCAACACTTTCTTCAACAACAGTTAAGAAAGAGCAGTAGTGAATGAATGACTGGGTTGACGTGCATGAAAAAGTTGGCAGTGTTTGGAGTGTTCTGTTTCATGTACTATTTTATTTTGCCTTCCGAAACCCAAATAAAGGTCTTATCTTGTTTTTAAACATTTGGATGTGCTTCCTCACTGAAAAATTAAGATCATAGGGGCTATATTGGAAAAAAAATACTCAACATAGATGATCAATGTTCATCTTTACAGAAGTTTGAATGGCCAGTTTTCTTATATTCTGTGTAACATCCTGTACAAATATGATTAAAACTCCAAATGGGTACACAGATTTTCTGTCCTAATTTATAGTGTATGTCCCCACCTTATTCTGATTTAGGTTGTGAAAAACCGATAGTTATGAATTTGTTTTTAGCCAAATTTCCACCTTTATCAAACACTTCTATCCTAAAGCCTAAAAATGAGGCAATAGCATTGAAATAGAAAAAAATATCTAACTGCAGCAGTTTTATTATTATCATTTTCTTGGTGAGAAAGAATATAGTAAATACCTTGGATATGAAATAATGGTAAAATCCAGGAAATTAGCCTGTTTTGATGACAAAAGTGTGTCCATACTTATAAAATATATATCAGTTAATTATTTTCATCCACAGAAACACCATGAATATTGTGATTAACAATAACCAGAGGACAGAGAGACCACTCAGGTTGTATTGTCCAACATTTAATTTCAAAGATGAAAACGGTGTCCTTATAGTCTCAGCTCTATTGTCAGAAATGGTTTTAATTAAGTGTTGCATGAGATATATTACCAGCTCTTACACTCAAACAGGCTATAATGAAGTGATGAATAGCACATAAGAACAAATGCTTCAAAAACTAGAAAGAGGCAAACAGAACTAAAAGCTAAAGAGAAGAGAGAGGGACTCACAGATGTAAAGAAAATGAGCTGGGCACAAAGAGGAAAATGTAGCGAGGGGATGGAGTGATAATGTTTCCTCTCCGTGGCAAGCAACGGTCCTCAGCTGGATTTAAGACTTAAGAGATCAAAAGATTCATGCATCAAAGGCCCCATTTCTGTCTGTAGGCATCCAGTCTGACAGTAAGGCTGGGCCACATGCTTTCAACTTATAAATACATAAATGCTGTGTATTTTCTTGTCAAGCACTCTCTGGAGAAAAGCACCGTCTGTAACAGAAAACCTATAAAACATTATGACCTGAGATGACATTTTGCTGATTTTCAAAACCAAAACTGGGTTTTGCAAACATTCCTGTGCTCACGAAGTCCTTTGAAAACGTGCCGAAACACTTCATTAAAAATGCATAGCAATGCAAGGGAATAGCAGGTGCTGGTGATGGTGCAGTTTATAATTTGACCCATACCTCTTTGAACAGGTTCATGAAACGAGGTCCAAAGCGCCATGGTTTGTGGCGGTGACACTGCAGGGAGCTGACGGTCATCTGAGTGGCCCGCTGGGAGGCAACAGCAACCATGTACACTGCATCATACATCAAAGCTGCATCTGTCTGCAGAGGAAGCAGTGAAAGTGATTTTTTTTATACTGAAAATAAATACATGGCTTTTAAAGAACTGAACTAGAGACCCAAGAGAGCATGTCTTGCAGATGTAAATGAGATTAAACTGTTATTTGCTCTAGGAAGTGTTTTAATAAAGGAGTAAACAGGATATAGTGTAAATATAATAATGAAATAAATATTACAGGAATATAGTGTTTACAATATACTAAAGAAGCAGAGAAACTTTTGTAATGTAAAGTAACACAACAAGGCTTACAGTCATGATTCCATCTATTAGGCCACTCTCTTGTTTGGGACCCTGCATTCTGTCCATGGCCCACTTGTCCATCGTGGAAACCACCAATGGGTCGTCGAAGTTAAGCAGTCTGAATCCTGTCATGTTGACCCCGCTATAGCGGTAGGGCTCCAGATCTAATGCAAACAAATCCTGGATGAGGACAGAGGAGATGGAAATGTTTAGTTGTGAGAGTTCAGGCTGTGTGCAGTGAAAACCAAAACTCTTTTAACATTCCTAGTAAATTCCCGCCAGTAGTAGAGAAAATGATCACAGTTTGGTTTAATGTTGTGTTAACTCCTGTAAAATAGTTTTAATTTACCTTTTTACTTACTCACCAAAGTTGTGAAGAAGAAATGATAATATTCTGTCATCATTCCCATTGATGAAAGCTACAAGATCAGAAAAAAGACAATGTTGGGCCACGAGAACACTGTTAGGACAGACAGTGAAGCTAAAAACATGAACAAAGAACAATGAATATATGTGAGATATCAGGAAACCACAAACCCACTTTTTTTTATTCTACATGATTTTCTCATCTGTTCTATTCTTCCATCAGGCTGGAACTATTGAACACAGGGATGGGCCACATTTTTAGACTCACCAGATTAATTGTTAAACCATCACCACTAATTTAAATAGGCTGTGTCCATTTAACTCATCCATGAGTTGGACAATAAATTGTGGACCCTTTAAAAGTGTAACAATAAGAAGGAAGTATTATGTAATCCGGAGAAGCCACAAAAAAGGTTCTCTTAATGGTATCCCTAATGGCTATTAATCACAACACAATAGAAGCCTCATTAGCAAGCAAACACATAAAGGTATTGAGGGAGAGAGAGAGAGAGAGAGAGAGAGAGAGAGAGAGAGAGAGAGAGAGAGAGAGAGAGAGAGAGAGAGAGAGAGATAGAGAGAGAGAGATAGAGAGAGAGAGAGACTATGTAAAACCAGTGCCTGTACAGACCTGCTTTAGGAGTTCTGACGCTGTGCGATAGGAGCAGTCAAAGATAATAAAAAACTCCTTGTCTTTCTTCAGTTCCTTAAGCAGTGGTCGGGCATCTTGGTTAGTAGGGCTGAGTTGGCGGATCTTGATCTTCAAGTTTAGCTTTGCTGGTGCCTTGATCAACTCCTGCATGCGCATTAGACCTAAAAAAAAAGTGTTTCCAAGGCAATAGTCACATCTCAGTTGGGTTAGCTGTACTCACTCACCCATTGTGTTTCTGTATATACGTACATGAGCACAACAGTGTATACATGTGAAGGAGTTTACCAACAAGAAATGAAAATGAATCTCTAATAGAAAATTATAGGCTAAAAAAACCAATAAACTAAGACCTTTTGAATTCATATTTTTGCGTCGTGACATAAAGTGTGTGCAGAAAAACAAGATTCAAGGCCATCTGCATTCTGGTTTGGCTCTCCTAAATATGAAGTCAGAGGACAGGAGTATTGGCAGCTGTTTGATATGAGGAACTGGCGCCCTGTCACAGATTAAGTTCACCAGCCAGCATAAAAGAGAAGCGGTGTACAGAATTATATTTTGTAATTATAACCATGACATATCAGTGTACTAGGAGGTTCAGAAACACAAGGCAGACATTTTTTAACATCTTTTCCCTCTCATTTTACTGCTTTTAAATGTCATGCAATTGTAAGGTTCCACACCTGATTTGCATTTGAAAGTAAAATCAAAAGTAAAACACTGTCCTCAGTCAATTATTAATGTAGAAAATTTAATGTAGCTTTGCTTGTGCACGTCTGCTTTAATTTAAAATGCTGACTTATCTCTGTGTTTATCATCTGAAGCTTCATATGATTTGCATTGAATTGCTCACGGCATAAGCTCATACTACATTGAATCATTTGTGAATAATCTTTAATAAGTGACAGTGACACCCTGATACATACAATTAATGGGCTCTACCTGTGCTGTCTTCATAGATCACAGTTAGTTTTCTCCATTTGAAGAAAGTGACTACGTCCAGGATGGCTCTGGCGATTGCGGTGTACTCGGGATACAGGTTGATGAAAAATGTGTCTTTGTTGTCCACTGATGGGTGTTTCCAGCGAGTCTGTATGTGAGGTACTTCCAAGGCATTGCAGATGGACTGAACTGCACTAACCGATGAGCTGTGTGAGGGGCCGAACACTGCAACCACCCCAAGAGTCAACTGGTCACATACTGGTGGAAAAGAGTAGTGGATGAATATGGTATAGGTCAGTAGAGCTGAACGATGATTTTCCAACTAAATTTCAATTGAAGCCAGATTATCTTGTAATGAAAAAGAGTTAAATTACCCCCAGTGCTCAAACTTTGAAAGAATATTATGCTTTGGAGAAACTGAAAATTTATACTTAACTATACACTTGTACCTCAGTGTCCAACATAGACTGTGTAAAAGACTATGATGTGAAAACGACACCACAGAGAGGTGGTTTTATGTAGTTATTTTAAAATATGTCTGGCTCCAATTCAATACAATATTTTAAAATAATAAAATCAATCAACTTAAAATACTTAATTATACCCATTTAAAAAAGAAAAAAAGAAAAAAAAAGATAACTTGAACTTTCTCTGTGAAGTGCCCTGAGATTACTTTTGTCAAGTAAAACTGAACAGAATTGAACTGGTTCATCATTATTTCCTACCTCTCCTGGAAGCCTCGAAGCCATCAAAGACATTGATCCTCTGGATGTCGTAGGTGAGAGTCATGTTGGGCATCAGAGTCTTGTTGCGGTTTATGTTATTTACAGCAAACTTGAAAGCCAGCTCATCCATACTCACTAATTCACTTTCTCTGGTCTCAAAAATTCCACCTGAACATGGAGATGGATAAAAAGCACAAGGACTAAATAAAAATGAAGAAAGAATAAAAGAACATACACATTTATTTTGAGCACTCTGCCTCAACAATGAATACTGTTGCAATTTCTATGTTATTTCAATAAATAGATGTGAATAATAATAAGCTTTATAATAATAGGCTAATAATTAGTCTCATATAAACTATAATAAAATAAAAAAGAAAGAAAATGCAACATGGCAGACATGAAAACAACTTGTGCCATTTGTTTAAATAAACAGCTCACTGATAAATTCCTGTAAATCCTATATTGATTTTGTAATACTTTATTCTTTATAGGTAAAAATGAATCAGTAATAAAACAATTTTTAAATTGCCAGGTGGTGAAATCCCTTTGCTTGAATGTCAACTTAGGCCTCATTAATACAGTCTTATTCTCTGTGACATAACACCTTTGATTTAAGAATATTAAGTCATTGATAAAAGGCTCCATTCATCAGGAGACATATAAGAGTTAGAGATATATAATATTATTAGTAATAATTAATAGTTGATCAGTCAGTCCAAACAGTAAAAGCAATTTTTCACATTCTGGCAACACTAAAATGAGGAATAATAAAAACTTAACTTTGTTTATGCTGGTTTGGTATCACACTACAAAAATGACAAATTACTATTATTAAGATTTTCTCATAAATAATAGATGAATTAATCTGTTAATAGGTAAATTAATACCTAATAAGTGCAATTATTAACTTTTCTATTAGACACTGTTTCCACCTTAGATATATTAAACCAATAAAATAATATATAAACCAATGTATTTAATCATCAATAAGTCCATAGTATGAATTTAATAAAGCATATAAATATTAATGAAGCAATAAAAGACATGGTTTAAAGATGACAAAATACATCTTATATCACTATTTATAATGCTATCTGTGTCTGAGTCATATTTATTAATAAACATAAATCATTACAAGAACCTTAATATTACGATTATCAAAAAATATACTTTGTTTAATTAACAGGAAATTACAGCTAGTATTATCTGCAGCCTCAATATCAACTTTTTTTTTTTAATTCTTCCTCTTTTATTAACAAAATGAATAAAGAAAAGTTCATAAAGAGGGTTATAAATACACGTTGTCTACAATTTCTTACAGAAGCCGGTATATATACATATTGTGTATGGAGACAGGAGGTTTTAGATTTTAGATGTAATGATAGTTTTTCTTCCCCTTCTCTGATTTTCCAGTCTTGTGACAAATTGCTGCATGGACCAGCTGTCAGCCCTCTTTATAGAAACAATGCTGTTCAGGCTGATTAGTAGAAAATTCCCTTATACTCTACTTTAGCACATTGTCATTGTGGTACAGAGGATGTAAAGTGAAAACCAAAGGCCAGAAAAAAATGGAAGTAGCATAATTGCTTTTAAAATGTCAAAGGGTAGAAGATAAAAAAGACTTTAACTTCTTCATGTAGAGGTTCAAACAGGTTTTTATAAAGATAAGTTAAAGCTCAAACGTCAAGAGAGGAATGAAAAAAACAAAACAAAAAAAACCCCTAAAACATCAAATGGACAATTTCCACAACGGTTATACCAACCCGGATATGAGCCTAATATTTCCTATTTGTTATGCTAATAGTATTCATATAGCACAGCCTTTGTGTTACACATGATAAAACTACATTAGACAAAGCATCAAAAACTGTTTTTGTATAATATTTATTCAACAATGTGCAATTTCAGCACGTCCTACATCACAGTCAGGGAGTGATGGGATTGTCATTGCAGCATAGTCATCTTAAGTCCTAATGAATTTCTCCTACCTACCTTTGTTTAAAGTAATTATGTTTTTCAATAAAATCAAGGTAAAAAACTTAGGAAAAGATGGTAGGAGGTAATTACATTTACTGTTTGACTATACCCAAAGACCTCGTCCACACTCTCTTTCTCTCTCCACTTCCCAACAGGAGCTAGGATCATAGTCATAACGTCCCTGCAGGTTCTCCAGTGGGAGGATCACAAAAGCACTCTCTCCAAGGACTGACATGGCCTGCCAGTAGCCAGCGATCACTCTCTGTTTCTCTCTTGTAGCAACACAAAGCTGGAATGAGACTCCTTCAGTCAAAGCAATGAGGTAAGCGGCTTAGAGAGATGACATGGCTGCTAATTTTTCAAGGACAGTAAAGAAGCACCACTTTCCTTTTCCAAACTATCTCCCAAGGATATCTTTCATCTTCTCACTTTTCTGACTGCCAAACCCAATGCACACACAGCAGACAACAAGATCAGTCACTTGGAAATAACAGTGCACTACAAACTTTGTTTACAATAAATCCACCTGCATGCCGGATCACAATCAAAACTGAACACTTACCCTTATATGTACTTCTAATTAGGTATTTGTGCTCTCCTGCTGTCACCCGCTTAGTCAGAAATATTGTTGCAATATTTTTGTTTGTTAATATGAGGAAAGTATGTGCTGTGTGTACATTATGAAACACTATTTATCTGGTGACAATACATTCATTTATGTGTTTACATATACAGAAATACATACATATCTTGCCTGTGAGTGCACCGAGCTAACGTTAGCTGATAAATTCATGGTTGTTCCTGTTCACCAAATATGGTCATTTCTGGCTCCACAAAATTAATGACAATAAAGGCCAAACTGAACTCTTCAAACAATAGAGTAGAAACCACGTGCATCCACATAATTTATACAGTCCCATTTCCTCATACTTACTTATTTCCTTCTTTTAATGTCTGAAATGAACTTGCTGGCAGTGTTGCCAACTATTTCTAATGGAATGTAATTGAACTGTCCAAAATGTTGCTACACACTGCAGTGTGGTGTCATAATGCCTATATTCATTGTCAATAATTTACATTTTTATTTTGTCCAAGGGCAACCATATGCATTTGTTTTTCCCCTACTCTCTCATTTAGGACAATAATATTTCTCTTCTCTATAAAGTAGATACAAAAAGTCTAGATGTGTCACTAGATATGTAAAAAAAAACACCCCAAAACAAAACAAAACAAAGAGAAAGATATACGGAAAAGGTCTGAAAAATAGCTCAATCTAGCAACAAATCAATCAACCAGAACATTTCACCAAATATTAAAGGCCCACTAGAGAGATCATTTTTGTTCTTTGGTACCCTACAGATGGAAAACTAAGGAGCATTTGAATGTGGCAGTTGTGTGAAATCAATACATGTGCAATGTGATTCACATATTTAATCTTTGTAACCTACTTCTCAGTCACTGGAAGACAACAATGATGAACAGGTTACTCTTGCAAGGCTTTTTTTTTTACTTTTAGCTGCGGAAAATGGGGAGAAAATAAACGTGCACCGTTTTTAAAAATACTGAAACAAAGCACTAAAGCTGTGGAATCAACCTCACGTGTCGTGTCAAGTGGGGAAACTTTTTTCCTGAATTGTGGTATCTTATGTCCTGGAAGCTCATGGGCAGTTTCAGACCTGGGGATGTGAATAACAGGGCAGCAATACAATGAACTGCAAGCAGCAATATCACACCCTCACATGTCGGGGCATACTGTTCACAACAAAAAGGTCACAACACAGCAAGTAGGAGAGGAAAAAAAAGACTTTGAATACCCTTGGTAGCTACTGCAGGCTAGTTATCGTAACCTGGGGAAGTTTATCTGCAACATTATTAGAATTAATATCTTGGACAAAAAGTAAATCCACTAGATCATGATCAATGGCTGTAACATGGAGGGCTGCCAGTTTGAGCACACAAAGTCACTTATCTGTAAATCTAACTAGTCTGCTTTTCTGCACTAATACAATGTACAAACTATATTTAAAAAAAATTATCAGCAGTCACTGATCAGCAGGTTACTGTCAGAAAACTGCACTATGGAAAAATCAGACTTGTATTCCAGTACAATGGATGAATGCTTTGTTTTGCCTTCAGTCAAGGGTAAACAAAAAGCTGAAAACCAGAGCTTTGTTCCAACCTTTCAAGCAGACCTGATCAATCTCTAGGGCATGAAGACAAAAGATGTTTAGGTGTTTTTGTATGCAAGGAGATTTTCTCCCCATCCATCTTTCACTTTGCTATTTAATTACAAATAATTACGTTTTGCATTAGTCATGTCATGCCTTCTTATGGAGCAGCTTCAGCTCTACCGAGGTTTGTGACTGCTGCAGTTACATTTAAAATGAAACACTTTTTTGTTTTCTTTTTCTAACAAATGAAATGATGTACCTCAAGGCACTAAAAGCTTTTTTGAGCCACCAAATAATGAGAAATAATTTGTCACAGGAAGCCACATCTATCTGCCATTAAAAAACATTATAAATGGATGTTAAAGGTTCTACTCGCAGGACTTTATAAATGCCTTTTACCATGTGCCTGTGATTTGCCTGTAAATAATATCTGCAGAGCATTCATGCACACTGAAGATACACTTAGGTTGAATAAATCATACAAATTATTGTTATAATTGTAACTATTTTACCAGAACTAATTATTACTATTAGCAACAATATATTTATTTCTAACACTAAAAAAAAAATCATATTTCAGAAGAATGACATGCATACAGAGAATCCCAGCACCTTCTTCATTTGTATTTTGCTGAATTACTGCCAAGATTAAGTATTTCTGATCTTGCATATCTGCTTGCATAAAGATTACTGAGACATATTAGTAGCCTTGTACAATCAGAATACAAAATGTGAATTAGTCATATACTAAATAGGACTTTGCTGTGTTACAGTATAACACATTATTTTAATTTTTTTGCCTAATAGATTAAATAAATGCCTCAACTTAAACATTAAAGATTGAAAATGTAATGATTAATAATCTTTAAATTATATATTATTACACCAAACTGACATCAAAAAAGAAAATTGTAGTTGAGACATCTCATTTAGCACTATAATTCAACAGAAGTGAGTTGCACATCTAACTGTAAAACATCAGCTGAGAAAGAGGAATTGTGGATTTTTCCAATGTCTTTAAAGATCACTGAGATGGACAAAAAATGAGAGTTTTGTCTCAGACAATCTCAAAGATCATCTATCATTTGTTCCAGAAAAATACTTCAGGCCTCATTGCTGTTCTATCTCATTTCTTGACTGCCCTATCTTTCACAACTCTTAATAATCTAATCTAAAATCTAAAAAAGGAATAAAAAAGGCTGAGTTTGACATCACAAAACATAACAAAGGAGCATTTTTGAGGGATATCAGTCAGAACTACGTCATTAGTCTGGCTGGCAGTGTTACCTGTATGCCCATAACTAGAGGTTTGTCTACTAATCAGTTGCAGTTAAAGGTTTTAAAAGTAATAAGATTTTTTTTTAGGTTGAGACATGTGTATAATGTTATCAAAGTTTACTTCACTCTTCACAAGAGTTGGCAATAACAACATTATTGACATGAAAAAACATGCTATCCTATCAATTAAATTCATGTAATTTATAATGTGCTTTGTCCCTCTTTTGCAGGTCAGTTACACTCTAATATGATTGTAGGATGTTGAAGGGACAATTTTTCTAGTTATAAACTGATTATGGAATACACAAATGACATTTACAAATGATAACACTAGTTAAACAAGGAAAGGCTAACATGCCACTAGGCTGGACTGACATGCATATGGGGGAGAAAAGTTTTGCTGCAACTCGAGACAAAATGAATGAGAAATGATTTAATCAGACAACAGAAGTGCAAATCTCACCTAAAGGCACTGAGTAGCTGGTTTGAAGAATGTAAGCATGTTAGCATAGAACAGTTCCCAAACATTTTCTGCAGGACCACTTTTTCATCAGCAGCAATAATGTCAAGGTCCACCCATCCCTGACCCCACTACCACAGGCACCCTGATGCTTACAAAGAAATGCACGAAGAAATGTGCCACAAAATGTTTATGTCCTTTAGTTTATTAGCTGCTATTTCGTCAACTGTATTTAAAACAATATCAGTTGCAGAAGCAATTATAAAATCCTCTGCTATAGTGTGAGGTATTTTAAACCAGAAAACTGCGGCAGTGCAGGTAGAGCGAGTCGTCCAATAAACGGAGGGTTGGCGGTTCAATTTAGAACTCCCCCAGTCATCTGTTGATGTGTCCTTGGGCAAGACACTTCACCCTTCTCTGGTGTCGGCTTCACTGGTGCACAAATGTGGATGAATGTTCGGTGATGGTCGGAGAGGCCGTAGGCAAGGATTGGCTAACACATTTCCGTCAGTCTGCCCCAGGGCAGCTGTGGCTACACATGTAGCTTACCATCACCAGGTATGAGTGAGGAGTTAATGAATAATGGATACAATGTAAGCGCCCTGAGTTCCCTGAAAAAAAGCGCTATATAAATCAAATCCATTATAATAATAACAACAATAATAATAATAATAACAATAATAATTATTATTATTATTAATCTACTTCATGTGAGCTGAGCTGTTGATGAGATAGATGCTGTATATTCACTCTGTGTATACGACAGTAGAGTAGTTTATTACTTTTTACATGTTTTTTTAGCAGTGTAAAAACTACAAGTTATATATCCCTGCTGCTGCAACCCCCCACGTCATAACTCTGCGAAACCAATGACAATTCGACAAGCAAGGATTTTAAGACACTTCCTCTCACTTGACATAAATAACAGTAAAATTCAAGAACCAGACACTTTTTTTCACAACCACAGAAATGACAGCAGTGAAATTTAGTTTCTCTTCATTAGCCCCCTGTTAAATCTAGGATGGAATTTAAAATTCTTCTCCTCACATATAAAGATCTCCATGACCAGGCTCCAATCATATACCAATTATATACCAAAGATCTCATAGTGACATGTATTCCCAAAAGAGCACTTCGCTCTCAGATAGCCTTTGGCTATCAGGCCTCTCTCTTGTAGAACTAGCTCCCAGTTTGTGTTTCGGAAGTAAACACCTTCTCTATCTTTAAGATTAGACTTGAAAGCTTCTTTTTTGATAAATCGTATAGTTAGAGGTGGTCTAGCCATCCCTTATTTTGCTGCCATAGACTTAGACTGCTGAAGGACAGCCCATGATGCACTCAGCGCTTCTTCCACTTTTCATCCCTCCTCTTTATTTTCCATAATACAGTATTTACATTGTTAACTTGCATTTCTCCTCAATCCAACATATTGAATATATTCAGAGCCACAAACAAGAAAGAAAGGAATGGATAGAAGTAGCTTGGCATCACTAGTCTCACTGAACTATATCAGTGCATCACAAAAAAGCCACAGAATCAATATATACAAATAAATAAGGTCATTTTTGTAATTCCATTACAGACTTCAGCTTTCTTTTTCTTCCTCAGAGCCAAAGTTCTTGTTTTCTGCTGGAATGATGAACGATCATGTTCCTAAGGCAGCCAATGCCACAGCATAACAGTGTATATGTCCCCCACAAAAGTGTGATAAATTTTCCAAACATTGGTAGTTTGGCTATAAAAGATTAAATAGTTTTTTAATTGCTAATTTTCTGGGATAAATATCTATCTATCTATCTATCTATCTATCTATCTATCTATCTATCTATCTATCTATCTATCTATCTATCTAT
>JBAMHW010000017.1:11238082-11271837 GCA_037177495.1 Rhadinocentrus ornatus
GTTTTATTCCAAACTCGATCCGATTTGTATCTTTTTGTTGTGCAATAGAAAATAGGTTGGAGGACCAAAAGGCAAGGAAATCCAAGGTACCACTAAAAAAAAAGAAAGTGGAAAAAAAAAAAAAAAAAAAAAAAAAGGTCTCGTCATTAAAGCTAAAACAGTGGCAGCGGAACAAACACATTCACCTGTCTGTGCGCCTCAAGGGCGGCAGAGGCTGAGGAAAGCTAGAGTTTGCGTCAAGCGCAAGAAATTCCACCTTAATTTTCGGCTACCCTTTTCAAAATAAAACTTTTTAATAATCACATCAAAAATATACTGATGATGTTAAATTTGTTCTTTTTCATAATTCTGCCAGAAGCCAGATGATTAGTTTATACTCACGATTATACAGCTAAAATTAGATTTTAGGCTTAAAACTTGAAAATTAATTTAGTCTGGTGTTTTCTTTTTGTTTTTGATGACAGAAAAGTTGGAACTTGGAAACCGAGGTTTTATACTGGCAGTACACGGTCTAATTCTAACCATCTCCTGCATGGTTTGGCTTCAGTGGCTTTGGATTAAGGAGCAGATGGATTGTCGGTGGTTCTCTGCGCACCGGTGCTGATGAGAAGAGCATAATCTTCAGGTTATAGGGCAGATGCCAGATTATCTGTCTGTGCACATTAACATTTTTTTCTTAATCAATCTGGATCATTGGATGCTTTCCCATATAGTCTCAAGTCTCAAAATACTTAATTTAGGGGTGTACTAATTAAATTGCCCGATGTGTTAGAACATCCCTTATCAACACTAGATGGGTCATTCTACTTTTTTCTTTTAACCGATTTCCAAAGGCAAGACATTCAACCACCACTGAATTGAAAACTATAACTATTGCTAACTCCCAGAACCATGTCAGAATTTTGCTGTCATTAAAATCCTCATCAAGTCAGGATTGACAATTTTTCTTTAGCACATTGTATGAAATCTCTTAAAGCTCTGGGCCAAGGCATGAACCTCAGAAAAAACAGCTTTTAGACAAACTTTATCTCAGAAAAATTTGCATTATTACGAGTAGTCCATGAACAGCAAACTTCACAGAATCTGATATGAAAATTGAACCAAATTATCTCTCTGTAGAGCTTCAATTAAATACCATAACCATGTAAATATCCGATGATGCTGGAGAAACAGTTTTATTTATATAAAGCATAATAAAAGGCATGATGTGCTTTAGACCCTAACCCTTCAACTTAACCAAAAGAAAACAAATGTCACACAATTTTCACTTAAGAAATTTATTTTCACATAAAAATGATAATGCTCCACAGATTGAAGTACGGACATTGTTTATATAAAGTACAAATGGGGTGGGAGTTAAAGGGGTTCTCACAGGATTTACCTTCAAGGCAAATGATTGTACCTCACAGTTGGAAGTTCTTACTGAGGGTCAGGCCCACAGTAAACTAATATCTAAGAAACCAGCATAATAATTAACAGACAATAATAAGAAAAACGTATAAAGTGTTAATTCCATCTACTATCTCTTCGTTATGAATCAGAGTAGCTCAGATTCCACCATCGCAGTTTGGTTTAAGTGCACAATCAATACATCCATGAAAGTGTACACCATTGTGTTGAAGCAGGGCATTCAGCAGGTTGTGATGACAGTGAAACAGTACCACCTGGTGGAAAGTTGAAAGAATTGCAGGACCGTGAAGTAAATGCAAGAAGTGATGAAAAATGTTAATGGAATAAAAGAGAAAAAAAATAGAGGGAAAAAAAAGGAGAATAACGAGACAGCTGCATGATTGGTCTTTGAATTACAACTTTGTTAAATACCCCCTTTAAGACAATTCAAGTACACAGGATGAGAGGAATTATGTAACATCTGGGGAACCATGCATGAAGAGAGATTCCAGGATTTCAACGAACTTGGTGTAATGTGTACATGAGCAAAAAAAAAAAAAAAAAAAAAAAAGATATTTTGTTTGGGAAAAAACTTAAGGACTTAACATTCATGTAAAGGGCATAAGTGAAGATTTGATAAGGTCTGCATCTGGAACCAACACAGACAAAAGGTAGTTTATAACACTGGGCAGCTGAATATGGTGTAAACATTAAGAATTACAGTAAATTTTAAAAACTAAATATTAAATAGTGGCTAAGTAGAATATTTCTTGTACAAACTATCTTTTTAGAAAAAAGGATATAATAGGAGAAAATGAGCTTTAAAACAGTTTTATACAAGAGGTTAACGGCACTATTGTACACCTGACTATACATCGATGTGTGGCTGATTTTAAGTTAAAACAATACAAAGCAAAATAAAGCTAGTTGGAGCTCACCGTCTTTTACACAGCAGTCATCAAGCCAAAAACCCCTGAAGAAAAGTTCAGTAACACACAGCCCTTGAGTGTTAAAATACAAACAAAGCTTCTGAGTCACAAAAATATAACACTCACATTCCTGTGTTGAAAAATAGACATTTTGGCCGCAGTCACAGATAAGTGATAACATTTTTTATGGTGCAGAGTGTGCACAAGGGACAGTAGCTGCCTGTGTTTGCGAACTATGTGCACTTGCTGTATATAAAAACACACACACACTTTCTTGTTTATTTGCGTGTACATGCAGTGTTTTCTTCATGTAAAATATTTAACTGGTTTGTGTGAGACGCCAGCTTACATGTCCAACGCAGTGAAGGCTCTCTGGTTCATCTTCACAGAAAACAGCTCGGGACTAAGATTTCATCGCACATCATCTTCACTCAGTGGGTGTTTTAGTACTTTGGGATTGACAGAACAGTCAGGGGGTGCAGGTAAAAGTTTAGGATTATTTAATGTGACAGATGGTTGTATATGTTCCACAGTTTCTACATATTTAAAGCTTGTGTCCAATTTCAAACATTTTTTCTCACTTCTACTTTCTTTAAAAAAGCAGAAGACACCACCATTTGTCACTCTTCATCTTTTCTTTTCAAATTCCTCATTAGAAGATGTCACTGTTGCACCCATTAGTATAATCATCTCTTCGCACCCAGATTACATCATGGTCCTTGTTTGTGGCCCCCTCCACAGAACACTGCTTCAGGGGGGCCAGCTTTGCAGCTGAGGTTGCGCAGCGGGAGACAGAGATAGCACAAGATGTGAAAGAGTCTACAGATCCTGAATTGTCCCCGTGCTGTATCTGATCGACTTGCACACTCTGCATGACCTCAATTGTATTTGCCACCTGTTTGTTCCGGTTTATCTCATGGCTCTGCAAGTTCAGTCCTTCCATATGCACCTCCAGGGCTTCCGGCTCTGCTGATGCAGAGCGGACTGACTTACAGTACTCATCATCATCACTCAAAATGTCCGTCTCCTTCACCTGCCTTACATCGATGCCTTCACACTGGTCTTCATAGCAACCCAGGTTGAACTGCTCTTCGACCCAACGATCCGTATCCTCACCTTGAGGTTTATGGGACTGATGGTGGGTGTGTTGGGAGTGTGGGGAAGTGGAATGGTAAGATGAGTGTTGGAAAGGGTGGGCATAATCACCATTGTTGTTGTTGCCATGGAAAACCAGATCAGTATCAATGGTGATGCGGTTTCTCACCAGCTTCCTGTGAGACAGTGTTCGAGATGGGGCTGAAGCTGAAAAAGATAAAGATCATGTGTCAATATCATGTGTTTGTCCATAGTTAATAATAATAGAGTTACTGGTGGAAAATTTTGAGTCCAATTGTATGATAAAATCTATGTAAAATAGAGAATAAATTCAAGCTGTATCACCTGCTCTGTTAATGGCAGGTCGTGAACCTTTGAGGGCACAAAGGCGTTTGCCACCAAATGGGACATACTGCTGACTGGGTGGCAGAGACTCCGTCTTAAGAAGCTGCCGGCGTTGTTTCTCCCTGAGAATGGAGTGGACTGCTTTCAGGAAGTCCTTTTTGCTATCTGGAGAACTGACAATCATACAAAAAAAGGGTCTTGAAATGACATACCAGCAAAAAAGTTAAAATTTGTCATTTACTTCAAACCCCCCCGAAATAAATAAATAAACAAATAAATAATACCTGCAGCAAAGCTGGAAGGTTCTCTCTGGTCTTCCCTCTGATTCAGACCTTGTGTGGACTATTTCACATACTGCTGTGGGTTCTGAGTCTAAGACAGAGAAAACAGAGACAAGATTTACATTTCAAAATGTAATCCAGACAATTTCTGTGTTTTTGCTGGAGGCCCTCACACAGAAAGTAGAGCTACAAATAGGAGGAGGATTTAGGGTTCACTTATAGAGATGGGATATAAGGAAAGCTGCATGAAGCCCTACAATTAAGTAGCTATTTATTTATGAATACCAATTTATTTAGCTTCAAAATCCAATCCTATATATTTTTCATTTGTAATGAATTATAAAAAAATGAAAATATGCAGACACTACAGTTGTGTACTTTGTCTCCCCCTTTTAGCGCAGAGGAATCACAGAATCCCTTCCTTCTGTTGCTTTGATTTACCTGATGTTGATAGGTTTAATTAATATTGTGTAAACCTTTTTTTAAACAAAGACTTGAATTCAGTTTACAAAATCTTGCATGCCGGCTTTAAATACAATCCAAATTTCTTCCAAAAACCTCCACACTGCACAGGGTCTTATTATGGGGACACCTGAATGAAAATAAGTTCTGAGGTCTCCGCTTCCCTGGCGAGACCAATGTAAGGTCTCCACATCATGTCATTTCTGTTGTCCAATCTCTGTTGTCTGTATAGTGCGATATTCAAATGCTGACTGACAAGCAGATAAAATGTTTTCAGTTGGTACAAAACTGTACAGGTCGTCAATTACAATATACCATAATTGCAGTAATTCTTGTGTTTATTCGAGTTTTATTTATATTTTGGACCAAGTAATTTTGACTAATTATTTGGCCAACTTTATGTCTGGCAGATATTTAAATGGCTTTTCTAACAGATTTTGTCCTTTAAAGTCTTAATTGCATCTGGTGGAAAAGTTTAAAGTTGCATTTACTGAATGGTATAGTATAGCAATAGACCTACTTGCAAGAGCACGGACTTGCAGACAGTCTGTTGCAATCATGTGACGGAAACGGAAAGGATCTTTGTCATCGCTCACAGACACACGGTGAGAGCCACCCTGAAAAAAAAAAAGATTGGTTGTATATCTGATGATGTAAAAAATTGCAATGCATCCATATGACAGCAGAGAGCACAAGAGCGCAGTACAACTCCACCATGCAGACAATAGTCAAAGTGCGGAAATTACATCTCTACTTAGTAGCCGTAACTTGTCCAAATTAAAATCTTTCATTGTAATTTTTTTCAAAATAAATAACACCGAGCCTCAGTAGCTAAATTTTTTAATTCTCCTTCTCTTAAAACCCAATAAAGGTTGAATTCTGTCACCACAACACAAGGACGTGTATTAAGATGTGTGTCCATATTTTTAAGAAACACTTCATAATGAATTAATTTAAAAGAACACATCAAATTTAATGTCTTTACTTCTTGAGTCTTACCTATGTGTAGTCCTGCAGACTCATGTCCTCTTATGAATAACAACTGGGCTTGTGCTAACTCTAATAATCAATGCATATACTTGTTTCTTCAAAAGATAGGGGGGTTATCATTATAAGAACATGTACAATGTACATGTACATGTAATAATTCTGTGGTTTAAGAAAATGTTCTGAATCTGATGTAGATTTTTTCGAAGGATTTAGCTCAAAAATAAAAATTGGAGATTTAAGATCAAATAATGAGGCCTGGTTAAAGTTTTTCTAGTTTCAATGTCAAAAAGATAATTCAGTGGAAACACAAAGGCTCACTCTACGGAGTGCATCCTCAAACAATATTTCTCAACCACAAAAGTTATCTAAAAACAGAGGAGTACTTACCATTTTCTTCCTGTGCTTGGGGCAGTCTTTGTACACAAATACAACTGCTGTTTTAAACACTGAGGACAATGGAGAAATTAGTTAAACCAATAGAAAGTCTGTATTCGTAGAATACATAAAATTACTTCATTATTCTATTTGCAACAGTAGCAGCTAGTAAAAGTAAAAGCTTTACATAACTTCACATAAACTGGAGTATTTATACTATACATACACTGCTCAAAAAAAAGGGAACACTGAAATAACACATCCTAGATCTGAATGAATGAACTACTCTGTTATATGTGCTGACAACAAATTCACACAAAAATTATCAATGGAAATCAAATTTATTAACCCAAGAAGGTCGGGATTTGGAGTCACACTCAAAATTAAAGTGGAAAAACACACTACAGGCTGATCCAACTTTGATGTGATGTCCTTGAAACAAGTCAAAATGCATGGAGGACTGAAACTGTCAAAATAAAAAATTAATACAGAAATATAAAAATGGCTTAATAAACAAACTGATGTACCAATAAATTACACAACAAAATGTAAAAAAATAGTTTTTCCATTAAGAAACCTATAAAACATGACACAAATGTATATTTCTTTAAATTAGCTGAATGTACCACTCCCGGCCCTAATTTTCATTCACTCTGAGATGCATTACGTACCCAGCGCCCTGTTGTGAGCTGAGTGAATAAGAATTACTCAGATGTTTATGGCTGGACTGAGACAAAAAGTCAGGCCGGGAGTCTACACTCAGCCAGGACAGTGGTTGTGAATTAGAAAAACCAACTTCACAGCCACTGAGTGCGGTGCCCTGGCGTGTTTTGCGAAAAAGAAAAATTAAATAAAAATAATTTATTTTTATTCACTTAATGAAACTGTGTAAAGCTAGTACAGCTAAAGATGGATTGATAATGCTGCTGAGTGATGTAGAGCTGAAACAGACGGGACAAAACTAAGAAGTTGACGCTCCAAGCCGACTAGTAAACAGCTGAGAGATGCAGCCAGGAAAGGGTCACTGCATGTGGTCAGTCAGTCTGTCCTGACTGCTGGTACATTACAACGAGCGCTCTATTGATTAATCAAATAAAATAACCACGTAGTAGTTGAATTGATTTATTTTTCCTGTATATTGTCCTTACAAGCGACTTGTATGATGACAGGATTAAATGATGGCTGGAATATTCTCTACAATCCGAGGGCAGCGTTTTGCTCCAGGAGCAGCGGCTGCAGTGTTCAGGAAAGGAGGAAGTGAAACGGTGTTTCAGGGAATGTTCTTTGAATTTTAGTTGTGACTTTCAGCGTACGTTCACGGAACATTTAAAAACTGTTTTCATCTCAATGATCCAGGCAACGTTCTCTGAGCATCACAGCCAAATTCACCAGAACCTTCAGCCTGTTAGTTGTGCAGGTCTGCAGCTGGAACAGCCACTCAGTTACTGATCCACACTTAATAGTAAAAAGTCATCTGTGATTTTGTAATATTTTAGCTAAAAGAGCAACATGCCGGAGATCCTGTACAATCTCGTGTTGAAATTCAGCCATTTCTGCCAACCTAAAACCTTTATTTTCCTTCCACAGCCCCACTAGACAGAGCCAGGTAGCCATGCAGGAAGCTCTGCCTGCACTAATGGCAACCTGCTCAGTCTTGATGGACCAATAGGCGAGGATCTGGCCCAAGACACGACTTGAAAGGCTGCCCCCTCATTTACATAATCAGGCAGAAATGCATAAAGAAATGTATAAAGGTGACGTGGAAATGTAAAAAGGAAACAGAGAAATTTATATGCTTGGAAAAGAAAATACAAAAGGAAAATAACACAGAATAAATACAGTAATACGAATAAAGGACGAAAGAATAAAAAATCACCAAATAAATAAATAAATAAATTTAACTGAAGATGACATAGAAAAGTAAATACATAGGGATGTTAATTTAAAACTGCTGAAAATGGCAAAAGAAATATACATTTGTGTCATGTTTTATAGGTTTCTAAATGGAAAAACTATTTTTTACATTTTGTTGTAAAATTTATTGGTACATCAGTTTGTTAATTAGGCCATTTTAATATTTCTGTATTTATTTTTGATTTGGGCAGTTTCAGTCTTCCATAAAAATGAGGCTCAGTAGTGTGTGTGGCCTCCACGTGCCTGTATGACCTCCCTACAATGCCTGGGCATGCTCCTGCTGAAATGCTAGATGGTCTCCTGAGGGATCTCCTCCTAGACCTGGACTAAAGCATCTGCCAACTCCTGGACAGTCTGTGGTGCAACGTGTGGCGTTGGTGGATGGAGCGAGACATGATGTCCCAGAGGTGCTCAATTGGATGCAGGTCTGGGGAACGGGTGGGCCAGTCCATAGCACCAATGCCTTCATCTTGCAGGAACTGCTGACACACTCCTGCCACATGAGGTCTAGCATTGTCTTGCATTAGGAGAAACCCAAGGCCAACCGCACCAGCATATGGTCTCACAAGGGGCCTGAGGATCTCATCTTGGTACCTAATGGCAGTCAGGCTACCTCTGGCGAGCACATGGATGCACCCCACACCATTACTGACCCACTGCCAAACTTGGATGTTGCAGGCAGCAGAACGTTCTCCACGGCGTCTCCAGACTCCATCACATCTGTCACGTCTGCTCAGTGTGAAACTGCTTTTGTCTGTGAAGAGCACACAGGGTGCCAGTGGCAAATTAGCCAATCTTGGTGTTCTCTGGCAAATGCCAAACGTCCTGCACGGTGTTGGGCTGTAAGCACAACCCCCACCTGTGGATGTCGGGCCCTCATACCACCCTCATGAAGTCTGTTTCTGACCCTTTGAGCAGACACATGCACATTTGTGGCCTGCCCGAGGTCATTTTTCAGGGCTCTGGCAGTGCTCCTCCTGTTCCTCCTTGCACAAAGGCAAAGGTTGCGGTCCTGCTGCTGGATTGTTGCCCTCCTACGGCCTCCTCAACGTCTCCTAATGTACTGGCCTGTCTCCTGGTAGTGCCTCCATGCTCTGGACACTACGCTAACAGACACAGCAAAACTTCTTGCCACAGCTCGCATTGATGTGCCATCCTGGATGAGCTGCACTACCTACCGGAGTGAAAGCACTGCCAGCATTCAAAAGTGACCAAAACATCAGCCAGAAAGCATAGGAACTAAGAAGTGGTCTGTGGTGACCACCTGCAGAACCACTCCTTTATTGGGGGTGTCTTGCTAATTGCCTATTATTTCCACCTGTTGTCTATTCCATTTGCACAACAGCGTGTGAATTTATTGTCAATCAGTGTTGCTTCCTAAGTGGACAGTTTGATTTCACAGTGTGATTGACTTGGAGTTGCATTGTGTTGTTTAAGTGTTCCCTTTATTTTTTCGAGCAGTGTATATTCCCTCCAGCAAACAATATCTACACATGCAGTATATATGCTAGTTTATTCATCTACTACCTGTGGAATTTATTTTAGTGCTTTATAGTTTATGTAGACTGGTTGTGTGCATGACGATGCAAAAATGATTGCAATCAAAATTCTGCAAAAAAAGTATGTATAACACTGTTTTGCATTTCCACTTAAGTATAAACTGCATGCTATTGTCTTCCTGCATTACGCACGACCAAGCTGAATTTAATGTCATGTCAATTTTCCAAGATGAGTGCAACAAATTCAACCTTATGCAACTTAAAAATGCATTTGGATTTCATCAATCAACATCTTGAATTAAGGCTACCCCAAATGATTCTTAAAAATCTCTGTTTAACCTAATATAACGCTGTTTATTTAAAGTTGCATTAAACGTAGCAGTGTGCATTGCTTTACCATTCTATTAAGTCTATCAAGTAATTAGCAGGAAGGAATACATTTCCATCCTCCTATTCCAAAACTCCAGGCAACTCTTACCAAAGGATGCTAATTCAGGATCCTTTTTGGTCTTAAATAAAGAGGCTGGAGGATTCATCCACACCACAGTTGAATGCAGCAAAAGATCCCCCATTGAGAGATCAAGCACCTGAGATAGTAAATTTAAAAAGAAAAAATACATAAAATAAATGGCTTGATAATTTATTGTCTTTAAAATAAATAAGATTGAACTGAACGGGTGATACCTCTTTTTTATCTGCAGTCTGTTCGTTGATGAGCTGGTCAAAAACAGCTCCGTACTCCTCATGAAGCTTTTGCATCTCATTGATGTGACTTGCAACTTTATTCATGGCCTTCATAGCAACTAAGAGGGACAATGATTAATTAGTTGTGTCCACAATAATTACCGTTCTGATAGTGAAGAGCATAGATGACATTAAACCATTTCACAGTGCCTATACATGATGGGGGGGTTACCGTCCAGATGGTAGTGTTCTTCACTGTCAGGGTCTGTGAGAGAGTAGAGTTCCCTCAGCAGCAGAGGATACTTCAGAACTCTCTGGATGGGTTTGATCAAGTAAGACTCCAGAGTGGATGAATGTTGCTGTCTGGGGTTTCTCTCAGCCAGGAAAGCCTTAAATTCTGGGTCAGTTTTAGCTGGAAAAGCAGAAATATGAGCATTCATTGATTTGGAATGATAGCATAGGACACAATAAATGTATCTAAAAGAAAACTTAACAAGCTGTTACTAAAATATAAGGTGGGAAGCTTAATTGTAAACTAAGGACTTTATCTATGACTTGTTGAATCTGTGCTGATACTTGCTGCAGCTCAGTCTTTGTTATGCAGAGCATGTGACTAAAACAGCATACTTATAGACACTAATGGAAAATAGTAACAAATGAGCCAGAGAAAAAGGTGATTTTGCTCTCTAGACCAGGTCAGTAATGTTTTTACCTTTAGCCAGGACCTTTGGGACCTTGGTGTGGCTGGCACAGAAAGCACTGTAGATCTTGAATCGATCAGCATAATACAGAAACGACCCACCCAAAGAGAAGAGTACTTTCTGTAAAAAAAAGCAAAAATATATTTTTGCAAATGTGCCTGAAACACTACATAAAACAAAAACCATAAGTAACGATTTAATACAACTAAAAGCACATTTTAAACAGCAGAACCAAGTGGAAGCAATCCTACAGTGAAATCCTAAAATGACTAGATTAAAACCTGAATGATGCTTTAGATTAAGAGATTAACTCCTACCTTGAATTGCTCCACCCTCTCCAGTCTGTCCAGACCTGGCACCAATCTGATTCCATCTTCCAGCGTCCGCAGGAACTCCACCTGGAATTCCACCATCTCACCGAGGTTACCGAACAAAACGTCCAGCTACAACATGCACACACATAAATAAGGGATCTGTCACAGTTTCTTTTTAAAGCTTAAGAGTGCATCATTAACTTGGTTCTTCATTAGCCATTCTGTAGCCGAAAATACAAAAAAAAACTTAAAGACTTAGACGTCCCAATATTTCCCCTAGAATACAATTGTATAATTCACAACTACTTGTTCCAAGAATGATTATTTATTTATCCATTTATTTAAAATCAGCTTCTTCTTTTTTTAAGCCAGGAATTTGTTTCTGAGATTTTCTCTTGCAAGTCCTGGCCCAAATGCAACAGGTCCAAACTCTCATAATACAACAACATGTCTTAAATGCAAACTTTACACACTGAAAAGTAATGCTCCTCATTTTTTAAAAAAAGTTTAAGTTGGGTCTCATTGGTCCACAAATGATTTTTCAGCCTTCTGATTTGTCCATGTGATCATTAGCAAACTGATGCAAGTCTTTTATTTATTTATTTGTTTTTGATATGTGCATATCAGAGTCCTCTTGAAGGTGGACTCTAACATTGGTCAGCTGCATGTATGCAGAATAATATAGAAAATTTAGGGTTCACCAACTTGACCACATGCTCATACAATTCTTAGAATTAACATGTTAGAGATAGAAAGTACCTCATCCTGTGTAAGGAAGCTTTCTTTCTGTAAAGGTGTCAAGTAGCATTCTATTAAGCAGCTCAGGTCCTGAAAAACACAAGAAACACTTGTTGTAATATGTCAAAGCAAGGGGGAAAAAAGGAATAAAAAGATACTTTATTAATCCCCTAAAGGATGTTGCAAAATTTTAAACTGATAATTTTTGTATTTTTTACTTTTAAAATTTGAATAAACCATGACATCTTTGGGTGTTTAATGGGGAGTTACTGCCAATATTTTAAATATTAGGAATAATTTAGCTTCATGGCATGAGTGAAACAGTGACTCAAAATACAAGTCACGAGTGCAAGAATGTCATTATCATCATCAGTAAAAACAGCTGCTTGATTCTAAAGACTCACTTTGACATAAGTTTTCTCCGTTTCCACCAATTCACTGATAACCTTGCGCAATTTGTCTGTATGGGAGAGCTGTCTCTGGGTGGCACTGCCTGCTGTGGGCGGTAAAACTGACACAGGGCTTGGGGAGAGAGATGAAGACGATGATGATGAGGAGGATGACATAGGGCACTCGAGGGGGTTCATGTCGTGCAGACTGCGACAGAAAGCAGTGACCTGCTCTGTGCTCTGTAGAGAAAGACAAAAACACATGTTATTTTGCAAAAATTTGTAAAATTGTTTTAAAGTCATTTTAAGGTCTGTCAAAATAAGTACATTTCAGTGATAATAGCCTTGCTTGGAGCAGCACATTACAAAAAAAAGGGCTTTTGTTCTTAGACATGAAGCATAAGATCTGGTAACGTGAACAAGTTTTGCTTGTTGTTGTGGAAGACGTGCAGTAGCCCTGTGACACATCACAACCCTCATTAAATCTTATTACTGCATTGGGGTTTTTGATTAATTGCCACACCTTGTGAGACAAATGAATACAAGCTTCTCAAGAAGCACACATACAGTGCATTCTTGAAAACCTGCCAGGACACACACACCTACATCAGTGGCACAAGAATTCCCAAACATGAGCAGACCTGTCAGATTTACAGCAAGTGATGGTAGACCCAAGAGATTTTGGAAAGAATGGAAAAAAAACAAACCCCAATCTGAGTTGATGAAGTATCAAGCAGTAACAAAAATTCCCTGTTCGGTAATGGATGTTTTTCATGATCAATTTCAAAACCAACCGGTGGAAAAAAAGTCTTAAAGCCACAAGCAAGACCAACTCCCTTGATTCATTTCCACCACTGTCAAGGCAGTAAAGATAAAGCATGATGTACCAGAGACGGTGCGAGAAAGACATAGCAGCATCATTGATGGCAAGAAGCTGGACGCATTAAGACTATTTTGAGATATACTGGGAATTATAGAACAATTCTTTCGATGAAGACAACCATCACTCTTTCAAGAGGTCATCTGGAACAGGTTTTTGTCCCTTGGTTAAACAGTCTAACATCTCTCGATTTAAGACGTTTGTTAATTTGACTGTACTGATATACAGGTTTTGCCAGAACTGAGCTCTGAGACAAATGACAAAAGCAGAATTGACTTTTTAGCTCTAACTAAGAGTAAGAGATTCTCTTAAAATTTTATGTGCTGTAACTGTTATCCAAGACAAAAAACAAACAAATAAACAAAAAACCAGGCTTTTCTTGGCTTTACTAATCCCAAATACCACTTCAATTCAGGGATTCTCTCAATTTAGACACAACAGCCCAAAACAAAGATAGTGAAATAATTCCAAAGTGGTATGACTAGCCACAGTAAATCCTTACAGTGGAATACTTTTGTGTCCAGATGATCAGATGCTGCCGGGCAAAATCTGTATATGCAGAAAGCACAAAGCAGGACCAATCCAATTTCAGTCATCACTTAGTTTGATGGGATTAATGCTTCTAATTCAATCCTCTGGTCTTTGGTTACTCAGAAGTACTGCTGCAAATACATGTCACACAAATATTCCTCATCTGCATTGGGTCAGTGCATGTATTTTTGTTAAGTGTAATACGACAATACATTTTACTTGCTTGTGTGTATGCAACTTGGACATGGCTGGGAAACTTGTCTTTGCTGATTCTATGGTTTGTGTCCCGTTAACCTGCTGCTGAAATGACAACCAATATTCCATTGTGGTATTCAAACCAGTTTTACAAAACTATCCACATCAAAATAAGCACAGGCAAAAAAATGCTGATTCTGAAATTCCTTTCATGGAGTCACATTTAGTGGCTTGAAGGAAACTGCCATTAAATGTCAAAAGACAAGGTGGTCAAGCAAAAGAAATATATAGGAATCTAAGGGAAAAACAGTGATCTACATTGTAATAAAGCCTCTCCATTTCTATACACAAAGGACTAAAAGGACAGTCTTGTCACACAAAGCAAGGTCTTGACCTTGACAGTCAGACAAATTAGTGACAGCCAAGAGACAGATGGAGGGGAAGCATGTTTGAGTCATGCAGCAGAAACATCATTTAACTTTCCAATCTGCAACCTAATAAAAGTACAATCAGTAATTATATTAGTTACACAAACATCTGTCACGATTACCTGCAACTGAGTACAGCAGTATGGCAGTTTAGCGATTTTATGCACTACAACAATGCTGGGTTTATTGCAAGTTACATCAATGAAGGATTAATGCAATCATTGCATGTGATAAGAAATGAGTGTTACATAAAATATTTGAATTACATATTAAGATTTGTTATGATATTAATCGAAAATTAATCCTGATATTTATTTGAGGTCATATCGTCCAACCCTATACAGTACTATGACATAATCAGTGACCTGCACAGGATCAAATCCTAAACACAAGCCTCATACAATCACATTGCAAGGCTCACCTGCTGGAACATGTCATAGATGGATTCAGTCGAGGGTTTGGAATTCCTACTTCTCCTAAAAGCCGACATCCGAACAGGTCAAAAAAGCTTCACCAAGAATTCAGGTATTTATGTCCTGGTATTGTCCATTCTCATACACTATATGGTGCCATAAGGTTGGATTCATTTAAAAAAATGTAAGGTGATGAAGAATCTATAATAAAGTTATTGAACTTCCAGTGAAGAAGGTTGAAAGTGTAAACGTTAATACCTGCTACTCAGCAATCTGCTCTGCAAAACGCAGAGCTCCTGGTACAATCACTACAGCTGCATCTGAACAAATAGGTCAGCACACAGATTGCATTGAACAACGTTCTCATGTCACCTTATCCTACAGCGTCTATCCAATCACTTTTTAAATCCAATCTGATTGCATGGACCAGTGTAGTGTCATCTCCCCGTTTCTGCTCTTCCTTTTCACACTGTGCTGCCTCTCTTCCTCTTCTCGCCAGCTGTTGAGTGCAGTCACAGCAGCAGCAGTGTAGAATGCAACATCAAAAAAGGTCAAACATCACATCTTCATGAAGAAAAGATGGGAGGAGAAAGGAGAGGAGGAGAGAATGGGAGATGAGGACACATTCCAGCAGGAAAAGATGTTCAACGTCTCTCTCCTTTTATCACAGGTTAGAAAAGCTGTCAAGACATTGTATTTGGATTGTATTTGAAGTTTTAGTTTTTGTGTTTCTCTTTTTATTATGTAGTTTGTTTTTCTTTGTATTATGTTTTCCAACTCCTCTACATGCTTGCCATCTCCTCCTGCGTGCTTTGGGTTATTTCAACCATTTAAATATCAAAGCATTCAGTTTGTTCTAGTGAAGAACCATGCTGAGTCATGTACTCAGCAGCATTAACTAACACCAATGCAGTCTATTCAAGTAGCAAGACTAGTCCAGTACACTTTGTGTATTAAAAAAAACATTGTTGTTAAAGTGTAGTAGGTGTGCAGCACAGCACAAGAAGGCAGACTTTTTGCATTTTTGGTACAACTTTTGAACTTTGCTGTTTACCCTACACCTGTTAAAAGTTTGGACACAAACTTATGACTGCTAGTGTATAAACCACACAATTAATTTAATTAATATATTCATTTTCTACAGTTTAATCCATACTAAGTTGAAACCTATCCCAGCATTTAACATGCAGGTTAAAGGCAAGGTACACTCTGGACAGGTCACCAGTCCATTGCAGGACCAACACAAATAGGGACAAACAACCATTCACGCACACACTCACTCCTAAGGGGAATTTAAAGTGACCAATTAACAAGCCGGTGAGAAGACTTATTGTTTTAATTTAATATCTGAAAAGCTCTAAACATCAACTCAGTGTGCTTACCCATATTACAGTCAATTGCACAATGACAATAAAAAATCTACAGCAATGCGCGGGTACTCAAAAGCAGCAAGATGACAGTTATTTTAGTATGCATTGAATATCTATATTTTGTTAGTCAAAGCATCATTCATGGTTATTCTAAAAACCCAGGGCTGACAAGAGTTTCAGATACAACAGAACCGCTGGAAACTTGTTATTCCTGTGAAACAGGCTCTATAATTTTCTAAGAGGAAAAAACCTTGCCTTAAATCCTATTGATTTGCAGATCTGAGCGTGAAGATAAGAAAAGCAATACAGCTGATGTAAATAACAGAAGGATGTTTGCCAGCAAGTTAGAGAATCAAACTCTGTTTTGTAAAGAAAAAGGCTAAAGTACATATAGACCTATAGAGGTATACATACGCAACACACAAAACCTGAGCTCACACATGTGAAAACAGCTACTTAGAAAACCAAGTAGAAAGTGAATAAACTGTTAGAGCAGAAGTACCTTTTCTGTAGTAAGTCCACATGCATTCCCTAATCCCACAGACCATGTCCCTAAATGTACTACATCTCTGACTTCAGTACAGTGAGGAAGAGAAGTACAGCCTTAGGGAGGAGCATAGAGGCAAGCAGCAACCTGCTCTCTCTCCTCTCAGCTGAAACCTCATGCAATGAGAGCCATGGTAAATAGATTACGAATGCCCACATACCTGACATACAAGAAGACGCTGCACTTTCAAAGTCACAGTGTTTGCTTTTGTTTGCTAGTTTTTACAGCAAAATTATGGAGGGAATTTGTCCTTACCGGACATTAATTCTCAGAAAGAACAGGTGCATACTTGTTACATAAAGAGAGGGAGGGGGGAGGATAAAGGGAAATAGTGTTAAGTCTCATCCACAATCAAGAAAACATGCAAATCCATGAACATGTACAAAGAACGATGACATGTACTGAGACAATCTCATTTAAAATAGGATTATGTTATGACATGAGCTTTCTAATTATGGACATTTTGATTTCAAGGCAGATGATTTAAATTTTGAGCATAAAGTGAGTGCAATTGAGCACTAATGACAAGATGAAATTACTTTAACTGCATGCATTATTATAAAATACATTAAATCTGTAAATTGTTCTGTTTGCATTCTCATTGTTTACACAAAACATTGTACAGCGCTACAAACCCAGCTGCCCAGTGCTATATTAATAAAATAGACAGTAACATTCTCTTGCAAGCATCATTAATCTGCACAGATCTCCCTCTAGTGGAAAACTTAAAGTATAGCAATGAGTCAGACAAAGCTGTGGGGGCCTGATGGAGTGAAGAGGTTAGTAAAACTATTTATAAAAATGAGGCTAAAGAAATACTGTACAGATGCATTTATAATAACTACATTAAAAGACTTTTATTGTGCTCAATTAAGGCACACAATGATTAAATCAATCACCTAAAACATTGAATAATGTATTTTCCATTTTAATGCCCTCAACCCTAACTGATGAGCATTTAGAAATTATAACCAACATGTTTAAGTGCATCTGACTGCAGCTTGGAGTACAGCCAAGAGAAAAAAATATATATTTTTATTATCAATCTTATCCCAACCAATTATTGTTATATTCTCTGGTTGTTTTTCCATACAGGATGGTGGCTGTGTGCTTTGTCTAAAACAATGAACATTTTCATATCCTCCAGCTATCCAGACATTCATTTATCTCCACTAAATGATGTGAAACACTGTTGGAGAATGAAGCAATTAGAGTGTGGAGATAATTAAAATTGTCCCACTTTGCTTCTCTTTCCTTCAGCCGTCTGCCACGTTGTGACCGGAGGCACAGGATAAAATGAGACAAGAATCCTCAGCAGTTCTGGGCTTTTCCAAAGTGAAGAAGAAACAAAATGATAAATATGTGGGGTGCAATACGAAAAAGACACAATAATTTATTTATTTATTTTTTGTAAATTTTCCATGGAATATGTGTTGTAAATTTGGATAATCTTTGACAAAAGCATCCAAGGTTTCAGGCTAAGGTCAGGGCTCACAGCCGGCTGGAGAGCTAAATAGAGTGAGCTGTATGAGAGCCAACAGCAGCTTCATGTTGTTTATGATAATGAACAGCAGGGGTTAGTGGGGAGGGGGATGGAAAGAACCTGAGATCGAAAGAAAACTGTGAGGACAGCAGGAAAGAAAGGGCATTCAAAACAAAGACCAGCAGATAAGAAGACTGGCTGATCAGAGAGGACAAATAAGAAAAAAAAAAAAGAAAGAAAGAAAAAGCTGTCTGACATGGGACACAGGACACGGTCACATTGTTCTCAATTATGGGAACAAAATATTAAAGTAAATCAAACAGCGGAGATAAATAAAGAATATAAAAAGGATGAAAAGGAAGGCAGGAAAAAACGCAGCAGATGGAAATTAGAGCACATATCAGACAGCACATGTGAGAGAAGTGAGAGACTGAGAGGTGAGATGAAAATCAGACAGCCAGAGAGCTTTGTTATAACGTACAGGAAAATGTTTTTAACTCTCCCTATTTCTTTAGTTCTGCCTCATGTGTAAAGATTTTTTAACTAAACCAAGAACTGACGGACATATATGGGAAAAATACATGAAATATTCTGCCACTGTTTATACAGCATGGAGAGAAAGTGGCATTGAAAAAGATTTTGCATTTTAAATTTAATCCAAAAATGTACCAATATTCAAACACATTTTTTTTTTTCTAATTTTACAAATAAATATTTTCCTCACTCCAAGAGCATCAAATGAGACAAACTGGCCTCCTGTTTCCACTTCCCACATGTCTCATCTTCTCAAGAACTTTCCCGCCAACCAAAAATGGCACAATGGAGACACAGAACCACGGATGTCCAGCAGGACAGAGTCTAGAATAGAGACAGCTCTGACCTCAGCCGTTAGCTCTCCCTAAAGACTGAAGCACACTGGCACACATCCCAGAGAGAGCCATCCCTTTCCTCATCTTTTGTTTAAGACTACGCTATTAAACAGAGGTACAAAAAAAATGTTTCTGGTTGTTTCTGGCTATCACACATTACCCCGGTAATGAAAGTGACAACCGTATCCAAGGGAGACTGGCTGGCACACGGCCTCTTCCAGCAATCACTGCACTGACCCTGATCAAAGCAGACATAATCTTAATTAGAAAGTGATGTTCGTGCACTCTTCCACTCACCTGTCTGTTACCATTTCATTGCTCCAACGTGCACACACATTTGATTTATAGATTTATACTGTACACAAATCCTTTTATATCCCAGGACTGACAGGCTCGCATAAACAGACATTTAAGACAACATCATTTGGAAATAACAATGTAATTGCAATGCTTGTGTATCATAAGATTTTACACTAGTTTTAAATTTTTACATCTCCATCAACTGATCAACTCCAAGCTTATATGATTGCCTCTTTTTAGTTTAATGCTACATACAAATTTGCCAGGGGGAAAGAAATAAAATGGATGAGAGATATTGAGCAGATGTACCCAAGGGGTTTTAACGTATCAAAAACAAAGACTCTCACTTTTCCCAGATAGATCCAGAAGGTGTTGACTTTTTAACTACTGCAGCAAAAGTCATTGAGCAGAAAATGGGAATAGAGATATTTAAAGGGGATGCTGAAGCTGCTGATCTTTGACTGGAACAACACATCTAACAAGATGTGCATGAAACTGTCCTTTACACCACCAAACTGTTACATGTTATGTGTCTGTGTGTATGTTTTGGTGTGGCAGACATGTGCATTTCAAAGTCATATCCTACCTTCTGTCCAGTACCGATGAATGATCTGTCTTCTGGATGAGCTCCGGGGCTCTGAGGGGTTAATCGAGACCCTTCCTCCAAACTCTCTTCTGGGCTCTCCACTGTCAAACCGGACACCTCATCCAGGATGTCCTCTACAAACAAAGACAAAAGACAAAGCTGACGGGAGTGCACATGTGCCTCATACATTGAGTAATTGCCACTTTTCCCAGACACCCAGTTATAGCCTTATATATATAAATATATATATATATATATATATATATATATATATATATACTTTTATGTTTCCCCTTATTTCCTTAACAAACAGCATCCTCTTGTTTCTTTTAGGTTATGCTGAAAAAGTAATAAAAACATCCCCATAAACATCATCTTTTTCTTGCAACTGTATAATCAGATTAGTTATTCTGTCCATGTTTGGGAGAGTTCTCCAATTAAAAGTCTCCTCTGTGTTAAGAAGTCTTGAACACCAGCCTTCTCTTAAGCATGACATCATCAGTGACCTCCATCTGGCTACTGAAGTATTTTACTCTCCATCTGACCCTCTGCATATGGTAGATCCTCAGCAATGACAGTTCCACACTGCTGAAAGATTTATATTAATATTCATACTGCTATGAGTCCCTGTATAAACAAAGTCAGATTGTCGTCTTGTGCATTACAAACCCCTGTTTCTCAGGAATACAAATGGTGCCCTTGCAAAAATAAAAAGAGCAGGTCAGAGAAAGGCTGGCAGCTGCCTGCAGGTTAGTTATCAGACAGCATTCATGCATAATTAGCAGACCACCTTTTTTTGCCCCCTGCAGATAGTGATGCATCTTGCTTTTTTTTCTCCCACTATGTAAGGTTGGGGGTTTTGACTGTGGATGATTGTACTATAAAAATAATAATATATCCTAAATTAAAAACAAACAAACAAGCAACTATCAAGTGGCTAAACCTTTTTATAATAACCACAAAAAGCTACCGTGGCTCTGGGAGAAGATGTCTGTGGTTGGGTCTTGCTCCCCTTCAGATCGGCGAGGTGGAAGGGTGCACAGCACCTGCGGTTCCAGCTGGGGCAGGGCGCTGATGCTCAAGGTTAACATATGGTTTACAAATGCAGCCCTCATATCATCCATTTGGAGGGCAGATGCAGGCTTGCCATTGAGAAGCAGAATCTCATCCCCTGCTTTCAAGCCTGGTGGAGGAAAAAATGCAACATTAAACTTGTACAGGACAACGAAATAACAGTAACTTTCTGTAACTTGAAAGATGTTAGATTTTGATTTTTTGAGGAGTAATACTCTGTACCAGAAATGACAAAAAAAATTATATGTTGTTTTCATGGGGAAAAAAACACTGTCCATGAGGTCATGACCTAACAACAAAACGCCATCCAACACAGTGCTTATCCTGATAGGCTAATGTGGACAAATGATCTACAACATTTGAGCACCATACTTCTCAACAGCAGCTCTGAGACTAATCAGACATGTTGGGGCTCTAATGTGTTCCAATACATTAAAAATGCATCCTTACATGCTTGATTGCTTGCGGCAAATACTGATCTAACAAGACTGGATGGAAGGTGGGAGGGAGAGTGCAATTTCTGTCTATTTCTGTCCTGTCGTGTCATCTGATATATTTTTCATATGGTAGTATGCATGAAAGGGAACCTACTAACTTTGCTGGCACACAGCTTTAGTCTGAGGCTTTCTCTCTTTCCCCTCCCCTTGTCCACCTGTGCCCATATTATTCGAGAATTAGAACTCAATCAGTCAACCCCACCAATTAAACCTGATTGGTTGTGACAGCTGTTTATGGGACCCAGCAGCGATCTCACCTGCCCTCATCAGTGCAAAATTAAGTATCACAAAGGGATTTTGGTCCCATTAACACAACTGCAACAGGTCATGAATACTTCCACCAACTTCTGTTACATTTTAAATTATCTCTTAAGTAAAAAACCGCAGATGACATTTAGAAAGTGCTGCCATTAACTGATACATGAAAGGAGACGCACATCACTGTATATAGAGAAAAACACACAAGGCACACATTTAGCCATAAGTTATGACCTAGTTGTCTGGGATGAGAAATATCAGCTGGAGCAGTCTTTATAGCGAAAATCCCTCTGGCCATATACTGCTGCATGTCTGTGTCTATATGTGTGCTCCAAATGCAATTGTGTGCAACTGGGGGAGGAGGAACAGAAATTACAGTGCGAAACAATCCCTTTGGGTTTCCCTGTCCACTGCTGTACTCTGGGTGATCACTTCCAATCACTATTTATTGTCCCAACTCTTAAAAGAACTACATGCATACATGCACAGGCTTATTACAGTTTACATGTGAATCTACTTACACAACGCCTGACATAGTGTTGTTGCAGAAAAATATAGTAATATTGCAAGAAGACTTATGTTAGCTGGATGTCACAAGCTTTTTCTCTCTCTACAGAGGTGGACAGTCAGTACAGATGTATCCTCTGGCTGCTGGCATACTGCTAAGCTAGCAGCTTTTAGATTGCTAATACACTGGAGGCCACAATCTCACACTTGAGTAACCTTGGTCTGACCCCAGGGCATAGTAGCGGTGCGTTTAATTTTCTATGAGTTAGTGCTGTAGCTACTGAGAGGCTGCATGTTTCTCTATCCCATTAGGTCTGCCTTGGTTTAAAGATAGGGTCCAGTGAGTGGGGGATGATCTTGAGACCCAGTTTGCTCAAAGCAGACAAAGGAAAGACAAGACAGGCACAAATCCACAGCTCTAGTGCAATCTGTTTTACTTTATATTTTATTAAAAGTGTGTGCATTTTGGATAAAATCTGTAAATCATTTTAATAATAAATGTAAATCTTTTTTAGACGTGCCGCTGAATGCCCAGATATTTATCTATTATTACTCTTTTCTGCTTAGAAGTTGTTGGTTCATTTTATATACTGATGGTTTATTTTCTGACAGAGAATGGCCTCTCTATGAGCTGCATTTTTATGCTAGCAATGACTACCTTTTCAAATCCTCACAAAAAGCTCAAATGTACCAAAATACGGAATCCTATCATTTGAACGAAAAGGCTGCTTCACAGTTATGTGCATGTACACTTCTCACGCACCTTCTCCTGATATTCTATGCTTCCGTTCCAACTTAAAGGAATTTAGCTTTGTTTACTTAGTAGCTGATGTAATGCAAAACACACAAAGATGCCTTGATAAGAAGTCACGTGGAATCAGGTGTTTCTCATGAATTGAAGGGTTGACTATGTAATCTCAGTTTGAAGAGAAACCTGTCCAGCATATGCATGTCTTCTATTGTAAAAGTGCTATAATTAAATTCTTTTACTGGATTTTCGCACTTTCTTTCATCTCTAAATATCAGTTCTCTGGACAACAAATGCACAGCATTACACACTTCATATTTGCTTTTTAATAATAAAAAAAAAAAAGGAGAAAGAATGAAATATATACCTTTAGCTGACGCCAGTCCTCCTGTTTTCACCTCAGTAATATGAAGTTGCTGCACTCCATCCTCATCTATAACCGCCACAGAAAAACCTATACACATGGGTAATTAGACACAGTGAGATTCACTTGTTAATTCTTTTTGACCTCTTTAAAATATGTCTATTTGACAATTTGCACTGCTGCAGCTTGAATAATAAGCAATTAGATCCACTAAAGAACACAAGTGTACTCACTGGGTCATCCTATTTTAGTCATTATAAAAGCATGACTCAATAAAGTCCATTAAGAAATCAATTTGAAACAGAATTTTAGAGTGTGTCAGGAATTATGGACCATTGTCACACACAAGCATACCGTATCCAATGGTGCAGGACTCGGCTTTGTCAAACCGGATCACCTTGGTAGCTTTGGGGCAAATCTGAATCTCTTTATAAAGCTGTGAACACATACATAAAAATGTATTTAATTTGAAAAAGAAAATGGATGGAAAGCATTGCTGTAGAATGGATTAGGTCAAAGCCATCCTATTACTCTCAATGAGGTATATGCTTTGACCTCATGGCAGGCAAGAGCATAGAAGCAGCTGTGTGTAAAACAACACATAGGACAGATGTCTGCAGAGTGAAATAGCCTTAACTGAGGAGAAATAATAGTGTAATATTATACACTGGGGATGAAAGAGGGGAATGAGTCCTTGATCAAAACAGGAAGATAAAAGAGCTCTTGAAGAAAAGCACGAGTTAAGTTACACTTTGAGAAATGGAGAATTTATTTTAGGTTTTTTTTGGGTCTTTTCAGCAAGTGGGATTGTTTCTATGAACAATAAGAAATGACTGTATACCCATACCCAAATAGAAATGTGTTTTTCATAGTGCAAACACCACACTTGGAGTACTATTTTGCATAATTTATAGCATATGCAATAATGGTTGTTTTGCATCTTTGGGATTTTGTGTGCATTGCAAATCAAATCAGCAAAGAAGTCATAAAACATGTACAAGTTTGCCTCCATGTCTGCTGATAATGCAACAGAAATCAATTAATGATAAAGTGAAGGTAAAAAAGGAAAAAAAACAGGATATGGTTTCTAAGCGTAGAATGCAATACATCAAAAAGAGAAAAGAAAAACTGTAAATGATTAATACAGTTAAATGACTGTACAATATATATGTGAATACTTGACAGGGGTGATTACAAGTCATTACAGTCCAAGCATCATGCTACAGTAGTATAATGTGCATTTCCTTACCAGATCAGAAATGTCCTCTTCAAACTTGGGAACATAAAAAAGCATTTGGTTGTCAGCCCACACCTTCACACGTAGATAGTGGCCAGAAGGATCAATCTTATGAGTCTGTGGGCAAAAAGAGAGGAAAGCAATGGGTAAAATTTTATATTTTAATATTGGAAGAAACTCCTAAATCACACACTGTACACAATGTATTCATTCACAATAATATCGATGTTCTTACTCTAGAAACCTGGAGTTTATTCTCTCTGTATTTCACTCTCTGTATATCACAGCTTTTTAAAGTCACAAATCAATCAATATCTTCAACTTCATAACTACACTATATAGCTACTTGTATCCTCTGACAATATAAAGCAATATAAATTAATTAACCCATTTAAGAAATTCACATATTTCTAAATGTAAGTAACAAACAGGTCCTAGAGCACCATAAAGGCATTATCAGGCACCAACAATGTAGCCTTCAACACATATATATTCAAGATGATCCCAGCTTTTTCTGCGGCAATCTGAATTGCAAATATGATTCCTTGTATCTAGATGTCAACACACAGCAGTGCAAACATTTTATTGTCTCTAAACAGTTCCTGTGGATATTGTAAACTCGCATAGTGCACATAGAAGGAAATCAGTTTCACTGCGTAATGCACATAAGATTTATTAACATAGATTATTTGCACTTTTAGCAGGTTGACTCTTTCCAGTCTGAGTTACTATGTGTGTGCACATCAATGCACAGTAAAATTATGTGCTAGCACAGGAAAAAAGTACTCTTCCTGTCACTTCAGTTTGTTGAAAGGATTGATTTTTAGTCTGTTATTGCCACCTTTCTAAACTGTGTAGGTGAGCAATTTGCAACTTCTACAAACAAGTATGCAGGTATTAAACACTATAACACTAAACACAATAATATAATACTTCCAACACCCTACCTTGCAGATGGTGCTTAGGATTTCCAGTGTTGTCTCCCCAGGCTGTATGATCGCCAGGACAGGCTGATTGTTCGGCAGACACACCCAGGAGGGTTTTAGGTAATTAGGAACCCAAATATCACTTTCTACATTTTGTTGAGGAACACTTTTTACAGAGTCCTCAGTTTTTTTCTGAAAATTTAACACACACAGACACAAAGACAGAGTTAATTAATCTTTGAACAGGTATTGTGCTGTGTAAAAACAGACAGCAGGTCAATTTAAAGTTATAATCAATAAACCTTTCAAATGCTAAATGAGATGTAGGGAAAGAAAACTTTGATTTAGGTATAGGCAAAACTTTAAGGAAATCTGTAGTATTTTTAATTAATTAGACTAATATGATGGAAGATGATGGTGGTCTGTAAGAAGCAGGATATCTGATGACAAAAATTAATTCTTCAGCGTTGACGAGTGCCTCTTGATGCCTCTGTGTAAAAATGTTATGTGAGTATGCTTGCATTTTCATGGGTGTTCTGTTAAAATCACATACAACCTTTAAACCCATCAGTTTACCCTCCAACGACAATCTTGCACCATGTCAGCCTCTTTTTTGTGTCTTTTGTTTGACCTCTCACTGTCTGTAACTTATCTCCTATCAAGTAACAGCATCCACAATTTTCTTTCATTCTCCTATCACAGCTACCCTTCATTAATCATTGCCTCTCCTTCTGTTGCCCTTTCCCCTATCTGTGGATCATCCCATCAGCTCCCTCCTTCCCATCTTTCATTTATGCCATACAATCGGCTGACAGTTAACAATCAGGCCCTCTGGTCCCTGGTGAAATTAACTTATACTTATCTATGTGTGTTTGTGTTTGTAAATTCATATACTTCAGAAAAAGTCCAAGAAAGGAGGAAATTGAAAAGAGAAAGCCATATTTAACAGCAGGTTTTGCTTTTTCAAGCACATAAATATAATCAAAATACAGATACATAGAGAAAGACACATTTCCTCAGACAGACAACAGACTGGGGGGCCTGTAACCAGTACCTCCCCCAACTCCCTGAACTCCCAGCCCTGCTCGGCACCATCTGGCTTCCCTCCTGGCCTTTCTAGGATTCCTCTGCTGGGGGGGGGGGGACTTATGGGGCTCCAGGAGGCATATTAAACTCTCCTGTTTTCTTATTCCCTCTAATACTGACAATCAGATCCCTAGAAGCTGGCTCGGTTCATTAGAGGTATTCAATAAGGGCTAATTTTGCAAAAAGTGTTCAAAGTGTAACTGCAAATTTTTGTCTGTAATGCAACATTTCCAGCTCTGTTTCCTGTTATTTCTTATGCATTTCTTTACGGCCATTCCATACCCTGCCAGCTGAGATTGGGCGTGGGTGGAAAGAAACTGAGCTCTCATTCTGCCACTGGGGGCCTTTGCAGCTAGAATGGCTTATTGCTACAGTTTCCCTCTCTCTGCAAGGTTCAGTCAGAGACCTAACTTTCCTCTCCCACATCTTTGCTGCATTTTTTATCTGTTTTCATGAAACATAGAAATTGCATACCCGTCATTGTGCTACCCATGTGTAATTGGACGCAATATGTTATACTTGTCACCATCTGTAATAAGATAGTAAACTTCAACAGTCCTGTATTGACCTAGGGTGATCTTGTTTTATCTTAAGGCATTGTTCATTATTTGCCATCCGTTTGCAAATTGTGGTCAATACAGCGGACACAAGAGTGCACAGATGGGCTTGAAACTGCCAGGCCCTTCAGTAGCGAATGTCTGCATAATTTTTTGAATCATCAGAAAGCTAATGATCTGCAAATATCAAATCAGATTTCCCTCAGTGGGATTGGCAGACAGGAAAATCCCTCCAGCTGATAGGCTATGTGATGCTGATAGAGTTGAAATTGCCTGAAGCAAATGAAAAAAGAAATGGAAAACTGTCAACAATGATGTGGGAGTGTTGCTTGATAAGCTAAAAAAATAAAAAATAAATACTGTGCCAACAAACAAAAAGAATAACAGTGTGAGAATAGTCAGTTTGGGGTGGGGGTGGGGGGGTGGGGTATGTATTGACTAGCATAGGAGAAACATCAGCAAAAATCTGCAGTACAAATGCACCACAAATAAACTAAATAATAATTTCATAATATAGCAAGATAGATTCTTACTGTTTTTAAAGTTTTATAAGTCTGCAAATTTCTCCAATTACTCCTCATGGAAGAGTGAAGCGGATGTCTGAAAATATTAAAGCAAGGGATGTAAAATTACCCTTAAATGCTCACTGGCACAGAAGGATGTAGGCATTTTCTGCCTCCCCTAGATAACCCATCAAATGAAGAGCCAGAGCACCAAAAGAATTTGACTGAAGTGAAAGGAGGTGGAAAATCCAGCAATGCTGCTGGCCTCAGGTCCTTAAGAAGCCCCTATCCTTTTATACAAGTACAAAGGTTCATCAGATGCTCTGGTGATCTTTTTTGTGGTTTACAATAAAGCCAAACAATGACAAATAATTTGCCTACAGCTACAAGAGCTCTGGTTCTCTTTAGTGAATGCCAAACAGAAAGAGAGAAAAAGAGAGAAAGAGACTGATGAGGAACTTTGTGCTTCGCCTCTGGAAGATTATTACTGTTTAGAGGTAAACATTCATTGCATCAACTGTGGCCTTTTCATCTCATTTTGGCTGCATCATGAGAAACAACAAAAGAAAGGAAGACAAGCTGTGACCTACTTAAGATGACACTAACTGTGGACTTTGATATAAAGCTGTCTAAGATGCCTAAAGTTTTAAGGAGTTGTTATCCTTTACCAACTGCTTTACTAATTTAGCACTGTTTACCAAATCTGAATTTGTTGAACGTCCTCCTGACTTTTATTAAAACCCTAAAATTTGCATTAAAACCCTTTGTGCCATAAAGTGTTTATTAGCATAGCTCTCCTGGTTTCAGCTGCTCACCCTGGACTCCACACAATAACCTTGATTTATTTATTTATTTTGCCTTAAAAACATCTTCAAAAAACTGCTGTAAGGTAAACCTTGTGACTATTGAACACCTTTGATTAATTAGTTTAAAACTGGCCTCAGTGTAATGGTGGATTGTTATTGTGTTGGCGCTCATGGCTTGTGAAGTTGGCTTACAGATTTTTCACTGGCAGAGTCTTCAGACATGCGCTCCAAGGGTTTTCTCATGGGCTCCATCCCATCAACAAACACCTATAAACACAAAGACCATAATAGATGCATCATGTGTAGAACAGTGATTCCACCTACAGTATGAATACAAATAAAAGTGTCATATAATTTCTGTAGCACTTCTAGATAATTTTCACAAATATCTTGTGGTTAGTTTCCAATTTTTAGTCACTTGTGAACTGGATCAAAACCTGGTCAACTGAAGGATGTCCCTTAGTCTTCCTCTTGGAGACTGTGTCCAGACCCCACAGGGAGGAGAAACGGCTGCGGCGTTTACTGAAAGTACGAGGCAAAGCCTGGTTCCGTTTCCTGATGCTTTCAATACGGGCAGACACCTGGGACAGTAATGTTCACAGAAAACACGGAATAAACCTTAAATAGCATTAAATTTGCAACCTTATTACAATAAACAAAAACTCTTCTACATAGAGAAATTTTTTGAAAACTGCAGTTTGTAATGTCTTTATTTAAATTTTTACTGAGCATCTCAGGTTTTCTGAAAACAGCATTTTCATAGTAAATAGTAAATAGTAAATGCTTACAACCTCTCATCTTGTTCACTGACCTATTACAAGCATAGACAAACAGCTCTTGGCATTTCTGGGTTAATTCACACTCAACTGCTGGACTATGAGCAGTTTAGATTCACTATACATGTCCCCAGTACGCACTTGTGTGTGTGCATGCACAAGGCACATACTGTCTCTTCACCAGTCAAGATGCACACACTTCAAACATAACAGATCAAACTGTCCTTAAGATGTTTCTTACATAAGCTGCATGCAAGTGGGTCTTTTACCACCTGCCTCATTTTTTTTAACCAACCATAACAACCTGATGAACAGAAGGAATCAATGTATGAGAAAAATGAAGATAAAATAACAAAAGTAGTTTCTATTATGTGAGAGTAAAACCAGCAAAGAGAGAAAGGGAAGAGTTAACTTTTGCTCTAGGCAAAATAAATGAATTATTTCGTCATTTGGTTGCCAGGCTTCTTTCTTTATTCTATTAATCTTTCATTTTAATTTAAATATTTGTTTTATAAGTGGCAAAATTTTATTATGAAAAACAATAGTTTGACTGTGGGAATAATTCAATTCAAAATATGACAGAAAAAACAGGGATGGGAGAGAAATAAAAGAAGAAAGTAAAAAATAAGGCAGATAAGGAAAAGGCAAGAGACTGAAGAAGACAGACACAGACAAAGGAAGTGAGGGTGTAGGCAGTAAAGGGAAAGTTGAGGGTGGGTGTGGGCAGGGGGCAGTGAGTGTTAAGCCTGTATGTGGGAAAGTGCCTAAGGGATGGCAGCTTACTAACTGAGTTTATATTGATTCACCAATCACAAAATAACACAGTCGATGTCTGATGTTGAGTGTGTGTGTGAGCAAGAGAGAGTTAAAATATGTTTGGTATATCCAGTGGCTTGGACAACAGCAATATTTTTATGGCATATAGCTGCATGATACTTAACAGCATATACATTATTCAGTCACAGCATTAAAACGGATTCCCTTCTACTGCACATGTGCTGCTGGTGATTCTGCCAAAACAGCTTAAAGTCATTGAGGCATAGACATATCTGTGGTTTCAGGCACCAAAATGTAATATTTTTCCAGTACATCCTACAGATGCTTGACCAGACTGAGTTCTGGACATGTTTTGCAGTGACAAATCACGTAATCCTACTGAATGAGGCAAATGCCATCGAAGAATAGAGGAGAGTAAGTGGTCTGCAACATCGTTGACAAGTGTATACACAGCGACAGAAAACAAGGATTCTCAGTAGAGGATTGTCTGGAGTTGTTACTACGCCGCTTCTGGCTAAGTCACATGATTCTGATGACATCTCTATAGCAGTTAAACAATCTACAAACACTCATTACAAAACAGTTGTAAGCACTTTTGGGATCTGATTGGCTAGTAATTGAGTAATTGGTGCCTATAATCCTATTGCTTGTTCAAGGTTGTCCTTCCTTGGGCCATTGTTATGTGCTAACTAATGTTTACTTGGAAGACCCCACAAGAGACAAGCTTATAAATCCTACCCCTGATAGATGCCAGTGTAATAAGAATATCAGTGTTATACACTTCAGCCTTCAGTGGTTTTCACTGATCAATCTCAGTCATTCCATGAACGATGATGTTTCATTCTGTACATTCTTGAAGCGGTTCAGACACCAAAGAACGTGGTGTGAAGCACAGACTTCATGACTTGGCTTTAAGCCACAAGGTAAAAGTTTTCAACAGCTCATACAAAAGTATGAATTTGAAGAACGTTTCTTTTTTATCTCAAGCTTTCAGGTAAGTTTCAATGAGAATGCTTGAAATGTAGCCTGGTGAGGATAGCGCACATGTGTAAACTGTACTGTTACCTAACTTTTGACAGGGTGTAAGGAAAAAGAAATAAGTACAAGGCCACTCAGAGATGACTTTTTAGTCTTTTAAATTTCTGAAAAAGCTACTTTTATTTTTTATTAAACTTGAGTTTACAATTACGAGTCAGTTTATATTTTTACCCTGTCAAATAATGTGAGTCAAATAATATAAGGCTGCAATGAGGCTGACACTGACTTTCATCTCTATAGCAAAGACAAGCAAAAATAAATATGTGCACTAGTAATAAAAAAAGTACTATTTAGTCAGTTATTTTTAGTTTTAATCAAAGGTTAAATGCAGTGCATTAGTTTGAGCTTTTCTCAGGAAAGCAGAAATTCTTGCTTTCAGTAGGCGTTTGTGACAAGACGTTCACAGCCGCACAAACACACCCACTCTCCAAGCTGGGCTGCTATTGTGGGCCGACAGTTGGAAACCTCTCACGCAATGCATACTGGAACATGCAGAGGCATGTGCCACAGAGTTTGACATTTACGAGCAAAATTAATGGAGTTAGGGAAACACTTGTTTTGTATGATGAGACAAATAGAAATGACTGAATGAATGTGAATGAGTATTTTTTTTATCATACCAGTGCATGGAAGGAAGAAACAGAGAAAATGCCCAAGCGTCCCATGGCCAGTTTGGTGGGACGTGAAGCAAAACCCAAGAGGCGTTTGGGATTGGGAGGTTCGCCACCCTGCAGACTGGCCAGGTAGCAGCGACAGCGGAAGAGATCGATGTGGAACCGCTCCAAGTTCTGCTCCCACAAGAAGATCTAACAGTGGGAAAGAATATTGTAAAAAGTGAAGGGGATTTATTTATGATTATGCAACATAAGCTAGCTAAAAGCCCTCCAGATTCAGCTACTAATGAAAACCACAACAGAAATTAAGAAAAACAAAGATTAAACAACCTGCATATAGGTTTACTTGGTGTTACATGGTTGTTTTGTTGTTGTGGGAGGAGTGAGATGTGGGAGTGTTAAAGCTCCTGTGGAGAGGTATTACTCACCCTCACAACCCCCACCAGACTTGCTTTGTTTTGTGCAGAACATCCCATAGTGGGCAGTGGGAGGTGGAACACAAGGACACACACAGACACTCAAACTAGACTTAACTGCCTTGGTTCTTGTGATCACCTGTTCATCCAACGGCTTTATGTATAATTACAAAATAGTTTGTTCCTTTATTCATTTTTATTCAACAAAGGTCTCAGATACTTCATCTATTTACATTAACACAATTTATATGTTTATGTGGTGCCACATATTGATCTTGAAAGAAATCAGATATACAGTAACCGATTATTCATTATTAATGCTCTTCTTATCCTGTGCTTTTATATTGGGCTGTAAAAGTGCATGTGTGTGTTTTGTAAAATGAAACTTGTTGTGAAAAGTTGACATTAACAAATTTCTAGTACTTTTAATGAAACCTTTTATTCTCTGAGAGTCAGTCGAATGCCACACACAGATATAAAGGCAGAGACCTCTTTAGATAAGAACGCTTATTTTAAATTATCATATTCTCAAGCTATCTTGCAATGTTTACATGTGATGCTGCTTTAATATTTAGCAGCATCCCCAGACATGCATGGGATAAGATGAAAGCTTTGTTTCAGTGAAAGTGTACAGAATTGATCCGGTGTTGAAAATCTAGCTGTGACTCTCGAGAACAGCTATTTAAATAGAAAAATAGAAGGATTAGAGAGGGATCTTAGGTTTACCTTCCTGCTATTGTGGGCTTTGCATGTGTTTCAACATGTGCTATGGATATTCCGCATTATGCTGCACTTGCATGTGTTTATAAATGAACACCAGTTGGGATTTTTGAAAACATCTGTGGTCGGACGTGCTTATGCGGAACATTTTGTCTCAATGACGCTACCCAGTCAAGATGATTTAGTGCCAAAATTTCAGTGAGTGAAACCATGGTTGCACTTCAAATGTGCAAAGATATGGATCTGCAAAGCCCCTTAGGTGTTTTTGCACTTTTAAGAAGGGCCTATAACACATGAGATCACAAGTCTGGTTCACATCAGAATGTTTAGTTTTACTCATCTGCTAGTTGATAATATAAAAAAAAAGATTTTTTTTTAACCTGGGCTTGTTCTTCTGTAAGATTTGTGTTATTTCTTTATACCTGTCTGTTAGTGTAGGATTTGACCTGGTTTAGATATTGCCACGACTCTATGCTGCTTACCTGCTCGAGTATGGTCTTTCTCTTTTTGGCATCAGTGACAGTGGACAGCTGCATGTCTCCCATTTTCTTCATTTTCTCATCCATGTCAATTTTTTGCTCCAATTTGCGGATCTCGGTTCGCAGCAGTCGCACTGTATCCTCCCTGTGGTGCTGTCGAGCAAGAGCAGCAGCACACGCAGAGTGGATCGCTGTGATCCAGTTTTCTAGCTCAGTTTGGCCTAATGTCTGATGAGAGAAGGAAAAAGAGAAAGCAACTTAGGCAATAGCAAAGGGGATATAGAATTAGGAAACTGACAGCTAAAAGGATTGAAGTCTGATTCCTAATATTGGCTTAATGGATGAGGAAGTCAGTGTGGCTATAACCTCATCATCCTTTTATTAATTATCTTCCTTTACACAGACTTGATGCCTTTGTGGAGAGCTGTCATGAATATAAATAGACTAATTCAAATACACACAATGATCACTGAAGTGGATCATGTCAAAGTACGACAGTATGGCCTTTAATATGTCAAACATAAAGCAAACACATGGACATGGGACTGTCGTATCCCCCCACATATGGTTAAAGGTCATGTGTCCGTGGCATTCACCCAAACGCACACAAGAGAACACCATCCACTTGTGACTCCGCTGGTTTGTGATGCTGACATGCTGTCTCA
>JBAMHW010000017.1:11272177-11286561 GCA_037177495.1 Rhadinocentrus ornatus
TCAGAATGATGTAGATATAATATAATTCTTACATAACTCTCCAACCTCTTTAGGACTGAAAGAAAAAGAAGGGTAATGTTACATGGATGCATGAAATTCCAGTGTTTTTCTCACCTGGAAGAGGAAGGCGTCTCCCACTGAGTTGCTGAGGCAGAAGACGAAGTCTTTTTTGGGATGTTCGGGTACAGCTTGGACAATGCTGTTCTCCACCCACAAGGCATGTTTAGGAACACTGTTATGGTCAATGCATGATCGACCATCTGATTCATACAGAAAAAGGGTGCAGCCTTTAAAAACACAGAAAAGGGTGATTAGAAAGATCAGCCACAGAAAATACTGATTTTTTTTATATTGAATTTGTATTTTTTTTATAAAGACACAATGAATGTGAATGCTTACTGTTGATTATAAGCACAAACATATAACATGAGGTCAGGAAGGTGGGTAGAAACAGTGAATACATGCAGCTGCTGATGCTGTATCTTATGCATTTCAAGAGGACCAGATTGGATTAGACACAGATCCTGGCGTAAAATTAAATTGTGATGAGCAAAGCAGAGGTAATGTACAGCCACAGAGAGGAGTGTGAGAGAGGACAGTCAGGGTGACAACAAAGGGCATGGGCTGTGTTTATTCTGATGTGAATACAGTCTAAAAAAAGAAACAGTGTGGGAGATTAATCGAGCTGGGGTCAGGTGCCACGCTTTTTGAATGTGACATTACAGCTGCAAGATTTAGTTTATAATAAGCTGTTTTTCATCACAAGAACTTGCAAAGAATATTAGAAAGGGAGCATCATGATAGCATCAGGCTCTGAGCTGAACACCATGCAAGAAAATGTCTGCAGCTGGAATCTTCCTCACTGTTCGATTTCAAAGCTATAGAAAGTCTAAACCAATGTTAAGCATAAAAAGAGTGAACATGTGCAGCACCTTTCAGAGACACCCAGTATTTTTTCCACTTGCGCCTTGTTGCAGGTTCAACCTTCTTGTTTTTCTTATGAACCAGGAAGTTCTTCACAGCCAGAGTCCCAGCTTTCCTGACTGTGCCTTGAGCACAGCTAATCACAGTGTCAGATGGATACACACTGCTGAGCGTGCCACTACTCTGCTCATCACTTAAAGCTGAACCTGCCTCCTCCATGCAGTCTCGGCCCCGATTTGTCTGATGAGACAGTGATTGAGAGATGAAGAGATCAGAAACTTAGAGAATTTATCAGAAATACTTTGATTTTAAAGAAATGCACACTTGATGGAAAAAGTAACAAACCCAGACTTGACTGTCCAGCTCCTTCCGGAAATTTTCATACACTCCTCCCCTGCTTCCTTCACCCCCTCGTCCCTCTCCTCCGCCAGCACTGCTGCTCCCACTGTCGCTCCCATTAAAAACACTGCTCTCAGTGGCTGAGTACACTGAGAAAGAGGCAGACATGGCTTTACATCGCCGGGAAACCAGTTCTCCATCTCCATCTATCTCTGTGGCAACACCATCAATCCCGCTGTCACCATATTCACTTCCCTCACCCAAGACACCAGAGATGTCCTGTTAAACAAAAAAACAAAAGAACAACTGAAAACAGATGCTATAGAAATAGAAGGGACAGTCTAAAGTATGTAGCTCTCTGACTGACCTGAATTACTGATCTGATAGTCTACATAATACAAGAAGTTAGTTCTCTCAAATCAATCTTACAGTCTAAACTACACAAGAGGTTTCATAGCCTGCAGTTGTGTGCATATAGTGCATGTTACTTAGAGACCTGAGTACATCAAATCTGTTCATGTTGTCTTCAATGCATTCCCAATAAAAGGAAGCTTTTCACTTTTATCAGGAGGTTGTCCATCCTTTCACCAAGGAGGGTCTCTCTCTGTTCTTTCCCTCCTTGTTATGCTTTTTCTGTTTTGTGTTGTCGGTCTATTTATATCTAACAACCCTCTCCGCCCGGGTAGATGAATTTATAATAAGCACTTAGGCTGGCTCAAGGTTGCTTGTGGGTAGTGGGAATGAGATGGACAAAAAACTAGGCTTCCTGTTTTTGTACTCCTCTCGTATTTGTTTTTGTCTTTTTTTTCTTTTTTTCAGTGATTGGCAGACAAAATGTCTATTTGTTTATTTTATTTTATTTGCTGATAGATGCCTCCTTTCCTACTCTTTGAGTTAATCAGCTTCAAAGAGATGATAAGAAAATCTTTTAAATGATGCTTGAAATGTCTTTATTGTGTAGTTATGTGGGAAAGAGCGTGTGTGGGAGAAGAAGCCCACTTTTTATACGAGTCTCTGTAATCCCATTTCATGACTGGAAATATATTGAGCGTGCAAACATACAAAATGCTTACACATATATGCAGGAAATGTCCCTGGTTGTCAACTAAATGTTAATTGCTGAACTGACTGCTGTCCCCTGTGATGTGTGAACCCTCTGAACTTCCTGGACACTACTGGTAACAAAGTGCTCTATTATTCTCTGTTTATTGCAGAAAGGAGAAGGGGAAGAATACCAAACCAAGAATCAAAGGAAGTCTTTTACCCTGATCAGTGTTTTGTCTGCTTTGTATATTTATACATGTGAAATGCGATCAAACCTGAGTAGTTTGTGCACGCCGTCCCTGGAAGGCAGGACATGGTGCAGCAGGGATCCCCAGCCCTGATATGCCTTCAGAAAGACAGTGAGAGCGTCGACAGGGGAGCGTGAATGCTCCATACCCGCCACCATCCTCCTCAGTTGGAGACATCAACCCGTCCTCCCCGTCTCTATCTCCATTGCACTCTGCCTCTCTACTGTTTTTAACATAGCGACTCCTCTGTCCCCGGAGGCCAGGACTCTGCTGGCTGCACAGATGGTCCAGTGATGACGCCCTTTCAGCTGAGCCTGGAACATACGCAGGTGGTTATTTTAGGGCAATGTGTGTATTTATGTGCATATAAGTGAACAAGGTGAGTACGTATTGTATAGTTCTGATGACTGCTGCCAGGCTTTTTCACATATTCAGCCTTCCCTATTTACTCTCTGTGTCCTGTGAATTCGTACAATCTTTGCAATTGATTGTAGATTTGTAGGTGTGTGTGTGTCTGCAGAGGGGTGGTGCATTATTTTTGAGCTATCTGACTGCTTATGGCAGCACAGAATACTAAACTCCAACGGCTCCTGCACCAGTTAAACTAACAAGCCTGTGATCAACTAAACTGCTGCAAGTGATGGATGGCAACAAACCTTCAATAACCACATTTTCTGTAATCTTTTTTCCCTACTCAATGAGAGCCTGGATTTTCTTTCTGCCTCCTCCTCCATATCAGTAAATCAAATAAACACAAACATTTATGTTTGCACAAATATGAACTTTTTCACAATATTGTTCTTTTGTGAAATTCAGGAACTTTTTTTTTTTATTCTGTGAGTGAAGATTTAACGTCCAGTCAAGCAGTTGGAGCTACAATGAAAATGTACTTGCAGCGCAATAGATTGAATAAAAAAACCTTTATAAGTGTTGGTCAAAAATGCATGTGCTTCCATGTGTGTTTACCATCCTCACCTGCACTGCCTCTGGGACATGGGAACTGCTCCTCCTCTTCCTCTCCTCCATCAATCATCTCCTCAGTGCTGGTCAGATGCTCCTGGCTGAGGTCAGACAGAGAGAACTCCAGGCTATCTTCTCTCCACATGTCCGCTGACTTTGACCTCTTCTTCTTAAAATTCCCTCCCTCTCGGGGAGCTTCAGTCATCCGCTGGAGGTATCTTTCCTCTCCAATAACATCTCCCTCCCCATCCCCCATTGAGTCCTCTCCTCCATCATGAGCACCAGTATCTGCTTCTGATGTTTCAGGAGTCGGTGTTGCCAAGGGGTCCTCATCATGCTGATAGGACTCTGGCCTCATTGTCATAGCAACGCGTTGTGTCCAATGTGGGTTGATGCCGAACTCTCCCAACTCATCTGCTGCATTGAAATGTTCAAGTCCGTTCTCTGCTAAGGATTGTGGGATGCTTGGGGTACTAGAGGAGCGAGTTGAGGTTTCAGAGTTTCTGTGTTCCTGTTTCACTGTTGAGGAATGCCTTGGACGACGGGTAACCAGCTGCTTGTTGGAGAGGCGAAGTGAGCAGGAAGTGTGCTTATGGGACATATGTCCTGTTCCATCACCATAGAAACCACTGTCTCCATTCTGACTCTCCACGTTTCCCATGATTTAACTGTGGAGCAAGAATAAAATATTTGTAAAACCATGTCACCACCTCTCCTTAATTTAATCTGACTGATCATGAGCTTAGAAATTAAGGACACACTTAAAGCGATCTCCACCATACTGTACATGTGATGTAAATGCAAGTCAGCACTTGCTCAGCACTCAGCTGCGATCACCTAAGCTCATACCTGGCACTTTACTGAATATAAGTCGTGTTATTGAAAATTTTATTAATAAAACATGTAACAAAAAACAAAACCCATAAATGATTAGGGTGGAAAGAACCTATAGTAGGAAATTTACAAGGAAAAGGACTAATTTCTTACTACAACATGTAACTGCCAGGTGTTTGTGAAGAGTTCTTTCATCCATTATTTGATTTATCAACACATGAACTCACAACAGTCAATGTGTGAGAAAGAGGGCTGAGTTTAGAATTAAAACGAACTGAACAAAACTTCCATTGTCTTTTTGAATAAGAGAGGTACTGTTCAAAGATTTAATACTCCCTTGGTACCCAAAAGAGTCTGTGGTCACAACTACTGAAATCTCTCCAAAGCAAAAAAACTGATGCTCCATTAGATTGTTTACATCTGTACAGTACTGGAATACCTGTGTGTGTTAAGCAGATTTTTTTAAATGAAAATAAATAAATAAATTGTAGAAAAACTTTAAGATATTTTGGAACAGAGATGGATACTGAAAAGAAGTTTTTATTTCTGTTTAAAAGCCGATAGGTGATTTTGTAAGAAGACTTGATAGATTTTTAATTAACAGTAACCGATTAAAGCTGTTTTTTCAGTTTCACTGTGGATGCTTTGCATATTTAACTGTCATGCAAATAAAAACCGAGATCAGATAGCCACATGTCAGGCCGAAACTCATGTGCCAGTTTTTAGGCCACTTTAACTGATCTTAACTTTCCTTCATAGAGCATGCACATTAACATACATTCATGAATGGCCTTCAGGTTTATAGGATAACTTAAATTTTTCCTTAGTGTTAAAAATTCTACATCAACCATATTTACGAGATTTAAAATGATCAAGATAACCAGTTTGTGTCAACCATGTAGTCTCAGCAACCTCTTTTACTAAATGCTTTTTGTTATTCAAGCACAGGGAACTGCTTAGTCAACTGCTGTCAGATCAGTTTGTCCTCTGTGAATCACGCATCATCAAAGTGCACACCATCATCTTCTCAGCGTGGGCTCAGGCTGCAGAGAGTGACTAAAAATCTGTTTTAACAAGTCTTTTTTTTCTTGCATTGAAATCGAGAATCTACTAAACAAATCTATATAGGGTAATGTCAAATTAAAAAAATACCTGCAGTAATCTATGGTTGAGCAGTGGCACCACTATCTTCCCCTTATCAGCATAATTTCATCTTCCATCGACCTCATGTTCTACACAGGCTTTTAGGTTGGTGTCAGTTTACCTTTGGAGAAAGAAGAAAAGAAGTGTTTCTGTGGGGCTCTCACAGTTTCACAGAGCAGAAAAGAGATGTCCAGAGAAAACAATTGCAGATGGACCTGCAAGGTATATTGTGTACAGAATTACAGACAATGTAGTCATTGTAGGACAATAAAACATGCAGAAAAGCAAGAAATATTATCAAGAACAAAGCAGTATGGAACATCCTGACAGTCACTACCCACCCAAAACTAGCCAGACATGCACAGGCATGTGCACAAGACATTTTGGGAAAACACCCCTTGTCTCCCTGCAGACAAAGAAACAGGGGTACACATACACACTGTTGGCAGAATGAAAGAAGATGAAAGAGGCTCTAGAGTATGATTTACTGCTTGAGACTCAATTAAACAATCCTTGCCAACACAACCTAATTTTCTCTAATACTAGCCCTGAGCCGCTTAGGACAGACCAAGATTTCCATTACGTACTGCATACTCTGTAGCGTGAATGTATGCCCTCTTGATTGTGTGTATTTGTGTACACATTTCCAGTGAAAAAGCAGATTAAAATATTGTTGTTTTTACACAGAATATGGCAAGTCTTGTCTATGATCCTGTTTTGTCAGTACAAGCGTTCAGAAGCATCAATAGTTGTTGGACCGCCTGCTGCCCTCCATGCTTCAAACACAGTTATCAGATTTGACTGTGGTCTGATAAGCCAATAAGAAGGAAAACGACGAAAGAAAACCTCTTAGAAGAAAGGTAAAGTACTTATCAGTTTAAAGGCAGATGGCCATCAGCACAAGGTCTGTTTGAAGCCTTTACATCTGAGTCATTTTAGACTTTTTCTCTTCTTTTTTCTAGCATCAATATGTTCCTTTGGGACTACATTGCTTGTATGAATAAGATGTTGCTTTCGCCAAACTTCGACTGCAGCTGCTATTTTCATTACAGGATTTATCAGATTATTGATTGTAATCAGATAACATTGTTCATTTGTTTATTCTCCGGGGTTGAAATACATGTAATTGACTGTGCTACAATTCTCTAAAATACACAAAGATGAGAGTTAAAAAAAAAAAAAAAAAAAAAAAAATGACAACAAAAGAAGTGAACTATTTGGTTGAGCATATTTATGGAATACATACTGACCATCTTTCACAATGCAGCATGTATGTGTGCTCATGTATTTCAGCCTAGCTAATACCGCAAATTTCACCCCAGCTGTGGGAAGCAGTTATATAAGCCAAACTCGACCCTGAGACTTCATCTTCCTCTCTTCCTCTGCCTCTCACTCTGCCCTTTAGTCCTCATCACTTCTGTTTCTCATCTTTCCTGATGAGACCAACCCACGTTCTGTCCACCCACCTCCTGTAACAAGCAAAAATACAAGGCACACACAATACTAATGATTGATAGTGCATATTTAGTGGCTGAATAGAAAGCACTAACCCACTCCTAAAAACCAGCTGTGGACACACAATCAAGCACACACAAAAGATATTTGGTAATCAAGACCTTAAAGTCAGGTTTTACAGATGAACTGTACAATGACAGTAAAAAGCTAATATACAGATTAGTTTGTTTCAACGTTTAGACTAGGGAAGGTGAAAAACACACATTCACACACACAGACACCAGTCAAACAAACAGAACAATCCCATCTGACACCACACAGGGGAAATCAAACTGCTGCCTTTCCTCTGGCTGTGCACAATCTAAAATGTTTAGTCTCTTCGTTTTTCCTCTCCCTGTGCCCTGCAGCAAGGCACAGGAGACAGAGGGATAACAAGAAGGGGGGGGGGTGCCTCACTGCTAAACCCATACAGTGCTAAGAGGTGAGGCAAGGCTAGAAGCGAAACACACAAGTAAAGAGGGTGCTGAGGTTGGTACAGACAGAATAGGGAGGGTAAAAATTTTGGGGTACTGTGCAATAAATAGAAATTTGATAGGGGAAAGCAAGAAAAGGGGAATGAAGAAATAGAAAAATGATAGCAAAGCAGGAGAGATCAAAAGAGAGAAATTGTGGGTTCCTATTGTTGTTGAGCTTCAAGTGGATAAGTAGACATGTGCTATGTCTGCCTCTCTTCGGGTCTAATTGAGGGAGCCGAGACAAAAGGGAAACATAATTATTCACTCTCTTTCTCTCAGCGTCTCATTTCTCGCAGTACAGTATATTAGCACATTGAGAAAGTGTATTAAACAGTGCCCCGTGCAACTGCAGCCACGGCATCATTACCCTGCAGATAAAAGCAAACAAACACAGCAAGTAGACAAAGAAAAAGTTTTATTATCAATTTAAAGTTCTTTTTTTCTTTTTTTCCAGTGAAACGTTAATATGAAAAGATTGAAAAACAAAGAAGTGGCAGAGCATCACACTGAGACTAGAGGTACCGGGAATACTATTTTATTAAAGCTGTCAGACTCTTATTGCCACGAGACAGTTGCATTAAAAAATCTTCAGCACCCACAGGTCTTCATGTCTATCAGACACCTGAACACAGACACTTAAGAAACAATGGCACACACACATATGTGTTTCCAGTCACAAACACATGCACAATCCTGAGAGAAATGTGAGCAGGTTTTTCGACTCATGCACTCACACTCTTTGGAAAAATACCAAGGGCCTGTCAGAACAGCAATGGCGTAGGCACACCCTACACTTCCCCCCTGCCAGTCTTTTCATCCCTGCACCTGTCTCACAGCTCCACCCTAACCTGACATACAACTTAGCTCCCTTAGTAGCTCTGCACACATGGCTTGGATGTTCAACTGAACAGTACTGTGCAAAATTTAAGGTAAAACATAACATGTGTCATTGTTTTTTAAGCCTGTCATAGTCTAGACTTTATCCTAGAGTGGCTATTGTAACTAGGTGCCAATTTTATACTCTCTTTATTAATGATCTTCATTACCTAAGTGATAAATTCTATAATTCTTATTACAGTTTTTAAACACTGTGATAATATAGATGGTCTTTTATTGAGTTGCACAATTTTTAAGATTTCCAAAATCATTTCTGTTAAATTGTGTTAGAGCTTCACATTTTCTAAACAATAAATATGATGCCATTGGCTATATAGTAAGATTAGTTACCAACCTCCAAGAGAATAAGTTAACTTCTACTTTTATGAAGAGTGTCAATATGCAGAGGTGGTACTTCTTTCATTTAGAGCATGTTAGGTTACATTATGAAACTAGGAGGGCACTCAGAGAACTCATCCTACATCCTACTCATAGTTATTCTCAGCTGCTAGTTATTAGTCAGTGTATTACACATCAGGTTTGACAGCTGATAACTATAAACATCAAATGGATTGTTTCACAATAGAATATGACTGGGTAACATGTTATGGTTTTCATTCCAATTTGACAGCAGGAAAGAGTGCATGTTTCTAAAATCCTAGATAAAACCCTGCTAATGTACTTAATCCAAGGACTAATGATGATTAATAAGGATATTATTAATTTCTTATAGTAACAACTTTTTGCTGTGTTTGTGGTTTCTCTTTAAATAATAATAAAAAAGACTAATTAAAGTGACCACACAGGGGTAACCAGAGAGGCTGTAAGCTTGTCTTCTCTGACCTTTCTCTGCACCCTCAAACCTTGACCACCCCCTACTAAGCTCCACTGCGTCATGTTTTGTCATCCTTCCCTCAGGCCTTTTGCCATCCTGTTGACATTCCTCACATTTTTACCGGATCCTCTATTGCCAGGCACAGAGTGAAATTGCTAATGTTTATGCTCTCTCTGGAAGTGTAAACAATGGATGGGGAAAACTTAGTCCCAAAGTTACTCAAAATAGACTACAATTAAAAAAAATTCTTTTCTAGTGTTTCCAATTTCCCCATTTTTTGCATATACACTTGTACACACCAACAGAAATATACACCTGAAACGTGCAAAGCTGCTTTTAAAGACAATGAACACACTGTGAAAAATATGTGAATCAAGACTCAATACAGAAGGGCTCAGAGTCCAAGAGAAATTAGGACTGGGGGCTTATCTGTGAGCACCTGCCTGTACGTGCATACATAGGTAGGTGTGCTTGCATTGTTCACAAATTAAGAGGAACTACATTTATCTTATGATGAGACAAGAGTCAGATATGCTCTGAAAACATCCCATTGTAGATATGGAAGCGAACACGGCACACCCACAGTCCCTCTGAGAGAAGAATGTCTGAGACACAGAATTCCCTGGAAGAGGGAGATTATTTTTTATTCATCCTTTCGGGATCTGACAAGGCACGTGCCACCTTCCCCCCACTCTGAGCTTAAATACTCACATCCACATCCTGTAAGCACAAGTCTAAGCAGCTCCTGAAATTAAACAATAATTTCTTTTAACAGGTGAAAGACAAATGATAATTTGTTTCCAAGGGAGCGCTTTCATCTAAAGCAAGGCATAAAGGCGACAAAACAAAGTGGAGCGGAAGAACATGAGAAAATGTCTTTTTTTTCTATGGGCCCTTAAATTTGTTATCTACAAATAGAGAAGCGGAGAAGAATTTTTAATGTATAGAAACCAAGCAAATGAAAGAACGTCAGATGGAGAAAGTAAAAAATAAAGAGAGCGGCCTGAAACAAAGAGAGACACAGACAGTGGTGCAACAAATCTGCAAAATAACAGGGTCATTGTGGCTACTGAGGATCAGAGAGAGATGGTGTGTGGTGGAATTCTCTGTCAGCCAGTTAACTCCAGTTGATTCCTCAAGTGTCACTAACCTTATTAAATACTCTCTTCCCTCTTTCTAGCAGCTTATGGTGTATGCTTCTTCACTCAGATTTCAGCTGACTGTCTATGCAGCATGCTGCAGTCAGGGATTACCATATTTTAAAGAATATTTCTACTTCCATAAGCCCTCCATTGAGTGAGCGTCCCAAGAGAGTCAATGAATGTGTGGAGCTCTTGATGCTCAACTACCGACTGCTCAACTCAGTTGTGGCTGCAGCAGAGTGCAACTTCAACTACCAAGAGTCCCCAAGAGGATTCAAAGGCATGAAGCCAAATAATTCAGACCTTCCATTATGAGTGTAAAAGATATGTATTTTAATGTGAGGATTTCACACTCAATGATCAGAGCATTTTGCTCTGGCGAGGTCAAGATCCGGGCATGTCAGCCTTAACTAAATCCTGCTCAGACTTTTCCTGTAGTTAATATGCCACTTGAAAGGCTGCAGGTTGAATAATAAATAAAAAACTACCATTTGCTGTTTCTTAAATATTAATAGATCAGCTAGGTCTTGTGCCATGCCTCAATTAACGCTCGCTAGGTTTTTCCTGATGAAACAGTAATTGCAAAGACAATTGCCTCACAGTCACCAAAATCAATCAGCTGAATATTCATGTGATGATTTTCTGTTTCAAACACATGAGAGACACAAAAAGCAGTGTTGTTTTAATTATCTGGGAAGAATGGGATGAGGTGTTGTAGCCGGTAACTACAGAAATCCAGCCAGGAGGAGGAGGGTGTCAGGGAAATAAGAATAAAGAGTGTGTGAGGACTCTGCATAGTATTTGAATTTTGTGAATATCCTAAAATTGTAAATGGGGGGACTCATGAATCCTGTTTGCATAATAAACCTGTACATATTTTAAGCAAGTATTTTAAGCATCAAACAACTTTTCTTTAAACCTTATTTTACAGATTTAACAAGAATAAAAATTCAAATGAGCGCAATAAGGAAAGACAAAGCTCATAACTCATTTCTAACATATACAGTAATCAATAAAATAAATAACATAAATAACCCAACCAGGGGTGTTTCTATCACTGCAACATTTAATCACATGCTGGATCCCTGTGCTATTTGCATGACTGGATTCTTACGACTTTGCTATGATGTGTCCAACTTGTCCTGTTTTTCTGTTTTTTCTAAGGAAACTAATTCGCCCCAGCTTGGTTGACATGGCAATAAGGCAATGAAGTGTGGATGGGCTGTTCTGTAAAGAACAGTTAAGCTTGAATTAGCACATTAACTACGTAAGCTTGTTTCATAATGTATGAAACCCTTTACAGAGTTTGCATTCATCTAGCCAGAATGGAAAATACAAAAATGGCTGAAATTACTGCAAAATTAAGATGTGTATAATTTTACATTTTAACTTCTATTTTTTTAAAAAAAACCACATTACATAAACCCTGGCATTGCTACAAACTCAAATTGTGACATATACAGCTGCAGACAAACAAAGTCCGGTTTGAATGCAGCCAAATTGGCAGGTAATACTTCAATCCTTCTTTGCACAGGCAGGGACAGCAAAATAACAGGGTGGCTGAGTGGATGAGCGAGAGGAATAAAAGGGTTTCAGGCAAAGGTAGACTGATTGAGGTGGGAGGTTGAGACAGGGGGATGGTATGAGAGCAGCAAGAGAGTCTGGAAAAAAATAAATGATGGTGCTGAAAGGGGGATGAGAGGCTGTTAATGTGGTGGGGAGCTCGTAGAATTGAATGTTGGGCCACAGGTAGGCAGATGAATGATGTGTGCTGAGGTGGAAGGAGACATGAGAGGTAAAGAGGTGCGGTGGTGCTGATAGGTCCCGAGGGGTTGATAGAGATAGATCCTTTGTCAGTTCAAAGTAGGGCAGATTTGAACAAGCCCGATTTGTTGTCAGTGTTGACATGACTGGGGGACTATGTGGGGAGAGTCAGTGTAGGGAGCTTTTGTCTTGTTGTATATTTGTGTGTATTTCAGTGTGACCAGATGGCCTGCAAAGTCATTTTCACACATGCGCTGCAGGCCTGAACTTCTCTGGACATCACCCAGAGGAGCTGTAAGCACAGAAATATTTAAATCAGTTCAAGGATTGGTCAGACTATGTCCTGCAAGCTACCTAGACTGAAGCCTGTAGGATGAGGGACTGAATCTGTGTGTGTGAAGAGAGTAGTTAGCTTTACAGTTAATGAATCTTCCTGCTGATGCATTCCAATCATATGACTGAGACAATATAATTGAAACCGTATGAAGGGAAAAGACAAAAATAAACAAAAAACATTAAAGACCTTGTATCTGAGCAAAAAACAAACAAACACAGATTTCCAAGGAGAGCTGTTTACATTTTAACCACATATTTTATCTGTTATAGTGCACAACACAACTGTTACATGGTGCACCAGCTCAGCCTTTTCTTTCTGTTGCCCTTCTTTAAGATTGGTTTCTCAACAGCCACCTTTCCATGGAAACCATTTCTGATGCATTCTCAACAAACAGTAGGTGGACAACAGGAGAGCCAGATGCATCTGTCAGGTCTTGTGTCAGGTCTCCTGGATATTTTCTTTTAACCCCCTCCTGTTTCTTAAGGACATAATTCATTGTCATGAGCCAGAGATGAGGGGGTAGGACCTAAATGCAAAACTACAAGGCAGGAGGTGGGGAGAAATAGGAACCAGGATTTATTAAATTAAACAAACAATGCTGCAATGGCAGGATTAACAAAGAAATAGAATTGAGGAGCATGTGTGATATTTAGCAACTGAACACCAGGTGTAACATGGGAGTAGGAAGTGAAATGTAACTGGTATACAGAAGGTACAGACTAGAGAAACAAAACAAGGGTAGAAACAGAAACCTAACATTAACTATACCACAACAGAACTAATACCCATAGGTCATGACATTTTCAGATACCGTTTATCTGCTGTAGACTTTTTTCTAGGTTTGCTTTTTCTTTTGCCCTTACAAGCAGTTCCATATAAAAGACATTGCATATGCCATGGTGTGCCAAGTTTTGAGGTAAACTTGAAAAGGTTTTATGTTTGTCATCTTTTGTTTTGTTTTTGATGTTTTTTGTTTTTTTATAGGTGCAAGTACAATTGCAGACAAACATAGTCAGGTTGGAATGCCATGTACAGCAACATATACAGTATGTTACAGTATGTTACTGTATATGGAAGCTACACACACAAACACCGAGACCTGAGTATCCCCGTTTTATACTACAATGTCAGTGGTGGAATGACAGTAAGTTGAGTCAAGTTTAATTGAGTTGAGTACAGATATGGGAGCATAATATGTGTTTTTTACTGATTGCCTATAAAGACACAACACTGGTTCATCCATTGAGTTTAGGGGCCTTTTTGTGCTTCCATGATTCATTGGTCAGAGTTGGGGGTCTTAACAAATAAACAAAAAAATACTGACATTCATCTGAAAATGGGTAAAAAGGAATCCAATGTCCAAAGATAAACTTTGAGGCTTTAAGGTTTTTAAGAAAACCTCGGGAACTGTTGCTCAAGACCACTTATAAAGAGAGTTAAGCTCCCTAAAAGCATATTATAAAGACAAAATTAGGGTAGCTCAAGACAGTTGCACAGTACTTTAAACATACACAATTTGCATGTAAATATATCAAAGAATAAAGTGAATTATGTGAAGAAATGTTACTCATCCTGATGTCATGCTGTTTAAATGAAAAAGTACAGTACAATAAAAAAGCTTGACTTATTAGTGTAAACACTACAATAATGCAAAATATGTGCAGTACTAAATTGTTGAATTATATGATAACAGTTCAAAAACCACCATTGTCATTACTTTCTTAATTAAGATTGCTACTGAAGCATGAAAAACCCAAATCATTATTAGGGTACAAAAAAAAAGCTTAGTCGAATGAAGAAAATATCAAAGATTAAGGAAAGAGGTGGTACAGAGGCATAGGGGCAAAACCTGCTACCTAAGAATCAACCTGACAGAGGTGCAGGTACGGTTATGAAAGCCCTAAACAGCTGATCTTAGCAGAACAGAGCAGGTCAGGAGGGAAGTCGGGGACGGGGGATGGTGGGATG
>JBAMHW010000017.1:11286661-11298146 GCA_037177495.1 Rhadinocentrus ornatus
ATGAAAGCCCTAAACAGCTGATCTTAGCAGAACAGAGCAGGTCAGGAGGGAAGTCGGGGACGGGGGATGGTGGGATGGTGGGATGTTGAAGGGGAAGTAGTGCATCCTTGCACCTGAATCAACAAAAGCACACAAAGTGCCCCCTATGAGGAGAGACAGGAGACAATGTACTGCAGTGAGCGATGTGGGTAAGAAATGTTCAGCAAGAATGTGACAGACAAACATCAGCTGTGTCTCTGTGTCTCAAGCCAACATAGGACAGAAACCATAAATCAAAATCAATTAAGTTCAGGACCACAAAAAAACAAAACAAACAAAAAAAAAACTTACAACAAAAACCAGAGAGGGATGTAATTTTAAAATTTAAAGACCTTAACATCTGAAAAACATCTAATCTAAGTCAGAAAACATTTGCAGAGTTCACACATTTGCAATGTTTTGCATGACTGTTTTGTAAGAGACACACTCCCTCTTCTTCTCCATTTGTGCATCTCACACACAGGCACATAAATAACACTCTTTAATGCAATAAGGTGTGAGAAATTTAGACAATAAAAGGACCTACGCCCCAACTGTTGCACAAATAATCTGCAAATTGTAAAGCAGCAAACCACTCCAGTAATCCTAGTACACAATACGTCTGCCCCACAAAGACAAAGGTTAAGCTTCAGACTATAGTAAAAGTATAGAAAGATTGGTTCTGAAGTTAAAGTTTATTTTTACCTGTGATTTGCTGATTCATCATAATATCTGTGTGTGTAATTCCTTATACCTCTTATTTCTTTCTGGACTGAAGTAAAACTGCATGTATCAAATTTATATGTGAATATTACTAGTTGATCAACATAATGTCTAAAAAGAAACCTCAACCCCCTATAGCTACATGAGAAACCTGATCACCCACACCTTCTACTTAAAAATTAAATTTGTATTGTGCAAACTTAAATCACAACAAACACACCTTGTAAGATTGTAGACAAAGAGTATGACATGTGACAAACACAATACTATGACTGAGACAAGGATGCCAACAACATGCCAGTTATGTGGCATCTCTTTAGTAGATGGGGTTGGATCTAGGTCAATGGGTGCATTTCCTGGGAGTTGACTTTTATGCCGATTTGAGCTGGGGGTTATTGCTTGGGCTCCGAGTGGCTACAATGAATACAGCCTCCCTTCTCAGTGCATTAGTGACCTGTATAAGCTCCACATGACTCTTTGACATCTGAGTGCAGGCCTCAGGGGAGACAAAAAAGACAACCTGACCACAAACACACACGCGTACACAGATTCACGTGCCTAACCACTAACGCACCACAGGACAACAACCATGCACACTAATAGAAACCTTATACAGCACTCAATGCAGGTTTTTTTATCCCCAAAGAAACTAAATCCAAAGAACAAAGGAATCCATGTGGCTTTGCCCTTAAGCCTTCATCCTTGCTTTTGTCACTCCCGCACACACATATCCACATACATATTTAGCACACACTTACAAATGCACACACAGGCTTTTGAAACCGCCTTGTAATAGCCCACTGCATCACTTCCAGGTCAACAAACAGGAGCCTGAAGTGTGACTGTGATGAGCACTAAGTTGCTGACAATGGCTAAGTTGCCTGTTTCCTTTGCTTTTACAACCGAGTCGTGGATGTAAATTTTGTCAGAAAAACAGGTTTAGAGAGTAGGAAGGGTAAAGATTTGCAAGATAATAAAGGAGATCCAAGGAAGGCCAAATCTCCCCAGTGTAAACAAAGCATAAACAGGATCTTTGAAGACACTCTTTGCACCACTGCTCTAATTCCTCCCTTAAAACCCTTCTCAACACTTCACAAACACATGTACTTCCACTTTCTTGCTCTGAGGTCTTTTATAGCAGCTTCTTGCTCTGGTAACACATCTCTTGTCAAGGCATGTTTCCCTTTTCTATTAAACCCAATTTTTACTCCATTTCCATCAAATTTTCAAAATGTATTTCTGTGGAATGATATGTCATCTTGTTTAGATGGAGGACTGGTTTAATTTTCATTTGTTGAGAAACACCAAGATCCTATTTAGAGAAGTTGAGATTGAATCATTAATCTTGCAGTTGAGGGACAGGCAATCTACAGACTGAGCTGACTAACCACCAATTTCGTCAGAGTTGGTATGTAACCTCCTTGTACTGAAGGCCAAATGGCTTGAAATTATCAGATAAGTTGAACTAAAATAAATGGACATATCCTAGAAAGTGGTGTTATACTGTAGACAGAAAATATCTGGGAACTAACATAAAAATAATAAAAGGCAGAGAAGAATTTTTGTTCCCTAATGTCTTAAAGTTCAATGATTAAAACACACTGATCCATAAATAAAAAGAATGTGGAACAGGGGTGCAAATTGAAGGGGTAACGACCTCTAGACCCCCGCCACTTCCTGCACACTTGGTTTGCACTGCTCACATCCTGTGTATGTTGATTTCTCAGTACACAAATTCAAAAGGGTTCATCTTTCTTTGCTGTCTGTCTTCAGTTCTATTACATTGATGGGACCACAAAAAAAAAATCTAACCTTCTGTATACAGCATTTCACCATTATCAGCTAGCAACCAGAACTGATGTGTGGGCTGGAACGTAACACTGATCAGAGATAATGGGCAGACATGACAGGGACGGTAAAGCTGTCACACTAAGAGGGGATGGGAGGAAATATGATGGAGTGACAGAAACAGGCAAACAAAGAGAGAAGAGAGCAAAGGAGAAAGAGGGTGAGAGAAAAGGAAGGAAGGAAGGGGAAAAGTCCTTACTCATCAGCAGACATAGAATCGACAAAAGGAAGGAAATGAATGGGGGCACATGCCAGCTCATGTCATTTCTGAGACACCCCTCCCCCAATCTGGACCTCTTCACACATTCCAGGCATCCCCTCTTGCTTGTCTTGCACCCCCTTGCATAGTGTTTTTTTTCCCTCCCATCATGTGATTCATGTTAAAGCATAATGTTCTTCACCTGATGTCCTGAAATTCCTAGTAAACAACTCTTGTAGTCCTGCTCAACCAGACTGGTGACATTACAAATGGCTGCACATAAGAAAAGACATCATTGAGGCACAATGTTCACACTGACTCATTCAGCCTGTCATGTCTTGCATGGTTTCCAACGTTGTAAAAGGCCAACATACTCACACATAAATACAACTCCCAGAGGTTCCCAACCAAATATAAAACTATTTATGACCCATCATCATATAGTCCATGACAATCAAGTATCAAGTATTCTTCCTGTTTTATAAAAAAAAACTCTAAACTGTATATATCAAAAGAAAGGCTGCAAGGGTTAGGGAATATCATAAAATGTCGGCTTTATGCAACAAAAATTCTTTTGCTCTTCCTGTTGTTTTACAACCCTGACTGATATAGAGAGCTTGGGAAATACTACCTTATCTTTCAATCTATATTAAAGGAATTCCCTCTGCTACTCCACATAACCATGACAGAACCACCGCCTTAATTAGACATTAGACATATTTAATAAAACCAGAAAGGAGGAACAACATTTCTAGTTTCTGTCCACCCTCAGCTGTCAGTTTTGTCATAGTTTTCCCAAAACAGACTTCAACATCTTCCACACACAGAAGTGTGTGTGTGTGTGTGTGTGTGTGTGTGTGTGTGTGACAGGCACATGATCAAACACAAACATTTAAACAGCTTGATTGTATGCAAGGAGATAGGCACTGGGGGATGCAAAGCCCAACATTTGCTTAACAGCAGAAATAAGTGAAGTGGAAGAGGAATGAAGTATTGGAGACGCAACTTAGAAAACCAAGGAGTCAAAAGATGATGCAGAGACAGAAAGAAAAGAGAGATAATCCCTTTCATGTTAATTACATCAGGTCTTTATCATAAAACTGCTTCTTATGTTTTGTATTTGCAGTTATTTGTTTGCTCTTCCACAAGGTCAGAGAAGTCTCACTAATTACAGTGGAAGATGTGAAAGTACCTGCAGAGACTTGAGGTCCATGTTTTTGTTGGCTGTTACAAAGATGATTATTTTTATTTTGCATATGTACTATTTAATGCATGCAGCACATTTAAGGTTTAACAGACAGAAGTGTGACTTGATTCTAAGTGGACAGATTATGCAAAAGTTGCAGAATACATAAAGAACCGGTGTATTCGTGATTGTTTATTTTCGCTAACAGCAATGAACAAAAATCTGTCCTTTTGAGGAAAACCCCTACAACTTATTTTGGTTGTTATATAGATGAGATTAGGGCAAGGGCTGGGTTTGATAAGGCATGGTTGTTAACAAGCTCAACATGTTCTTAAGCGATTTTTAAATCTTTGTAAAGTACATAGTGTTGGATGACTGTAAAAGAGAATACATATACAGGTAAACTGACTTCACATGAGAGCATCGTATCAATCTGGGTCAGTGTATGCACACGTTGGGAACACAGATACACCCACAAGGCTCATATTACAAAATCTTCGCCTCCCTTCATGCTGACATACTATATTAACTTACTATATGCAGCATATGGTTGCATGGATGCACACACACAAATACACACGCGGATATACTTGCCCTGAAATCACACCCAGTAAATGGACACACGTACACAACAACTTGGATGTATAACGGTGTATGAGATAAGACAGACTACTCTCCACCTAACAACCAACCACCCCCCCCCCCCCCTCACTGCCTCTGGCTTTCGGAAAGTCTTTGTCAGTGATAAAAAAAGGGTGTGTGTATATACACGCTCAAACACATACACACATTCACAACGTTTTTTATCTGTCACTATAAATCCTGTCACAGATCACTTCCTCAAAATACCCTGCCAATAGCCAACTTCCTGGTGAAAGCAACTGAAGCAGTGAATTGTTAAGAAAAATAGATTAAATGGAAAAAGAGTAACAAAAAGGAAAGATTCTTTTCTTTTACCTTTATTTTACCAGGGAAGTCCCATTGAGATTACAAGTCACATTGAGATTAAGTCTTTTTTTTAAGGGAGCCCTGGCCAGACAGTAACCATTAAAACAAGCATTCAAAAAACAAGATAAAACATACAATATAAAACTAAGGGTGGGACTGGATTAAAGAAATTAATCCAATTAATTACAGGCTTTGTAATTAATTAATCTCGAATAAATTGATATATTTCACATAATAATATTTACATCAAAAGCAACATTTTTTTTATTTTAAATGGATTTTAGTGAACTAAATAATAGACACACACATTAATATTATTATCTATTAATGCCTAGAAAAATGCATTAAGTTGCATTGTAATTCAAAACAGTAGAAAAGAAATAGAAAATATTTCTGACCAAAATAGAATAAAGTTAAAGTTTAATTTGAAGTACTTTAACTAACATCTCTGGTTGTTCTCCAATTAAGAGTCTACAAAATGTTACAGTACTTCTAACTTCTTAAATGTTTTTGTCCACACTCTTTATTAATGGGAATTAATATCTGACCGTAAGCCAGGACAGGATCCGCCAGCAGCAGCTTTGCAGGTTTCATTTTCAGTCTAAAGGCCCATTTATGCTCCTTTATGTGCGTAAACAGCAACGTCTATTTAAACATTGTCATTCATTGTCGTCCTCATATTGCCATGTGTATTTAGCATTGCCATGGTTGTTAAATCAGTTCTTCCAATAGTGGACAGTGCTAAGAAGACAAATGAAGCTGTTCATCCATCTGCATATCCGTCTTCTGCGTTAAGCATAAATGGTCCTTAACACCTCTAGCAGAGGTAAACATCTACTGCTCTGACTGCAGCTGTGTGTTCTTTTTTGGACAGGGGAGGGGCCTGAGTCAGCACTGCTGCTCGATAAGAGTAAAGGTTGCGTGCTTTCACATCAGTCTCCCAAAGTCTCCACTAACACCAGAAAAATTTTCTAGATTTGTCGCTAGTTGCTTCTTTGAATTAGAGTCACTAGATGGGTCCAGAAATTTACTAACTATGGCGCCAAAGAAATAAAATTAGCAACACTGATTTAGCCAAACTCTGATGAGTGAGTTGCTCTAATTGGTGTACTGGACATGATGCACAAACGTTTACCGTTGTTTGGAATGCAAACTGCAATTAAATGCGTTAATTATTTAACGAGTTATTTTTTTCTAAATTAAATAATCTTAATTAATTCCCTATATGAAACTTTCTTTAAGACTTTTTTAAAAGCAAACTTTAAAGGGGCTCTTTTATGCTCATACCAGGTTAATTTATTTTATATTTGTGAGTCCACAAGGGCAGGAATCTATCCAGCATTTTTCACATACTCCTTAATTTATTTTATATTGATCCTCTCAGATCAGCCTCTGCCAGAAAAAAGCAGAATGAGATACTTCCACCCTAAGCCCCACCTCCCCCTGAGGCGGACTGCCTCTGATTGGTCAACTGCCAGGAGTAGTTGTGGGGAGCACACACTGCTTTCAGCCAAGGCCTGGTTGCAAATCCCTCATTGTACTGGCCCTTATTCATCCAGCAGTCTTCGGTGAAGTGCCGGTCACAAATACAACTCCCAAAAATAAACTCCATCCATTTCTTTCTAACAGTTGTTTCCTCCGGGAATTGAACAAAAGTAGCTTTCCTTCACAGCCCAAGAAGCATTACTTGTATGACATGTTGACATTGAAAACGTTGTGGTGTTCATTGCGATGTCATTGAGCAGTGAAGATGGGTGTGCCTTTCCTCTCATGAAAGTGCACAATCTGGAGAAGATGACTAATAACTGAATCCTCCCCCAGACATCACTGAAATATCAAAGTAGAAAAAAACTCTCTAAAACCTGTTGTTTCAGCACCGTGAAATCTCAAACATGCATTTATGTGATAGAAAGATGGCACTGCTCACTTGTCTGATGATTATTAAACACTATGACACTGTAGAAACCAAAAAATAAATAATAAAAAACAAATCCAAATAGCATAATGGTACACAATGCCCAGAGAGAGCAAGTACTGCATATATAGCTGGTCTCCATAGTCTATCAAGGGAAGGAAAGTAGCAGCGACCAGTTTTTTCTGGCAAGGTAGGAGAAACAGGATTTATTCCTGTAATAATAGCCCAGCTTAAGCTTGAGTATATTCATAAGGTTTTTGTTCTGTAATCTAAAAGTTAAATGTTCATCCATTTCAAATCAAGCAGTCATGACTGTACTGTGTCAAAAGCACATCCCAAGTACGTGATGGGATTCTGAGCATGGATATTCTTTAAGAACTCCTGAGCTTCAGCTACTGATTTCCAGACATTTTAACAATCGATAAAAGGAACATTTTGTTGTTTGTTTGCTGTTTGCTCGATAAGACTGCCACACCACACAAAGTAAACAATGAAATACAGTAATACATAAAAAAAAAGTTTACATTGCATCTATGATCATAAGGCATCTAAGAGATTTTTGTTTTTGTTTTTTCACTGTATTTCTGAGAAGTGCTAAGGAAAAAAAAAAAAAAGTATTGCATCTGTTCACAAGTTTTTTAATGGATCAAGCAAAGGAGTATAGTTTTCTCTCTATCTTAACAATCGGGAACTCAAGGGAGAAGAAAAATCCAGCACTGTGTTCTTTGATCCGTCATAATTAGTTGGCTGTCTGGATTCCTGAAGATGACCCTCTGCACAGCTTTGACCTAATACCTACTTTAATAAGCACACACATACAAATGAGTGATAACTAGGTAGCACGTCTGCAAGACCCACTAAGGCAAAAAAAAAAAAAGATTTGCTCCTCTACCACTGTTTTTGTGTTTCTCTACTTTACATCTTACATCCAACTGTCTTTATTCTGTCTTGCTTGCTACTATTGCTTTCTGCCAAGTCTCCAGCATAGCTCTACCTTTAACAGCTGTTCCCCCAAGACTTTCGGCAGCACTTAAATCTCCCTCTTTGTCAGTGTATTCTTCTATTCTTCTCCTGTCCTCTCCTCTCCCCAATAATATTTTCACAGTACACAGTGCACACATACTCACAAACAGTAGACAAATATCTTTGTCAGATCTTAATCCATTAGTGAGTAATTCTCTTCCTTTGTTAAACCTTTGATGGCGCGAGCGGAAATTTAAAGTACTATTTTGCCCCCCTTCCCCTTGTTTTTTACATCATTAAAGTACAGTTCTGTAACAAGTGTTTGACAGGCAATAATTACTGTAAGTACCACTTGATTTATTTGTCTTATATAATATGTCAGTCTTTCTTATGTACAGGCAACCATCAAGATATATTCACTGCAACAAAATTCATCACAACAATTGCCCTTTGAGCTGTGCAGTTTGTTCAGTGCCCTGGATTGCCAGGTGCTGCCAGACCAGAGGGCTGTAAAGGCATTTTATTATCAATGAATTAGCAGAAGTCGGAAACTAGGCAATGTCCCAGAGGAGAGCATTAATGATTGATAAACTCCTTTCATCAACACACACAATGGCCCATGCAAGACAGCAATTTAAACATAACATTTGCAAGCTTACAGTATATCAGAATTTATATAAGTGGGTTCTTAGAGCTTAAATAAGCTCTTTGTGTGTATTCCACAGAATCATAAAGAGTGATTATTAAAAAGAAAAAAAGCCATGATCATTCAATAGAACACTGTACCTCACACTCAGAGACACACTGTGAAAAAGCAGACCAATCTCACAACAAATGTTGATGTTATTTAAGAGACTCACTCCCTCACAACTGAGCACACTATGCCTGACAAAATATTGTACTCTTGTAGGAGTCAAATGCATAAATCTGGACTTCTTACTGTCACTTTTCCTTTCTGTTTTCTCCAAGACATTAACATTTAGATCATTATCTAAAGTAAGTCCTTTAACACCTTACTCAGCTCTGTCTCCTGTCTTTGTTGCTCACAAAAAATCTTTCAAAAGATAATCAAAAAATTAAAAAGTAGGTCCTCACCTTCATTTAAGCTCCCAGTACTTCCCGTGAGTGTCCTCCTTAATTCCCTGTGGTAGTTAAAACACAGTCAGCACGTGTCCTCCTCAAAAGAAAAGAGGGAAATCCTGTATCAGTGAGACGCCACCTGGACTCCGGCGAAGCGTTACACTCTACACACATTACAGCACACACTAACACATGCTGCCTCTTGCATGCCTAGACCAGACAGTATGCTGAGTAGAGGGTGTGTGTGCACTGCCTGAATTTAAGCCCGCCCCCTTCTCTCTCTCACAGACTCACCCAGCCCTCCTCCCTCTTCCTCTCTCATCACTACCTCTCTCACTCCAGTTTCACCTCCCCTGGCTTGGCAATTGACTGCCAGCATGTGTGCTTGGTTTGTGCCTCTAAGCCTTTAGATGTCCCAGTCCTATGTTTAATTGCTGGCTCTCTGGTCTCAAGTTCTGCATAAAAACAAAGCACAAAAAGACACTAGATAAGTCCTGGCATGCACAAACACATCTGCCTGCTTTAAAATATAAGCAAATTCCACAAGTAGGAGTATATTTTCTGAAAAGATAACAGATAATCCAATGGGTAAAAATATTTTCTAATGTAACTGAGAAAAAGATACACTAAGAATAGAAATGTGGTTTAGTTGAGAGGTGAAATAGGTAAGCAATGGAGAACAAGAGAAATCCATTTCTCTTGTTTAAAATCTTGCTCCTGCTTCTATCTGCTGCTTCTCTCTCGACTTCTCTTTCATCCACTCATACTGATTTGTAACCCAGTGGGTATTTTGTAGGTACAGCTCCAAGTACAAGTAACAACATGAATCCAAACCCCAGTTGTAGTTTGTCAGATTCTCTCCCATGTTTTGAGCTTTTAGTAATCACTACCTGTGGGCTTGAGAAGCAGTTCTGAGAAGTTTGTTGACAGCTCTCTTACTGACAGCAGCTGTAATAAGCTTGGACTCACAACAGTGGATTCCCACAGTGACGCGGCTTACAGCAAAATATCTAAAGTACCAAACATTCTGCTGCTCCGCTGTCCATTCATGTGCTGAAAACATTCACAATACTCACCTACCATCCATTTCTATACCTGCTCTATCCTATTCAGGGTTGCAGGACGACTGGAGCCCACTCTAACTGATACTGGGTGAGAAGTAGGGCACACGCTGGATAGTTTTCCAGTCTATCACAGGGCCAACACAGACACAAACAAACAACACTCACTCCTGGGGTCAATTTAGAAACACAAACTGACCAAACATCCATCTTTTTGGACTGTGAGAGGAACCTGAGTACCTGCAAGAACCCACACATGCACAGAGAAAACTTATACGCCACAAAGAAAGGCGCTGGCCAAAATTAAAACCAGGAATCCTCTTGCTATGAAGCAACAGTACTAACCACCACACCAACATGAAGCATGTTGTACTACAATATGGTTAAACATTAATTAATATTTCATGGTTTAGTATTTAATTTGTGTTCAAGACAAGCCAACATATGTAGGTCCAAGTGACAAAAGCATATGACATAAATTAAATTAAAATGCAAGGATACAGAAAAAATATAAACCCTATATTCAATTTGAAATAAAAATATGACAATATATTAACATTTGAATATCATTTCATGGGTTCAGAAAAACTTCTGAAAGCCATGGTTGGAAAGTTTGTTCTGGAAATCATGGTACTCTGGAACCTAGGGGCTAAGGAGGACCTAACAGCTTGTCCTTAGCATACAATCCAAAACCCAGCATGTGATATAAGTCCTAATAGGTTTTAGGAAAAACAACAAGATCCACACACCATAGCGCTCCCATTCAGATTTTACTTCTTTTATTCAGACATTACATCTGTCAATAAGTGCAAAATTAAACCAAAAAAATATTTATAAATATACAAATGATATATACGTATTTGTACAAAAATATCCAGAACTTGAGATATACTGTATTATAAAATTGGTAATCAGGTTCTACATAGTAACAATAACTACACTGAATAATTACAAAAGAAATTTAAATTATTTTTAGATTGTGTGATGATATATAGTTAAGCAATAATGAGAGACGTTTCAAACTCTCAACTTCAGAAGCTAGTCTTCTATGGTACCCAAACAGTGTTGTTAAAAGAAGAGATTCAACTAAACTCTAATCTGAATTCCTTCGTGTAGTGACAATTTGTATCAAAAAGTGATTTTAGTGCCCTTTAAACAGAGGGAAAACCAACTATCCCCTTAGAGTATGCATTTGCCAACAGGGTGTGATGTAAGACAAGTGATGCAACACAGCGGCAAACATCCCCTGCCCCAACTTTTAGTGAAATGTGTTACCGCCATCAAATACACATTCAAAACAAGCGTCTATTTAGTTTTAACATCTTTGAACTGTTTTCAATTAAATACAGGTTTTGTGTCAATGCTGCTGCAGTGTTTCAACATTTTAGTAAACAGTGTTGTACAAAAGTACAGTTGTTGGTCTCAGTTGGTGTTAAAGGTGTTTTTGCATACTCTTTGGGGTTTGTTTCATCAGTCAGTCAGTCATTTTCTGTACCGCTTGTTCCCATTAGGGGTCGCGGGGTGAGCTGGAGCCTATCCCAGCA
>JBAMHW010000017.1:11301977-11314062 GCA_037177495.1 Rhadinocentrus ornatus
AGTATTTTTTTAGATGTGGGACATGATTAAATTTTTGTTTGCTGTTATCATCCTCCTGATGGCCCTGTGAGGGAGATAGTCCTAAAACAAATAAAAATGAATAAAATCCAAGATGATGTTAACATTTGCTAATGGCCTAGTGGGGTCTTTTCTTTGATCTGCAAGGTCACACAGTACAATATCAGCCCAAAGCTTTTAGTATAATGAGTATTTATGTGGGAGAAAAAAGTTTATTATCTGCAATGTAGTTATGTAATAAAAACACTGTACACTATTCTGTTTATTCTAGCAGCCAGTCTCATATTACTGCTTCTAAACCTCAGTTGATGTGTTTTGTAAAACCTCACATGGTGTGTTTTGTAAAACAATCTCAAAGAGAATATGTGACTCGTGGTGCAGGCACAGTAAACTAACTTTGAATTTGGTCATTTATTTATAACATGCTGTCTGATCATGACAATCCACTACCTCAGTGCTGTTACATCTGTCAGACAAGGTGGAAATGTATCTCAGTCTCTGCATTGGTGACTCGCTCCTATATGTAAAACATATTTTTGTCATTAGGAAAAATTTTTAAATGAAATTCAGATTCATTAGAGGATACAATGCCATACTCTGCCAATCAGTTTCACACAAATGCATGTTTGTTTTCACCACACAAGGCAAATTGCTTCAAGTTAAGCAGACTTGAGGCAAGATGATAAGAACTTGCAGTAATGTTGCATTCATTTCACCATGCCACTTTTTTTCAGGTCATGTTGGACTAAGAAAAGTAAAATCAATAAGCACAGAAATATTTGAAATATAGAGCACAAAAGTAAATTGGTTGTATTTGCATACTGCTTTTCTTGCTTTGTTAAAACTCAAATCACTCTCGCTATATTTATGATTTTATAGGCTACACTCTTTTAAAATAGCTCATATTTACTTTTTTATACATTGTTTCATATTTACTTTTTTTTCTAAAGATTAAATTTGAGTCATGGTCATAGAGGTACACACATAGATTCAAATGCCTGTCTTGAAGGAAATTCATAGAAAAGTCTCTTATTTCCGAAGTAAATGAACAGGAAGTATTACAGTCAGATCATGCTTAATGAAATGCACCAAGAAAAGGGTCAGTTAGTAATCAGATAAATTATCAAAAAACTCCATCCTCTGAAGACACAGTCAAATACGACAGCATTTTACTGTAGGCTGCAGGTCTTTTTTCCAGCTTGTGCTCAGATCAACAAAAGGATGAGGAAAACATGAAGGAACACTACAGTCAGCACTACTTCAAATAGGTTTAAGAGATCAGTTAAGTTTAAGACATGATAAGGTGCAATGTGGTTGATGTTAAAACGGGTGACAAAGCACACATCTTTGCAGCAAAAAATATTATAATTATAGGATTTTGTAAGAGATCCTATTCTCTGTTGGGGCGTTATACTAAATCCATTCAATAACAGGAATTTTGACTAAAGCAGAAGATAATTACATAAAATGCTTATAAATCTGAGAAGAAGATTATATGTGGAGAAAAATGTGAAAAGATATTGTTTCTGCACTATTTCAGGAGGATAGTGAACAACCATGAAACTAAGACAGATATATCAGAATCAGGTTAGTATCTACATTTCTCCACAGAGAAATATAACATATGGGTTGACAAAGAGACACAGTCTTCGTTCTCCACACATGATATTGCTCTTTAGATCAGTGGGGTTAATGCAAAGTATCATTCTCTTCACTTATAATCCCCTCCAATGTAAACAGGGAGTAGAAATAATTAGGGTGCTAAATTCAGAGATGATAATCTGGGATTCTAGCACATGGGAGGGGTGGGAACACAGCATAGGTCTCTTTTGTTTTCATGCTGGCTTACTCCAGCTTTCTAATCCCTTGTGTCTACTTCTACATTTACATTAAAAACCGCATAGAAATTATATCTGTGAAACTGTGTATGTAGGTAAGAGTGTAGCAAGAGCAAGAAGAAAAAATTGGATAAGGATGTAGCAGTGTTCAGACAGCTGCACACACCAAACAGCCTCCTGACCTTGTCACAAGCTCATGAGCACAAGCTACATGGCTTATTTCTTTACTCACACAGCTACTAACACATACACAAATGCACACCGTTCTGATCTTTTGTTATTGAAGCATGCTCCTCCAGACATAAGCTAAAACCCTTGATTGGGGCTGCAGCCAAAAACATAAAAATTTGTCTCCTCAACTGAGCAAGGATGTAAATTGACTGACTCTGACTTAGCAAACTGGAAAATAGTTCAGCCTAATGTTCGTTTGTCATAAAACAATGAATTTTTTTCTTGAAAGAAGTCTGAAAGAAACCTTAATTCTACATCAAAGAATAAATCACTATCATTATAATTATTAATTCCTCTGAAACATAAACCAATTTAAAAAAAAAACAGTAAATATGTAAATGAATATTAATAGAATTAAAAGGTAAATATGTTTTCTTATGTTCCTGTTATTATTTTTTATAGATAACTTGTTAGATGAAGCATACTGGCATAATAAACCAAGACTGTCATCATAAACACAATTTATTCACCAGAATGAAACAAAACAATATTTAATCTTTGAGAAACACTTATCCACATCATGTCACACTTCTTCAGTAAAATGCACCATCCCATGCCAAATCAGTTAGCAAACAAGTCCACATGTGGAGGGCTGGTGGTGGATTAGAGTGTAATTTGTCAAGCCAAAAAACATACTGGCACTATGACATACATACTGTGCCAGCCCTGGTACCAATAGGAAGCATAGCACTGCAGCACACATGACCACACAAAGCCTTTATTTCTGTGACTTTAATAATCGAGGTCTTATTCCCTATTGTAATTTAATAGATTGAAAAAATATATTTTGTTAAGTAATTATACAGCTTAAAACAGGACCTGCACATTTGCTATATACTGGTTTTTTACTGACTGCATAGAAATTTTACTTTCACAATACCAAAATTTATGTACCAACCCACCTATTTAAGGGTTCTGATCCAAATCCAACACAAATGTAGAATTTGGATATCTGCCAACATTTGAATTCTTTTATTTGACCTAAAATACAAATTGACTATGATATAATTAATTATTCTCATGAAAGGGAAATGACTTGTTTCAGAAACAAGAGAGCAACACAAAGGAGTATTAAAGTCACATGTAAGCATAAAAACACGATAAAAAATAACTAGAAGCAGTTAGAGAGTGCAAACTTCTGCCAACCCATATGGTCACTCACCTGTAAAAAACCCCAAAAGGCCCAACAGCCCACTCAATTACTAACCCCATGTCAGCACTCTTATATATACTTCAAGCTAATACCACTATCTATTTCTATCATCAGGAAAGATGCCACATCTTATTTAGAATCCTTGATCCTGGAAATATACCCTGAAACACCAAAATGAAGCAAATGGTTTTAGTAACTTGTGACTGAAAAAATAATATTCAATATTATGCATTTTATTCATATTTAACATCTACCATGTTGTCTAGTTAATTTGATTTTGTGGGCATTATCCCCCACTGTGTACAGGGTTTTAAGACAAGTTTTTACCACAAAGTGATGAAACTTGGTCTCAGAAACTGTATGTATCAAATACAATACATACTGCATTAAAGGGTTAACAACAACTGTTGTTGATGGTGGTAATGGTATTAGTGGTGCGTAAGGTTACATGAGGATGATGTAAACCAAACACCACTGACAGCCATAATGTCACAGTTATCACTTATTCATTCTTTCATTCATTTTCTACCGCTTAGTCCATTACGGGTCGCGGGTAACCAGTCACCAGTCCATCGCAGACTTATCACTTGTATTTTTATCATATGATACATTTGAAACAACAGAATGATCCTCTCAGACAAGCTAGTCATGTGCGAGTCGTTCAGATTTTGTTTTCTTTGTTTAACCCTTTATAATGCAATTCCAATCTCTGGTGATAAGACTTTTTTTTGTTTTGCCCAACTTTTATTCTTTCTTAATGTTATGTTTGGTTGAGGCACTAAAATTGGTTAAGTTTGGGCACCAAAACAGCAGTTGCAACAACTTTGCAACATTTAAAATGGACTGTACCCCCCCGGTGCAGTCATCAGTGCCATAGGTATGTCAATGGGCTCATTTTACTGATAGGAATTATAAATTTTTTTCCAACTTTACTTTCTCTCCCACTCTTAAACAAAAGACAGACACGCACATTTCTCAACTCATTTAAAAAATCTCCATGTATGGGTTGTTTCCAGGTCAAGCAGCAGTGATAGAATTAGACTCTTTCTTGCCTGTCAGTTCTGATGGTCTCGTTACATCTGTGACCCACAGTCAACTCAGATCCATGTCATCCAGACTAATTCAGATTATCAGTGTTAGACACAGTCTAACACACTCTTGAAGGATTTAAAATATGAAATATATTAAAAAGTTAATCCAAATGATAGTGTTGTACTAACCACTTAGTTTCACAATATGAGAAATCTAAAAAAGTATATAACAATTACAATATTTTTTAGTTAAGGTAAGCATACACAACGCTAATAGTTCCTTCCTAAAAGCATAAATAACAGCTGCATTTTGGCACTGAATTGCAACATTGCAGCTTTTAACACATCCACCTCCTCTGTGAGTTTCAGTCACTTCAGCAAAAAGTTGACAGCCACAACAAAAAGGAGGGAGGGGAGAGAAAATTGGAGACGAGGTTAAGAGGTTGAGTGTGGGAAAAGGAGGGGAAGAGAGGGAAGAAGGGATTAAAGCATCAGAAGGCATAGCGTTCTGCTTGAAGATGATGGGCTGATGGCTGCTCCCACAGGCCTGACTGGAGGAGTAATCCCACCAAATGGAAGAGTTTAACAGTTACCACCCACTAAGAGAGAGACACAGAGACAGGGACGAGACACACTCGCACACAGACACACAGTCACTTAAACAAGTCCATGTGGGCAAACACCCATGCAGACAAACAGTTTTTTCACTCAGCAGAGTACATTTATATGGAAAACAATGAACAAGTCATTAATACAAACGTACAAATGATTGAAAAAATATTGCTTGTTAATTTGAAAAAAAAAAATGCAGGTTTGCATGTTTTACTAACAAAAATTTTATTTCCTTTGTCCCTGCTATGAGGGAGGGAAAAGTATTGTGAGTTTTGATGTTTGATTTGGACTGGTGGGACTTCAGTGCATTTGGTAGATTTCTGATGTGTTTGCTGGCAGGCTCCAATAATTAAAGGCAACAAACAGCCAGAAAGAAGAAAACAACAGGAGGCAGAGAAGGATGGGATTTAGTGAGACCAAATCATGCTGCCAAGTTAAAAAACACCTTAATTAGGAGTAAATTGACAAGAAATAGGATTTTTCTTTTTGATCTCACATACGATTTTTTAATCTACTGAATAAAAAAAGCTTTATATATAAGAAAAACCAATGTCAGTTGTTATCCGACTTCCCCCCCTTTTTCAGTTTTTAAGGGATTTATTGAGTAAAAATTTGAACCAAGGAAATAAATTATCACAATTAATGAGTAACTACTGATCCTGGTGAAAGGCATTCCTGTGTACTAAAATGTTCAAGACCCTACATTCCACCAACAGGCTTATATTTAACCTTCATCTTATTGTAGTAAAGAATTTTTCACATATTTTGAAAGATTTTAGGGTAAATTGACACATACATTAGCCTATGCAGGAACCTAATGATCTTCCAACAAAGGTTGAAAACACCAGACAAAGCTCTTACTATTCGCAACTGAGGCCCTTAAAAAATAGTACTGTTTAAAACAACAAAGTCGATTCCATTAACAAAACCTTGAAAAAGCTGTTGGAAACTTTTGCATCTACAGTATAAGGAAATAAGATTAGGAATTTTTTTTGTTTCTTCATCAGATTAGTTATTATTTTAAATATCAGAAAGATAAACACTGATTACTCAAAAAAAATGTGGGACAGCAAGTAACTGAATACATGTGTTGCATCCTAAAAGAAAGGGTGAGTTAAGTTAAATTTAAAATAAGATCATTATTTTAAAGTCAGTGCAAATAAATGAGTGATGTGTTCACTGACAGCCCTTTAAGCTCCTCTCTGTAATGACAGGTGTTACTGTCTCACCTCGATTGGCAACATGTGCTCATTTAAAACAGGTTAATTGTGTCCAAGACAAACAAGACTCAGGGCACCACAAGTAATTTAACAGCTTTTGCTGTCAGCATTTTTTTATCAATATTAATAAATCTGCATATATTTAAAGTTACGGGATGAAATATGCTATATACATAAGTATTCAGAACCTATTGGGACGACATGCATCCTATTATCAATGACTTTTAAGATGTTCTACATCTTGATTTGAGTCCAAATGTGCCAGATTTTCACTGGACAGATTTTAGAAAGACACCTTATTTATTTATTGTGTGTCATAGTGAAAACCAAGTCATAAGGTTGGAAATATTGACTGTAGATCTGTGAGACAGGATTGTGTCAGGGTAACAATCACAAGAACATGTCTGTAATTAATCAAATAGAGGATGTCTATAACCACCATATTAACCTCCTGGATATGGGCATCCAACTAAACTGAAGGGCCTTGGTTAAACAGGTAACCAATAAGCCATTGGTCACAATGAATGAGCTTGAGAAATGTTTTGTGGAAATTAAGTTCTTTCAGTTCAAACAGAAACCATTTCTCATGACAAAAAATGAAGAAATCCTCTGATCTAATGAAGTAAAAATCTAACTATCAGACCAAGATTGTCAAGGTTGTGTTTTAAGGAAACCAGGTCCTGGGCATTTCTTTATTAATACCATCCCTATTGTTAAACATAGTGATGGTAGCATTATATTGAAATTTATCTGTGAAAGGGGCTGGGAGATTTCTCGGGACAGAGGACATCATGAATCAACATATGTATAGAGCAATATCAAATGAAAGCCTTTTACAGTGTGCATACTGTAAAGAAAACACAACAGAAGCTCCAGGAAAGTTCAGGAGTGACCTGGGCAGAGACCTAAATCCTGCATTTCTACAGAGACCTGAAAACAGCTGAGCACCAACAATCCTAAACCAATGTTGTTGACTTATAACTATTTTCCCAAGAGGAAAGCGAGAAACCTTGAAAAAAAGAAAAAAAATGGTGTACTAAGCTTGAAAATTCATCACAAAAAGACTTTAAAGGATTTATTCAAGTTTATTTTTTAAAACAAGTGTCCATAATTTGTGGTTAACATCTTCCAATGATAGTATGATTATTTTGTTTTCCAATATAATAAAATATCTAGGACATTATGATAGCCATTCTTCCTTATTTTCAGAGGTCTTGTAGGCCAAAGGGTTAATGGAGAGAACCAAACATCAGACATCTTTTTATATTTCACAGCCCTGAATATACTTTACTTTCCAAAAATGTTTCACAAGTAGATGAATAATTAGGCAAAACACAGGGCAAAGCGTATAATTTTGGGCTGGAAATTTCAAAGGAATGCAAAATATGCACATATTAGCACAGTAATTTTTCTCTTCATCTCAAAGAGCAAGAGGGTCAGAGCCAGAGCCTATCCATTATTTGTAATTGACAGGAGATAGAAAGAGCTGAGGGGGGCGGAGAGGCCTATAAAGGACGTAGTAGCTATGGGGACATGCGGGACTGTGGAACACTTCACACCTGTGCAGGACATTTCACACATGCATATAGAAGTCTTTAAATGAATGCACACTGTAAGTGAACACTAAGCTTTTAAGAAGAAGAGCAATTATTGTCAAAGTGTGAAATCTGTGGGCTGAACCTGTACAAAACGTCATCTTGCAGACAGTTTACATGCCAACCAAAACATTTATGCAAGTAAAAATAAATCTGTCATTGTGATTAGAACCCAGCAGCAAATGCAGTTATAAAACACATTTTTCCACTGAGTGTCCTTACCACCAATTTTACTGACAAACACTGGCAAAGTGAGTTGTTCTCGTTTGTCCAGCACTTTGTGTATCTTTAAGCCATTTAAGTGGGGAATAAAACTTTACATAATGGAATCAAGAGTCTGTCTGCAGGGATAAATATGCATGGGTTCAGAAAAGGCATAGGGGACAGGGAATGGGGCAAATTCATGTAAATTGTGTTAATTTATGATCTTTCACATGGTCTCTCGTGTCAAATATAAACATTGCCATTGTTATCAACTGTAATTCTTTTGTGGAGTATATTAAACTTTACATGCAAACACTAAAACTAAATGTGACTTGCACAGGCACCACCCAAAAAGAAAACCTTAGTCCTAAATTAGTAACTCATCAACCTTCCTTCAGTAGCAACAAGCTACATCAGACATTTCTTGTTGCTGCTTTAGGACTTACTTATGAGGAGGAATTTTTGGGGGATTAATTCTAAAAAATAAAAAAGAACGAAAAAAAAATAAAAGAAAAAAATAAAGAGGGCGATTCATGACTGAACAGAGCTACTTATGTCATGCAACACCAACTGCACTGACATTCTCCTCAGAAATGTCATCATACAGTTTAGATGCAATCGTTACCTCAATAATGTCAAACTTTTCAGAGCCTGAAGGTCAAAAGCATATTGAGCAGAGTCCTTAACTACTTTTAAAAGCAAGCTAAAGACTCACCTGTTTAGGGAGCATTTCTCTTCTACACATCGGAATTAGTTAGAAAGATTTTTCCAGCTCCGTGGCACAACTCGGCTCTAATTAAGCTGCATGCACTTACGCCTAAGATGATATTATGTGATGAAATTGTGAGATGACAGCACCTGGGTCCAACTGGACTCACAGCAGTCTGACTACTACTTAATTATGATGTCGCACCCTGTTTGAATTCTTGCTTGTGTTGTTCTTACTCTAAGGTGTAAGTCGCTTTGGAGAAAAAGTCTGCCAAATGACTGTAGAATAAAAGAAGCCTCCATTTCTCTACCATGATGCTCCCTCTTCCATACTTTAATTGGGATGATTTGATCATTCTTATTTAATATTTTCATAGGCATGTAATGTGAGCATGGTGTGCACACACTCAGTGATGGTCTAAACTGAAAGAAAAAGACTATTTCCTACTTAGACTGTATGTCTCATGTCTCCAAATAACTTTTAGGTTGGTAGCAACCCTTTAGGTTGCCTAAGACCACTTTGACATATGGTCAAGAGTAGCTCAAGATCAACCCCAACCAGCCAATTACTGAACCATCTGCTCAGTCTCCTCAGCAACAGCTGCCCAACAAGTTCAGTAAAGAAATTAAATCTTGCAACTGCTTGTGTGTTATTAGTTTAGTCCAATTGTGTTTGTCCATAGTTCTATAAAAATCAATGATTTGCAAACTATTTTTAGTTTATATTCAAGTCATTGACTAACCGGATGACCCACTTACTTGCTTTATTAATTAGTTATTAACATTTTATAAATTTACAAAATAATCTTGGCAGGCGAGCAGATGACTTGTATGACTAGCATGATCAAAGCAGATGATATTTCAACAAATACGATCAATGAACAGGACAAATTGCCAAATCACACTTTCACTGTCTCCACCTACAACTGATACCATGGCAGTATGCAGTTTATCCCATTATGAGGATATGATACGAGGACATATCCTGTGGCTGCTGAAATTGGAAACATATAGATTAAAAAAAAAAAACATTGCATGGCAACAAATGCAAAGCTGCCTGGCAAAATAGATTCTTATGGCAATTACAACCTTTGAATCTTGCAAGAATCCACTCAAATGATCCCACGCCATGTTGCTCTGGGGTCAGAGGTTAGGTCAAAGGGGCTTTCTAATTAGCCTGTGTACCAACCAACCATGTCTCATAGGATGGGCACCATTCATGTTATCTCACCCCTGACCTATGGCTCCTGGTCTCCAAAGTATCCCCACAATGTGAGAGGTAGAAACTGTACCAGAAGTGAACTTTCCCCTCAGAAATTAGAGAAAGACCTCAGGGGAGTGACCAACAGTACCTTGACAGGAGCAATGATACTAGAGCATAGACTAGAATTTTGTGTTTATTTCAAGGTGAATGTTAAAAAGTGAGTAAAAAACTTGTCAAGTGTTCAGTTAATGTACTCCATCTCTAGGAAAGAATGGAAGAAATGTGATCACACAGGTTCTTCTCGGAAGTAATTCAACACAGAAATAAAAATAACTGTGACATCTTCCAGACAAAGTACACATACAAGCAAACAATACCCATAAAATTAATGAGCACCTTCCTCTGCTGACGTAATATTGCTGAGGAGAGAAAAGCCCACCCCTGAGTCATCTTATTGTGCAAACCAGTGTAGCACCATTGCTAACAAGTGACAGTTACCATATCAATGATGATACAGAGCGACAGTATATGTTGAAATTAAGCTTGATCCACAATAACTGAAACAGATAATTGTGATATTCCTCCAAACAAACAACTGGCTGTAGTTTAATTTAGCCTCTTATTAAATTCTCCTCTGTGCATTCCTATTATGACCTCTGCTTTTATACTAGGTTTTATCAGACTGCTGTCATGGCCTCTCTACCTCACTGTCAGCTGCATTGGTAGTCTATTATTCATCATCTCCACTCCCAGGCTATTTATACCTGCTTTTACAGTCAGTCTGTCTTTCTGCTTCAGTGGTTGCATTTGTCTACACAAATACAACTAAATCCACTTGCAGCTTTGGCTTGATTTTGAGTTTTTGGCCTGATAAAGCTTTACTGCAGGTACCCAAACACAAAGCAAGCATGTAATCAACAATCTGAAAATCTAGAAAAAGTCTGCATATTTAAATTTTCTAGATAAAAAGACATGTCTTGTCCTTTTTGTTTTATTCTGTATGTTTGTCTTAAGTTCTGTTCGACACAAAATAAATGGTGAAATGATGATGAAAAATTGTGCCAGGAATTCTGTTTTGTATTATCACTTTCAATTCATTCTCACATGCCTCACCATCATCAACTGTAAAACTTACAAGCAGTAGAAATTCTACTGAATGGAAATTGTTGCTACCTACCTTGGTACATATACAGCATGCTTATTCCACTAAAAATCTTCAGAGCTAACATGAATTTAAACCACACACACTTTTCAGCCTGCCTCAGGATTTCTCCCCCTGGGGGTACTAACTCCACTAAAAGGCCCCCAATCTCTCATTTCCCTGGGAGAAGATCACAGAGTCATGTCAATTCACACGGACGCATCCACAATTCCCATAAAAAGGAAGGCTTTCAGGGTATGCAATTTCAGCAGTCATGCACTGGCTACTTGTAGGCAAGCAATGAATATACTGTTTGTATGAACTGATGTTAGTGTGTGCATGCCTGTGTTGGGAGTAGCTGTTAACTAGATGGATGGATGGATGGATGGATGGATGGATGGATGGATGGATGGATGGATGGATGGATGGATGGATGGATGGATGAGGAACAGCCCCCAAGATTACAATTTCAATCCAAGATTTCCAATCTCGGGTTGTAATTTATATGTTTAAGGATTACTCTCATGGCTGGCCTGAGATGTCCATAAAATATATTATGTATGTAGAAGCACAATTAATAATTTACCTGAAGCTTCAATTTCAAGAGCTACACAAAGGCTTGGGTGTTCTGTTGAGGAAAATGCCAAAAACCTACTAAAACTAAATGAACGCACATCTTTCATTTGACAATGTAAAATTATTAGGTCCTATAAACATTATTTTTTAATCTTGATGAGGAAAGTTAATCAAAATAATGTTGAGTATTAGAGCTGTGCTTGTTGCGTTGCTAGGTGCAACACTGCCCTCTAGTGGATCTACATACATATACATATATATACATGTACATACATACACATATATACATATATATACATACATACACATATATATGCATATATATACATACATACACATATATACACATATATATACATACACATACATTCACATACATATACATATATACATACATACATACACATACATACACATATATACACATACATATACATACATACACATACATATACATACATACACATATACATATATACATATATATACATATATATACATATATACACATATATACACATATACACATATATATACATATATATACATACATA
>JBAMHW010000017.1:11323914-11340741 GCA_037177495.1 Rhadinocentrus ornatus
AATGAATGAATGAATGAATGAATGAATGAATGAATGAATGAATGAATGAATGAATGAATGAATGAATGAATGAAGTGTGTGTGTCTGATGAGGTACTGTTTTACGCATATTTTTTTTAGTAAACTAGTAGGCGGCCATCTGTGATGCTTACTTACCTTGATTGCTTTCTGGTTAACTTTATATGAACCTCTACTGAGTTTCTGCAGAGCCCTGAAGGCATCCTGCCTGTGTATCATGACGATGTAAGCACAGCCACGTGGAGGGATCATCTTAACAAGTGGAAAAAAACACAAAGGTGAGGAGAAAAAAAAAAGACTGAGATTTCTGTTTGATTCATCCTGTTCAGTGTCCTGAAGGATCTACTTTTTAGTAATAGGTAAAGCTTATTAGCTCAACTAAGGATTGCTAATCACTGGAAGCGAGCAGTTTTCAATTTAAGAGGCTGAGACCAGTATAAATCTTAGTATAAACCTTTTTTGTTAACAGTCAAGTAAATGTGTCACACAGTTACAGAACACTGTTTTCACTGTGCTGATTGTATTGAATTAAGCCATTTTTCCAGATATCAGGAAGCATTTTGCACAAGAAGTGACAAGTGACTATTGTGATGATTTGAAAGACAAACAATTCCAGTGCTGATTTCGCTCCTGCTGCAGAAAACATCTCTCTGCTTCGCTTTGCTCAGGCAGAAAAAATAAACAGCAGGGCAGCATCTGTGCATCACTATTTAACCAAAATGTAATTGTTTGTTGTTTAGTATGTGTGTGTTTTCTATTGTAGGATTGTCTCATTCTGAGGCTTCTACCTTTCTTTACGGGTCATTACTGTACATGCACATTCCGCTGAACACAGTCATCATCATTAAAATAAGAGGATTGTGATATTACAGCTTTATTGATATGTGGTATATGTGAGAACAAAGATTAGAACAGATACAAACAGGTAATATCTGATCATCATCAGCCAAAATATGCACAATAGAGCAGAAAATACTATATGGACACTGTTAAAAGAACTGTTTCACCTTGTTTCATCAAACACAAAAAATATGCTAAAAGCTGATCCTAAACAGACATTTAAGGACTTTACAGTAGCAATCACATTTCTATTTGGGTGTGACACACTCAAACCATAGACTGTATATAAAAGATGGACAGAGCCTCTGTTACATCACCCGTAGGTTTCTTAAGAGCAAAAGTGAAGCTCGTTGGGCGTTCCTACCATCGCCATCTAGGCAGCGTCAAGCCTGCCGTTGCTCCCGGAACATACAAAAATGGGCAAAGTGGCAGAGCTGAGAGGGGGGGCTGTGAGCGTGGGGGTGGATGATGGATGTCTATCAAACTCCGAGCTGCCTGTAACTAAGAGCTAACTGAGCCAACTGGCTAATAAAGGTAGGCGGGCTAAAGCTAAGGCGCACTGTTAGCCGGCTAAAAACCGCGTTTGTGCTGCACTCCCTCTTCTTGCTGCGGATTTTGGATACATGTCAATCAAAAGAACACGCCCATAATGATGTCGAATTTCAAGATTAAATAATATCCGAAAGGAAGAGTTAGAAAAAATTCACCCCCTCACAGTTGTCATTAAGGTAAACTTGACCTATTTATTCTTAAATGGATTTTTATACCAGGCTTTAAACATGTTTATTTCTGCTGTGAAGTTGGCCTTTTTAACATGGGAGTCTGGGGATTGACTCGGTTTTCAAGCCAGCCCCTAGTGGATTAGGGGTGAACTGCAATTTTTTGCACTTCCGCACAGGCTTCACATTTCACCGCTGGAGGTTGCCACTTGCCTCAAACCCAGCCATAGCCAGCTAGCTCATTTTGTTTATCTTGCCTCTAAAACCTTCATGTCTCGCTGTCATAAATGATTAATGCTGGTCATGCGCTAACATTTTTAATTGTATTTTAATGCATTTTTAAATCAATTACATAATACACATATGTATGTATATATATATATATATATTATATTATATTATATTATATTATATTATATTATATTATATTATATTATATTATATTATATTATATTATATTATATATTATTTTGTATGTTGTTGAATATAGTTATTATGGATAAAGTTTAAGATGACAATACACTGACCAACGTTGGTAAATTACTTAAATATCAGCAGAAACTTAAAACTAAGTGTCTCCTTTACTTGCGATGAAAAACCTCAAGACTGACAACAGCTTATAGTAAGTGTTTGCGAAATTTCAGTCTGTGTTGCTGTGTATGGGACAAATTCTCCAGCAGAAAACTGGATATACTCAAAGTTTTATCAGCTTGCTTTCAGTCATGTTCGACAAAGCAAGAAAAACATTTCAGCCAGCAAATCTTATATATACCAACAAACAACAAAGGTAAGAAAACAAAAATCTACTCTTTAGAGGACATAATGCAAGTCATTGCTACATGTGTAAATCAGAGCAGCATCAATAAAAACCTGTATGAATTTACTTACATTGATGGACTCTATTGGCCCAAACTCCTCGAGTAAAGAGGCAACATCTTGCTGTTGTGTTCTTTTGTCCAACTGACCCACCCAAAGAGTTGTACTGCAAACTGAAAAAGAAAAAGGGTCACATTAAAAAGAGATGAAGGGAAAAAGTTAAACAAGGTAATTGAAAAGACTGTTATAAAACATGTTATTAAACTATGGGAAAAAAAAAATTATGACTCACTGCTCAGTGTCTCGCTCTTGGCTGGTGGAAGGCCTTTCTGTCGTCGCTCTCTGTCCTTGTCTCTCTCCCTACGCTCCTGTGAGCGAGAGCGTGGGGAATGGTGACGCCGGTCTCTGGAGCGCGAGCGCGATCGCCTGTGCCTGGATCGTCGTGTACGGGAATTAGACCGTGACCGCCTCCTTTTTGGAGATCTGGTGGTACAAAAATCGAAAAGAACCAGCAGCTTAAAGAACATGCTACTAGCTAGTTACCAGAATTGCATGTGAGAAAACCATTTTTCTTTTGTCTTTTTAGATGCTTACCTGGAGCCTGAGTGTGACCTTCGACCATGTCTGCCCTCCCTTATAGAAGAATTATCCATGTCCGCTGAGGAATTCTGATAAAATATAAAGTGGGCATCTTGTTATATGTTGCAGTATATAAATATAATTTGTTCAAGAGAAAATATTTACTATAACCACACAACAGCAAAAACATGCAATCAAAATTCAATGTAATTAAATAAAAAAGAAATATTTAGATGAATGGGTGTTATGTCTGTATAGTTTGTGATACCTGTTGTTGCTGGGCTGCGTTTTGGGTAGGGTACACCCCTGGGAAGCCTGGTGGTCCAGTGGAACCAAGGAGAGGCTGCCCTGGCATAAGATGACCCATAGGGGGCATGCCTACAGGAAAGCTCTGACCTGGCAGTAGACCACAGGCCTGGAGCTGGCCATTAGGAGGGACAGGAACCTGAGTAAGACAACTGCAATAAATGTTGTGCTCATACAACAGGATTGTTTACAGAAGCCTATCAGAAACATATTTTTCCTTGTGTTTGTCATATTTTATATTCAAACTATTTTTCACTTTAACTGGGCAGGATGTATTTTTTAAAAAGTACCATTGTTATCCAGGTCAATAAGTAAATATAATCAGGCATTAACTGTTTAACCTTTACCTTTATTTATTTATTTATTTATTTTTTTATCACTGTCAGGAAATTTATATTTTAAGCTCATCTCTAATCTGTAGTCAAGGAGCTGAAATATAGATATTAGGACTTAAGATTACTTCATTTAATCTAAAGTTTACAGAGGGACTGCCTTCAACAGATAGTTGCTCCAATATTTGTCATATAACAGATTTTTTTTAATAATATAGACTGTCTGAAAAGGTGACATTCTTTTAATAAAACATATTAAAAAACATTGAAGAAAATATTTTATTCTTATTACCTGTTGTGAGAGGTCTTGTGACATGTTCATCATCTGTGTGTTAAAGTGCTCCATGTGCTGGAGGAAGGCTGGAGGCTGTTGCAAACTGGAAAAATTAAGGTACACTGAGCTTCTTGCATTACGTTTCTAAGTAGAAAAAACATCTAAACTTTTTCCATGTCATCACAAATTTGCTGTAATATTTGTAATAACTCTTACAACTGGGGTTGTGAGGAGATTTCTTCTTTTTTTGTTTCCTCTCCCACTTCTGGTTCATCGTCATAGTCAAAACGATCCAGCAGCTTCTGACATAGAGGCAGTGAATACACAAAAAATGGTTCCTTAGTACAGCAGGGACTGTACAGTCTGATTTTTTTCCATATGAATGACATGATCTGATTACTGCGCTATTAGTAATGTGCAAACACAAAAACACAAAAAAGATTTCCACCTTGTCAAAGGCTGATTTCTGCTGGGCAGACTGAGTTGCTTGGGAAGGGGGTGGAGGTTGTGACGTGGGAAGAGGAGGTTGTGGGACAACTACGCCCAACCCAGCAGAGATGTTTTGGAGTGTTGTTTGAACGGCATGGAGAGGAGGCTGAGTGTTAGTCTCAACCTGCTTCACCGGCTGCTGCTGAAAGTTCTGAAGCATCTGCTGAAGCTAAACATTAGTGAAAGTAAGAAGATTTTGTCGCTAAAGTCAAAGAAATGTGCCAGCAAAGACAACAACATGTAAAAATTGAACAATGCTAAAGCTAATGCCAGTCTGCATTAGTACAAACATACCTGCTGACCCTGTGAGGACTGGATGAGCTGTGCAACAGCAGCAAAGGCATCAGTGTTGGGCAGCTGAGGAGCCAATGTTGTGGTGGAGTTGGCTGTTACCACAGTAACAGGCTCTTTGGCTGGAGGTGGTGAAGAACCTGAGTGATGACACAACATTAATGCTTGTGTGAGGCAAAAATATGTTTTCAAATGTCAGTATTGCTCACCACTACATCAGGGTACCAATATTACACCGCTATATACTTTAAAAACAACCTCTGATCTAGTAGATTCATATTATTTTTAAGAGTAAATAAAATGAACTGTTTAAAAAAGCCTAACCCGATCAGCTTGGAAGCATCAATTTGAGCTAACTAAAACAAAATAATAAAACTGGATTCGTAAAGAAGTGTATTAAGTGTATCAAACTGTATTATTTTTGCGATTTGCACAATCAGACAATTAACCTGGCTCATCTGTGCTTGCGAAGGATGCAGCACCACTGCTGGAGCCAGCTGCCATGTCCAACAGGGGTTGAATGACCTCGATCTTAAATACCCCGTTCTTCTGCCACAGGTTCAAAACCCGCACAATTTTACTCTACAAATGAAAATAGGAAACATGGAATCAGGTGAAAATAAAGGTTAATGGTAAGGGTATTTACCATTAGATAGTAGAAAAACAGTTCATAATTTTTCTAGCTAATTTGTATTGCAAAGACTCTCCCACCAAATCCTCCAGTTCTTACCCTGTCTTCTATGGGGCAAAGGCAGAGGTTCTCAAAAGTTCCCATAATGTTTTTAGTGAACCGTGGACCAAACACGTCCTTGTCTGGTCCAAATTGGTGTCTGGACTGTCTAACAATTGAATCCACCACATACAAGCCTGCTACTTTATACTCAGGCTTACACTAGAGAAAGAAAGAAAGAAAGAAACAAATCTGACTGTATTTTGTCTGATGAGAATAAACTGGTTCGTAAATGAGTTTGAAACAGTTTAGCTTACCTTTTTGATGAACTTCTCCACAATCTGGACCACATGTTTATAGAGCTGAGAAAGACAGACCCAAGTAAGCATTTTATTTTCTAGATATAGGCTCGAAAAAAGAAAAAAAAAAATGTAATAAAACGCTTCCTTACTTTCATAGCTTTGATAGCTGACTTGGTGATGGAGATCATCTTTGCCCGAGATATTGGCGGCTTGGAGTCCATTAATGAGAATAACTGGACAGAGTAGCGCATGTGTTAGAAGGATTAAAAAGAAAGAAGGCCATAACATAAGAAAGAGAGAATAAAACAGGGAGAAGGTTGAGTTGATGCTTATTATTTCTGTTGCACTGCATGCATATATGCATATATATCCTCTCTCATTTTAAAAGTGACCTTAAACAAACTCTTCACCCATTGTTTTGCTTAGAACAAGAACTAAACCACATTTAAGGTATAGATAAAGAGCTTAGTTAGTTTCTTTAGCTGGCAGCTGTTTTTCTTAACTAATATTTGACTGATTGCCAAAAAGAATAATCAGACTAGTTTTCTATATCTTGTGACAAAGGAAAGAGGTACCAAGGACACACAATCATGTAACCAAAGCACATAAATAAATGCTGTGCTTTGTGCTTTTGACCATCTTAAATCATCCTTATAGCTAACAACTTAAATAGTGCAAGATCAAAAGTCAAGATGGCTAAGTGGCAGGGAAACGTATTAAGTACACAAGGCTATATCTTTCTCTAGTTAAAGTGTGACTTCTCATTATCACCAGCAACTACATGTTCTACTTATACATAAACTACAACATCTCTATAATGGTTAAAAAAAAAAAAGGTATCGCTTAGTGTATTGTAGACTTTGTACGTTGTCTGGGTTTAATAGGGGACTAGGTCTGTTTTGCAGTCCTTGCAGTATCAACAATCAGCTCACAGGCCTTCCCGTAGCTTGGACTGCCTTCACCAACAATCACATGGTGCGTTACTGAAACAGCAATGAGCGCTTAATCCGTAAACTTGCAGCATACCATCAACTTGGTCTTGTATTGTATGTTATTTTAACGTGCTGTCAGTAGTAATATTACCACCACCAGTATTGGTGACCATAACTTGCTCCAGTTGGCTAACATCCTAGAGGATAACCAGCGATGGTAGGTTATTGCTGCTTTAGCTAAGCAGAGGGCAGGAAACCCTGTCATTTGAATCAGTAACATTACTTTAGATGCAGGAGTGCAATATTATCGATAGCTCGATTAGGCTAAAGCCAATGCAGACGTCCAGTTTGGAGGCCCATTGGTCGGACCTGATCGGCTAGTTACAGTGCAGCACAGCGGCACCATGACCAGCACTAGCAAACTCGGTGGGATCATGGTCTGAGCAAGTTCTGCAGGCGGCTTACCTCCTGGTTAAAGGCGTTGACGGCATCCATGATTGCCTGACGCTCCGAGCCTTCCCCTTAACTCCCGGTTTTCCGTTTACAACGATGTTTATTCAATGAAGAGTCGGTACAACATGTCCGCTCCCGGTAGCTAACACCAGTTAGCTTCGCAATGGTAGCTTTCGGGTCGGCGGGCACGGCAAAGCATGATGGGATTTAATGTTGTTGTTCTGTACTTTATCCAGTAGGGGGCGCACGTGCTTATTGAGATGGCATTCATTCATGGAAATTTGCGATATATAAAACATTTTACTGTAGGGACAAAACAAAAAATAAATAAATAATAATAATAAAAAATAAATAAATAAATAAATAAATAAATAAATAAATAAATAAATAAGGGATTCATTGATCAATGAAAGGTGGATTTGAAAAGATGAGTAATTATAAGCTTACAACTAAGTATGAAAACTGTAAGTGACATTAAATGGTCACTGGAGCTGAAATTTAAGGCATTTACTTTTTCTAAAATTAGGTTTCTTCAGGCAAATTACTATACCTTTGTTGTCTTTTTAAGAGAATAAAGAGAACTTAGCATTTTATATCTAATATTTATTTGTCTAAAACAGAACTAACAAGAGGTTACACTAGAAAATAAAATGTTTTAACTATCTTCTATTATTTTTAAACCCAAACATTACATCATTTAAGCAAAGTTAGAAAAAAAGAAAAACATCATTCATAAACTGATGGCTTTCCATAGACTTGGAAGATGTTCACATGTTCAAAACAGGTGGAACTAAAGGTGTACCCATTGCCTGTTTCACATCAGAATAAATAAGGGTATCCCTTACAAACCATGAAACCACATGATAAAGAAGCATTAAAAGCAATAGCTTAATTAACTAATCAGGCCCTGAAAGCATCTTAAAATGAATGAATTGCCGATACCTCATCACAACTCAGTTATGCATGAACGCATTAAATGCTTGTAAAAACACAAAACAAAAACAAAACTGATGATGGAAAACACAATTTGATTATTTGAAAATAACATCATAAAAGTTGTAATACAAAAACTATAAATGTGAAAATTTTTCTAAAGAGAATAGTATCATGTATGATAGTCATAAAAAAGTTAGAAGACACCATGAAACTTTGACCAAAACATTTTAATAGAAGCAGGAAATCCTGGAGACAGAAAAGATATTACTGTCATCACTTCTTATCCAACAGTTCATGACAAAATCTTACAGACTTGTCTGAATATGACTAGTCTTGGATATGAGGATGAGGCTCTTGATGCCAACGTTGCTGCAGAAAGAGCCTCTTATACATGTTCTGGCATGCTACCAGAAGTAGTGATTAACACTAACTTTTACTCCTGTATCTCTGTAACAAAGCCTCTACATGAACAAAATTTCATCTTAATAGTTCCTCTATTAAATCCATGTTCAACAGCTAAAAAGTACTTAAATATGCACTTCACATATACTAAATGCTTTTTGGTCAGGGTGCCTGGTGAGGTGTTCCGTTCACGTCCCACCGGAAAGAGGCCCAGGGAAGACCCAGGACACGCTGGACAGACTACATCTCTCGGCTGGCATGGGAACGCCTCGGGATCCCTCTGGATGAGCTGGTGAATTTGGCTGGGCAAAGGGAAGTCTGATTTTCCCTGCTTAGGCGGCTGCCCCCGCAACCCGACTCCAGATAAGCGGCAGAAAATGGATGGATGGATGGCTTATTGTAAACATTTTCTAAGTGTGAGATTTTACATGGAAAATTGTGGATTATTTATTTTTCCTCAGCTTAGGTCAGGGGTGTCCAGCTCTGGTACTCGAGGCAGTTTATTGTATAGGATATTTCATGTTCAAGACAATTCAAAGTGCTTTATATAAAACATTAAAAGCATTACAGCTGGGTGAAGAAGCATAAAAAAAATACATAAAATAATATAAAGATAAAAAATATATAGGTCAGTGCAAAAATCATAATATCATTATAAAATTATATAAAATAATTAAATTAAAATATCTAAAAGCAAGCAACAGTCCAGATAAATAAAAGTTACCGTGCAGATTTCATGCAGGGTTCGTGGGGTAAGCTGGAACCTATCCCAGCATTGTATCAGGTGAGAGGCATTCTTTACTTACGTGCATAGGCACATAAGTAAAGAAATTATTTTAAACTGGATTTAAAGTCTCTACATTTGGTGAAAGTTTAATCTCCACTGGCAGTTTGTTCCACTTGTTTGCAGCTTAACAGCTAAATGCTGCTTCTTCTTCTTTAATCTGGACTCTGGTCTGGACCAGCTGACCTGAATCCTTGGATCTAAGAGCCCTGCTAGGTTTTGTATTCAAACATATCACTGATGTATTCTGTAACCATAATCTAAACCATGATCTGTGATCTACAGTATCAAGAACAGCGCTGAGGTCCAGCAGAACCAGGGCTGATGCTTGACCAGAATCAGGATTCAACCTAATACCATTTAATACTTTGACTAGTGTTGTTCCTTTGCTGTGGTGAGGCCGGAAGCCTGACAGAAATTTATCAAGATTTCCTCTTTCATTCAAAAAGTCGTTGAGCTGGTTAAATACAACTTTCTCAAAAATTTGGGATATAAAAGAGAGGAGACAGGTCTATAATTTTCCATTATAGAGGCCTCAAGAGTTCTCTTCTTTATTGACAGCCATCTGTTGTGACTTGGAAAAAAGTGCCAGTGAGCTGTTCTTTATTAGAAGTAAGAAACTGTAGGAGATCATTTCTACTAACGTAAAAACTCAGATGGCATTATACCCAGAGTGCAAGATGTTGTTTTCAGAGGCCAAACTCTTTCTTCTGAGATTTTTAAATCTGCCATAAACTGTGACATAAAATTAAAGTTATTTTTAGGTTTTAGACACAAATTACTTTTCTCATTTGTCTGTGTGACAATGTCTTGTCAAATTGTTTTGATTTTTTTCCCTTAAAAGTTGGCTAATTCCTTGAATTTCTCAGTGCCGAGGAGCTCTGGGCTTAACTTTAGGAGGATTTGTATGTGTTTTAATAGCAGAGTACAAGAATTGTTGACATTCTTGATCATTTTCTGGCCTTGCACAGCTCATTGTTATAATTATGCAGGCTTTGTTTGTAAAATTCATAGTAAATTTGAAGTTTTGTTGTCTTCCACTTACTCTGACTCAGCTTTCCTGCGTTTCAAGTTAGTAGACATGTTTCTCTATGTTGTTTTCTTTAAGGGACACAATGCTGCAAGTTTTCTGTTTCCCTACTCCAACACAGCTGACTAAAATAATGAGTCAGAACTGTGTTGGAGCATTGACAAATTGAAAACTTGCAGGATTGTGGCCTTCAAGAACTGACTTTTGACACTTCTGCCTAGGTTATGAAGTTCGTCAACTCACTTGAGTAGGGAGCACTTCCCAACTTTTTTTCTAGGCATGAGTATCTACATGTTCCTGTAGTACAAAGAAACGCCATTAGATGGCATACTCACTCTTTTAAGGTCCTAGACGTTTAGTAAAGTGCCTAGAAAGCATTGTCCAGTAGTCAAGTCAACAGCATGTGGCGTTATTTTTATTCTCATTTCAGCTAGAAAGCCATACAATGAGCATATGAAAATAAAACACAAACATACAAACTCTATCATTTCATAAAATACCACAGCTGGCACACTGTGACTAAAAAACAACACATAACACAATTAATAAAAGAAATTTTATTGTCAGGTTTTTGTTTTGTTCATTGTTTAAGGAAACCATTGCAATTTTTGGACCAGGTTGACCCAAACTGAAGATAAAAGGTTGCACGAATAACGCTACCGTGGGCCCTCCCTGTAGGTGTCTTCCTATGAGTAATGAACACAATGCTTATTAGGCCAGCGAACACTTCAGTGAGAAGAGAATAACAGGTCTTTGTTTGCTGTTCTGTAGTCTTATGGTCCACATTCAATATCAGAACTTGAAATTCTGTTAATAAAAAATTAAACAAAATAGCTAAATATCCATGACAACGTTTAAATACCACTATCATTTTCACTACAAAAGCAATGCTTTTAAAAGAATTGTGGTGCGCATGGTGCACAGCGCATGGCATAAACATGCGGCTATTTTACGCACAGATAGACAACATACGTAAAATGGATAAGCACTTAGAAATAATGTTAGAGCAGCGTATAACCATCTGTATCAACTATCCAAACGGTGGTTCCGTCGCTGTCTGCTCCTGCAATTACCTCTTTGTTCATACCCATGTACAGCGACGGGGCGGTGGTACCGGTAGAGTTGGCCCCCTGTTTTCACATGCGCTCCGCCCGCCTGCGCTGATTGGGTTGAAAACTACCCCCGCGACCATCATCGTGTTTTTTTTATTTTCCACCCTCACGCAAAGGAAACGCCCACCCAGAGGACCGGGAAAGTAGCTTCAAACTGAAAAACACGCTTCCTGCACACAGTACATACAGGAGACGTTCGTGACTGGAGATGATACATTCAGCATATAGGCTGCCTCTGTCTGAGCCTCAGCTTTGAAATCCTTGTTTATATATATATATATATATAAAAAAAACAGGTTGCGTCAGTCAGATTACTAACTTTCCATTACTGAGACTGTCTTATTTATTTCTTCCTGTGTCATTTTAATCTAAGCTGATACAGTCGTGTAGGAAACTGCTGAGTGTGCTTTCTTGATGCTTGGATGAACAGGTGGCGCAGGCTCCAGTTCCTTTAAGTTATTAAGGGCAAGACGCACACTGAACGGAGTTTACGCACTTCAACAGACGCTTAGCATCTAATAGGCTACCTGCCTTTAAGGTGGGTGAGAGTCGAGCTGCGCGTTTTTTCTCCCTTGTTACAAGGAGACGTTTAACAAGGGAGCAGCGATGCCAGTAGCGGACAGCGACATGGTAGTGGAAACCAGCCACGGGTTATATGAGGGTAAAACCTCTAACAACCCCGGGAACGAGAACATCCTCCCGGCTTCCCTGAGCAGTCCTGCGGCGGACATCCTCAAGCACTTTTACCACACCAAACGGGTCGGGAACTATCTTATTGGGAGGAAGCTGGGAGAAGGATCGTTTGCCAAAGTTAGAGAGGGTCTCCATGCTTTAACCGGGGAAAAGGTGAGTGATCAACTATAATCCGCTAATTTTGTTCATGTCTCTTTTCATGATCTAAATGCTTCTTCTGATTATGTCACCTGTCATTAAAGTTCACTTAATTTTTTTTTAACAAAGGCAAGAAAAAACTTAACTTATAAAGTATTATCTGACTTTTTCCCCATTGTTTTTATCTAATACCGCATGCGGGCAGGATCTGTTATAGTTTTCAGTTTCGTGTCTGTGGACAGCTGTCATTTGACTCATGCTTTACAATCCATTCTTTTGTGTTGCTTGCCACTCGTGAAAAATCTGATAATATTGCCTTCCAAATTTATTTTTACAGCGTGTCAGTTTTCTCTTCTCACAGAGCCTTTGTTAATGAGCTTCTGCGGCACCAGCAGCTGTTGAGCTCATCCGGGATGTTTTAAGTCACAATATTTACTTATCATATTTGTGTAACAGAGAGATGCATAGGGAGCTATATGTCTGTCCTTTTTTTCTTCTTTTTGTAATGGATGAGTATTTGTGCACCCCTGTGTTTTTTTTCTGGACCTCGGCTTTGTCTGCTGGTGATCTCACCTTCTATGGGCGCGCAAGGCTGTGATAGGGACAGAGAGGAAATTGTCCGGCCTATGAGAGAGCTGAACCGCTACTTGCATATAAAATCATGTCGTTGATAAATGGGCTTCGGTCTCATTATGATTCCGCAAGCGCAGGGTTTTGATATGGGCAGCCATTGGCCACTGATTGTCTTTGTCTCTGTCCCCTTAGGTTGTTTTGAAAGGCAGCTTGGAAATTTGCATATTAGAAAAACAAGTACCTCCTCTTTTTTTTTCCTGCGTGTTCCCACTTGTTAAACCTGTTAGCACGATTAATGTGTAGTTTACACAATGTAACACGATGCAACACTGATATTGGGTTTTTGTTTATTAAAAAACAAGACTATTCAACCCTCCAACCACCCACCACCTACTACTAGATTCTTGCTGAAAAGAAAACGCTCCTCTCCTTCTCCCCCCCTCCCTCAGTCTTTGTTGAGGATGATGCAAACACTGGCAATCTCACAACCAAGCTCATCTCTCTTGTTCATTTGAATACAGGCGTCCAACAGGCATTGGGAGGGGGCGATGAGTTTATTCAACCAAGAGGGTATTCAGGGGCAAAGTAAATGCATGAGGATTCCCAGACCCCCCCAACCCCCCTCTCTTTTATTGATTTATTTTTTTAGAATCACTAGTAAAGCAGTGTTGGTGTAGGAATGAGTATATAGTTGTGTGTGTTTAGAGGCAAGGGGTATGAAAGTGAAGAAAGGTGAATGATGGTGCCATCACGGTCTGCAGGTTGAAGAGGTCACATGCATGTGTGTTTGATGTCTGTAACCCACTTTCCCCTCTCCCCCACACACCCCACCTTTTCTGTCTGAGGGGCGCCTGATAAACAACTGAATCCCCCAGAACCCCCCTGGCAGGGCGCACCCCTCCTCCTCTATCCCCCACACTTGCTCATATATAGTATCCTACTGTAAATCCCCCATCCCCCCATACACCCCCCTGTGCCCCTTCTCATACCCACTGTTGTAAACACAGGCCATCCATAACCGTCATGTGGCTGCATGCTGCAAGCACACACTCGTGCATGTATGCCCAAATAGTCAGGTTTAATTAGCGGCTGTAAAAATGTTCTTGGGGGTAAATCAATTAACAGAGCTGAAAGGACGAACGTAAAAATTAAAGACAAGCTGAAGGGCAGAAGTAGGAGAAGACACTGTTCACCATTTTGTTAATGGATATGGTGATTAGTTCCATTTGCCATGCCTGTCCATATCTGTGTGCTCTCCTTGAGGTGATTTGCAATGTATGTTAGCCATGTTCTTGAACTCCGTCTAGACAGGATACAAGGAGACACGGGCTAACGATGACATAGAGTGGATGATTGTTTTATTGAATATAAGGTTTTGTCATTGAATAAAGGACATGTTCTCTAGCTTTTATGATCACATGCTGAAAGTTTTTCTACAACAAGGTAAGGGGCAGAGGAAGACAGAGCAATCAAAGACAAATTCCCATGTGCTTAGCTGCAGCTTAACTCTGAGTCAAATGGAAGTAATACTAACTGCCCATTTGGCTTTGGCACCTTCTCAACATATAGGATAACATTTGCTTTCCTTAAAGTTTATGATGGTTCAGTGACCCCCTTCAGCTCTCTCTCACACTCACACACCTCCCCCTGCCGCAGCTTCAGGGCCTTTTAGAGCCCACACTGCCCCTCACTGAGAGCAGCTGTGTGGGAGAGGTCAGTGCCGAGTTATTTACTCTGCAATGGAGATTGACTAGTTCATCACCTGTTACACTAAGACGCTCTGAAATCCTACTTTCAGAGACATGGTAATGCGCAAGTATGCTGTTCTTGGTTAGTATCACTAACAGTAACATATGGCGCAGGGTTTAAGAGTCAAACTTCGGCCCCCAGATCGGTGCTGTGTCTTAAAAGAACCTCTTCTCATCCCCTTACTAACTCCTCTTCTGTATTTCTCCAGGTGGCAGTAAAGGTCATTGACAAGCGGAAGGCCAAGAAAGACTCATATGTTACCAAGAACCTGCGAAGGGAGGGCCACATCCAGCAGATGATCCGTCACCCCAACATCACGCAGCTGCTGGACATCCTGGAGACGGAGAACAGCTACTACCTGGTGATGGAGCTGTGTCCTGGTGGGAACCTTATGAACCGTATCTATGACAAGAAGCGGCTGGATGAGAGGGAGACTCAGAAATACATCCGGCAGTTGGTGCTGGCGGTCGAGCACTTGCACAGAGCAGGAGTGGTACACAGGTAAAAAAAACAACTTAATTTGTTCAATTGCTTCTTGACAAATTAACAGCCAGTTATCCAAAACGCAGACATTATTGTTTTGTTTATGGGTCAAAGTTGACTGCAAGAGCTCTGAGTCAGACATGATTCTCTTTCACAAAGTGTGTCTAAGTCAATCTTATGCACATTCATATTAATCCATAAGAAAATAACATATATTTGCTCAATAAATGCATGTTAATAATTTCACTTTTTAAGTATACCTTGAAACAAAAAACTGCTTCTTTTTCATCCATTGTTGACTATTCTATGCATTTTAGTCTGGGTTAAAGTTTCCTGTATATTTAATTTAGTAAAATGTTTGCTTTGAATTGCATTGAAACTACACATATCACCAAATCAGATTTCAGACATCTTTTTTACATCTTCCAGAGAATATTCAATTCTGTGTTACTCAAGACCCTGGGAACTGAATTTCTAGAGATGAGATGGCCCTTGTAGATAACGGTGTAACAGGATTTCTGAGACTGAGGAGGGATTTGGAGGTACACAATAGACTATGACAATCAACCAGCATGACCCACATTAAGGGGTTTATTTGTGTTGGAGTCGGGGTTTGTAGGGAGGTTAGGATTATGTTGACCTTTCCTTTGCATTGTATGATGATGATGTATGATCTTATATAAACACTGATTGTGCAGGCACTGACATCCCTTTTTTTTTCCTTTGTCTTTCAGGGATCTTAAGATTGAAAATCTCCTACTAGACGAGCAGGACAACATTAAACTAATAGGTAATCTAAAAGCCCCATGAATGTCTTTTTTAACTTCTTCATTAGCTTCAATCATACAAAAGATTTATCAGACTGAAAAGAGTAAAAACTAATATTCAGAGTTAATTAAACTGTTGCCCTAAAATCTGATGCCAGCAGCGTTGTAGTATAATATAAAGATTTTCTCAGTTGGAGAGCCACAGCAGCCTTAATGAGGCGAAGGGTTAAGAGCAATTTAACATCCTGTTAAAACCTTTACAAGCTCTCATAACCCTAATCAGCTTCTGTTTGTCTGTGTAACACTGTGATACAAAGACTGTAGTAAAACCTGGAACGACACTCACCCCACCTCTTCTGTCTCCCCGTCAGATTTTGGCCTCAGCAACTGTGCCGGCATCTTGGGTTACTCAGACCCCTTCAGCACCCAATGTGGCAGTCCGGCCTATGCTGCCCCTGAGCTGCTCTCCAGGAAGAAGTATGGGCCAAAAGTGGACGTCTGGTCCATGTGAGTAAATTTTTCTTGGTTTACTTTTCTTGGTTTTGGATTGCCTCACAAATACTTTATTTTCTAACTGGTGCATCCAGAGAATAATTGCATACTCTGGTCTTCCAGTGGTGTGAACATGTACGCAATGCTGACCGGGACTCTCCCATTTACTGTGGAGCCCTTCAGCCTTCGAGCCCTTCACCAGAAGATGGTGGACAAGGAAATGAACCCGCTGCCTCCTTCACTTTCCACGGGTAAAGAAACTTAAGCACAATTGTACACTTGTAGCTGCTGGTTTTAAAGATAAATGAAAAAGCCAAACAGGCAAAACTTGATAATCAAAGTTTCTTACAGTCTTGTTTTTCGTTATTGTTTTTTTTTTGTTTGTTTGTTTTTTGTCATTGTCACTTAATTAGTAATGAGGTAAAACCCGTGAGAACTTTTCTTTTGGTAATTAGAATTGTTAAAGACTATTGGCACTCTTTTATTATTAGAGTGGAAATAAAGTGGAGTGAATGTAATGACAAATCTACCATGGGTCAGTGCAGCAAAGCACAACTTCATAAGCACACACACCCAAAAAAATCTCAAAAGAAAGCAATCAGAAAGCACCAAAGTAACTATATATGTAACTATATATGTAACTATATA